>BSBK01001762.1:110000-620000 GCA_027943335.1 Chamaecyparis obtusa
GGTGAGAGACATAATTTTGCTTACCCTCTTGGACTAGAACAACTTGTTTTGATAGAATTCCAAACATAAAACTAGGGACATTGATAGGCCAGTTATCATGCCTAAAGAAACTTAAAAATTTAAAGTGTACAAAATGCAGAAATGAATGTCTCCCTTCATAGGTAAAAAACCTAATGATATAAACCGCACTTTGTTTAAATAGCTCAGGGAGAGATAACCAAAATGTACCTTATTTTTTATTCATTTCAAGTGGCAGGTCTATATGAAGAGTGAATTGAGCTCTAGAAGTAGTTGGGTCAAAGTTCTCTAAAAATTCCTCACCCTCAAGTGGTAATCCCATGACCTCTGCTAAAACCAACTGCAAAAATGGCACCTTCAACCCTGTAACTGTAGTCACTCCTTTCAAGGAGCTAAGAAACTAAAGTGTAACCTCATCATCCCAGCTGGTCAATTTTTGAACATAATCCATCCAACCCCTTGATTGGGAGTATGGCCTACAAGTCTGATCTTCAAGAAAAACACCATGCACAGTAGGCTCTCTTCTGATGAGGTCACCACCCATTGTCTTGTTTGCGAGATACCCAGACAGAATTGTAGGAAATAAAACAGACAAGCATAATTTCAAACAAGAAAGCTTGAAAAGGTAATTGCAAGATGATTCAAATTTAGAAATTTCTAGCAAAGCAACTTGAGAAATGAGCTTATGAGTAATATAAATGCAAAGTACCATGTTATCATTTCATAATTACTCATTAGTACACTCCGTATAACTTGTACTCAAAATAACTTGCCACCTTAGTTTTATACATGTGAAAGATAACACGCAACTCAATGATTTTAAAAAATGTCTAATTATGGCAGAAAAATACAAGTACAAAAGGAGAAAAGAATAAATATAAATATTGCATGAACATAATGATAAAAAAACTAATAAACTTCACCCCCTAGCTTAAGATTTGGCAAGTGGGCCCTCACTTGCAGTAATGACAAGGCATATGTTAAAATGGAAAACAAATTAAAGTGGCATACCTTGACTTGTGTGTTAATCTAAAGTACTGGTGAGGTGGCAGTTGTTAATTATCCAAGAATGAAAGAAAAAGATGAGGTGGATGGTGTTGGCATTAAGTATGATTGTCATCAGTGAAAACACTTATTCAGACTCTATGTGCTTACCGAGAAGAACAATGCTTACCGAGTAGAACAATGCTTACCGAGTAGAACAGTGCTTACCGAGAAGAACAGTGCTTATCGAGCAGAACAGTGCTTACCGAGTAGAATAGTACTTACCGAGAAGAACAATGCTTACCGAGTAGAATAGTGCTTACCAAGTAGGATAGTGCTTACCGAGCAAGACAGTGTTTACCGAGTGACACTATATCTACCGAGTCTCTAGTATATACTGTGCTCGAAACTACAACCAAGTGGTTAGTATGGATCGTGCCTCCACTTCTATCAAGTGCATGACGATGCCGAGTAACACAGTGGATGCCGAGTATTAGAAAGTCACTGAGTTAGTTTGCAGTAACTGAGTCACTATACTTGGGCTGACTCAATAATATTTTTGTTAGCTTTTTTAAGAGCCGACTTTATAATTTTGTTGTAATTGTTTTAGATTGATATATAAACAATGTTTTATATCATATCCAAAAGAATAAAAAAATAGTGAAGTATGAAAAAGAGAGAAAGGTAGAGATAAGAGAATTACAAAGGGCTACAACAGTATAAGAAGCAGCACAGATCTATCCATCATAGAACGTGATCAGTACATCAGAGAATCTCAATCAACAAGTACAGTTGCAAGTAAGAGATCTACTGTTTCATCCTAATAGGTGAATCAACTTGAAATCCTTTAACCAGGTAGACTTAATAGTCTTTATAAAATCTCTTAACTGAGTGCATACTTCATTGTATGTTTGTAAATCCTCTAGCAAGGTGGACCTAGCAGTCCTTATTGCTCCTAACAGGGCAGATCATAAGAAGTGATCATTGTAAGCCTTAACCGGAAAACTTTATACTGCAGTATTGAAGTTTTGTGGGTATCATCCCCACCCTAGTTTTACTTTCTACTTGGAAGGTTTCTGGGTCACCAAATCTCTGTGTTCAAAGTGTTATGAATGTTTTATTCTTTCTATGACTCATTCATGCAGTCAGATTATCAATCTAATATTATTAAGATCTGAATCTGTTAAAAGTTTTGAAGTTACTAATTCACCCCTCCCCTCTCAGTAACCTAGATAGTCTTGAATATTTCCAACAATTGGTATCAGAGCTCTGTGGTTCTCAGAATAAATTTTGATAGCTTGAGAAAAGATTCAGGACAATGGAGATATTTAGACTTAACAAAGTAATTGAAAATGAAAAGCTAGATCTGGAAATGGCCATAACTCAACTCAAAGAAGCAAGAGAGCATCTTTCCCTTTCCCTAAAAAGAAGGAAGGAACTTGAAAATCAGATCAATGACCACTAGTATTTTGAAGAAAAGATTGAAGACTTTTCCCCTTCAAGCAACTCAGATGAAGCAAACAATGCAATCAAAGAACTTCTAAAAAAGAATGGATCTCTGCAAGAAGAAGTGAGAAAATTGAAAGGAGAACAGGAAATTCAGTCAACAAGATTCTGTGAAGTCTTGGAACAAAGAAACAAGATGAAAGATGAAATAGATGGAAAGAACAATGAAATCTAGAATCAAACCCTTCCGCTAGAAAACCTTATTGATCAAATCTCCAATGCAAATGAAGAAATCTTGACTCTGAGATCAGAAAATGAAAATATAAGAGACGAGCTGAGATCTGAAAAGAAAATCAATTTAAGAGTGATGAGTGACCTAGATGCTAAAAGGAAATCAATGAAAGAATGTTGAAATCTCAAGAAGATATGAATCAGGTGTATGAACGAAACCTTCATAGGCAAAAAGGAAAAGCATGACTTGGATACAAAGAGGAAGGTGAATCCTCCAAACAAGGTACTCAAAAGAATAAGAAACCTACTTGTAATCACTGTGGAAAAATTGGTCATACTTCAAACAAATGTTGGAGCAATGGAAAAGCAAAATTCAATGGAAAATGCTACAATTGCAATCAGCTTGGTCATAAAGCAAATGAATGTAAGGAGAAACCAAGATTTGAAGGCAAATGTCACAAATGTAGCAAACAAGGTCATAAGGCATCAGAATGCAGAACTAAAACACCCAATCCAGTGGAACAAATTATTAAAGCAATGTTTGGTTGGGATTACAACACTTGGTGTAGATGTCATTACTATGGAGAATATGGACACATTGGCATGAATTGTGTAAGGCACCACTTGAGAAAAAGGGATTCTACCATAAGATGTTATAATTGCACTAAGCTTGGTCACATAGCTAAAAACTACATGAATTTAGGCAAAGTTGAAGATGAAAAGAAAGAAAAAGTAAATAGCATTAGGAAGTAGATAAGATAGCAATGGATTCCTAAACCTATCGAGCAAACCAGTCCAAGTAATGTAGTCACTCATGAAGGGAGTGGCTCTATGAACTCTAACTAGTCTCCAAGAAAGCACTGGAACTGTATCTTCATAGACATATTCCAAAATAGTTCCTGAACTGAAAGGAAGATAGATCCAAATCAGTATGCAAGATACAATAGGATCACAAGAAGGTCGATATCAGTTACCACTGAGCAAGGTTGGGAGTAACCTAACTTCATTTGGTTATCGAGTGAGGTCAGAGAAGTATGAATTTGTATGTTCTCCAAGTTGTAGAATCTTCACCGAGCATTTAATGCATAGTGGATGACAGTCTATCGAATTCAATACCCTAATTCCTATGGAGCATTAATTTTAGTTTGTCTTGCATTGGACCATCTCATCTTTACTTTATCCAATAGAACACCTAGAATTTGAGAAGCCATATCATTAGGTGAGTACTTCCATTTTCCCATTTTCTCAATGACAACATCTTCTATTTCCTGTTGCTCTGCCTTTGATTTAATTTAATATTTGAGAGATTTGAAATTTACAATTCCAGATCCTTCTCTTAAATCCTTAATCTTTTGTTCAAATGAGGGAGGAGGCCTTTTGAGTATTGATGCAAACCTCACTATAGATCAAATGCAAACAATTGGTGAACTCCTCCAGAAGAAAGCAAAGCAGAAGAAACTAAAAGAAGAAAGAGATAAGGAATATAAGATCATTGAGGATGCCAAGAACATTTTGATAGAAGCTATAGGTGTTAAAGTTGATTCCTCTCAACACATTTTGTTGCAGTTGGTAGAAGCAATTAATAGGTTTAATGATGATTCCTTTGGAACAGACAAGTTGCTTGAAAAGGCTAAGAAGAAGTTTGAAAATGAAGTGCTTGAGCACATTGCTCAACAAATAGCTATCAATCAGGCAGGGTTATCTTTAGTTTTGACTACCATTGAGTCCTCCTATTCCAAGGTAACATCTCTTTTTGTCAAAATCTATAATGTTGCCAAGTTCTCAAAGGAAATTAGAGACAAAATAAATAAGATTGATGAGGATCTAAAGATCAGTGCACAAAAGTTGCAACTTGAACCTAGTTCAAGTTTTGCACATCAGATGACAGTCAGATTCCTATTTGATAAGTAGTCAAAATTATTGAAAGAAGATGCAAGGATCAGATCAACATTAATAGATATTCAGAACATGATCCTTCCCATCATGGATACAATGCAGAAGCATATTGCATACTCAAAAACATTGATTCATGACAATCAATTTTCAATTGCAGATCACATGATTGAACTCTTTGCAAAAGTCCAAGTTGCACTCCATACATGCAAGATTCTGTAAGAGAATTGGGATAGAACTCTAGCACTAATTGGAAAGGTGCATTCTGATTTTCTCTCACATTTTGGTATCTCCGTGTAAAATATTTGTATATAAACCTTTGGCATTATTATCAAAAAGAGGGAGAAAGTATATGAGATATGAAAGGGGGAGAAAATATAAATAGAAAATATGAGTATGAGGTGAAATAAGATATTTGTATATATACTGTATAAGGGAAACATGAAATGTATATACAAAACTAGTGTCAGCATGATTGTGTATATAATTTTTGGGCAATAAGTTTTTTGTCACTAATGCCAAAGGGGGAGATTGTTTGCATTAAGTATGATTGTCATCAGTGACAACACTTATTCAGACTCTGCATCTTTACCAAGTAGAATAGTGCTTACTGAGCAGAATAGTGCTTACCGAGTAGAATAGTGCTTACCGAGTAGAACAATGCTTACCGAGTAGAATAGTGCTTACCAAGCAGAACAATGCTTACCGAGCAGGACAGTGCTTACCAAGCAAGACAGTGTTTACCGAGTGACACTATATCTACTGAGTCTCCAGTATATACCATGTTTGAAACTACAACCGAGTGGTTAGTATGGACCGTGCCTCCACTTCTACTGAGTGCATGATGATGCCGAGTAACATAGTAGATGTCGAGTATCAGAAAGTCACCGAGTTAGTTTGTAGTAACCGAGTCACTATACTTGGGCTGACTCAATAATATTTGTGTTAGCTTGTTTAAGAGCCAACTTTGTAATTTTGTTGTAATTGTTTTAGATTGATATATAAACAATGTTTTATATCATATCCAAAAGAAGAAAAAAATAGTGAAGTATGAAAAAGAGAGAAAGGCAGAGATAAGAAAATTACAAAGGGCTATAGTAGTATAAGAAGCAACAAAGATCTATCCATCATAGAAGGTGATTAGTACATTAGAGAATCTCAATCAGCAAGTATAGTTCAAGTAAGAGATCTACTATTTCATCCTAACAGGTGAATCAACTTGAAATCCTTTAACTGGGTAGACTTAACAATCTTTGTAAAATATCTTAACCGAGTGCATACTTCATTGTATGTTTTTAAATCCTCTAACAAGGTGGACCTAGCAGTCCTTATTACTCCTAATAGGGTAGATCATCAAAAGTGATCATTGTAAGCCTTAACCGACAAACTTTATACTGCAGTATTGAAGTTTTGTGGGTATCATCCCCACCCTAGTTTTGCTTTTTACTTGGAAGGTTTCTGGGTCACCAAATCTTTGTGTTCAAAGTGTTATGAATGTTTTATTCTTTCTATTACTCATGCATGTAGTTAGATTATCAATCTAATATTATTAAGATCTGAATCAGTTCAAAGTTTTGAAGAAACTGATTCACCCCTCCCCTCTTAGTAACCTAGATAGTCTTGAATATTTCCAACAGATGGGTGGTAGACTTAGAAATGAAGTGAAAATTTATTATGGAGAAGGAACTTTCTTGAAGAAAGTGTTTATTATGAATGTGAAAAGACTATTTTAGAGCGAGGAAGGTAAATGAGCATAAAGCTCATTACGAGTGGCTGTAGGAAGGGTTTCGCCAACGGCAGAAGAGAATTGTTGCAAGAAATCATCCTTGCTTTGGGGTTTGTGATTGATGAAGGGTGCTACCCTTAATACCACAAACACATAATAGAAATAGAGAAACAACAACAATATGCAAGAACAGAAAATTGGCTTCTTATTATCTCCACAAATGTGGAGTTACAAACTTTCAGAATTACAATATGCAAGGCCACATGGACATTCCATTACAATATTATGTAGGACAAAGCCTCGAATCAATACCCAGATCTACCACCCAGAACTACCCTAGACAACACTACGGGCCTTCTTTATATAGGCATTTTTCACCACCCGAGAAGGTTCCAAAAATTTAGCCCTTAGGGCCGACCATACTTAAAATTATTTTATTTTTCAATTTATTACATCAAAGTAAGCTCAAAATAACTTTTGAAACCTGAACAAAAATTTTGAAGGAAAATTATTTTTCACCATTTCAGGTGACCTGACTTTCGGAGACCATAAGTCATCACCAGTTGACCCAATTGACTATTATAACCCCATTTCAGAAAGGCCACGAAGTGCTCTATAGGATTGACTTGCATAAGTGCCTATCACCCAAATTTTTGACCTCATCTGAGGCCTCTAAAGCCTTCAAAACTAAGTTCAAAGTTTCTGTACCCTACTGCCAATATCAAAAATCTTCAATATCTTCAAAACTAGACCTGATCTAGCCATGAAACTTTACTGGTAGGCTGATATGACTGAGATGAACCTCCACATGTAAAATTAGAACATTCTGAGATCATATGACCAACTTACTAAAAATAGTAAGTTCCCATAAATAGCAGCTTTGCACAAGATAGCCCTTATTGAATATAAAAATAGAAATATTTTTGGGTGATGCAAGATTGCTCTTACACCCTAGATGCTCCTACATCAGACACCTGGGTTAATTTGAGAAGTAACCCCATCATGTCTCAGGTGTGTAGAGGAAAACCAAGGTAGTTAACCTCCTCCTTTGTCAACCATGATGAATCTTCAATAGGTCATCCTTTCCACTTGACCATATATTCTTCATATGTCCTATTCCTTGTGCTTCTACCAACATGACTATCCAGTATATCCTCAATCTCTTTGGTATCTGAACTAGTTGCTAGAATACTCCATTATGCTATTGTAATCTCATCTTCAACACCACCCTCATGATACTCTATTAGATTTGAAATGTTAAACACTGGTGAAATATTCAGCTCAGTAGGAAACTTGACCTCATATGCATTTCCTGAATCATGCTTCTTTAGTATCTTACATGGCCCAAACTTCTTCATTTTCAGCTTGTTATATGTTCCAACTAGAAATCTTTCCTTCTATAAATGAACCATGACTTCATCTCCAACCTAAAATTCCTTATGCCTCCTTTTCTCATCTACCTTAGCCTTATACTGCACATTCATCTTGGTAATATGCTTCCTCACCTCCTCATGGATGTTCTTCAAATGTTCTGCAAAATCCTCAGCTTCAACACTACTTATTTCTCTTTTATCTATCTTTCTCAACTTAGATGCATTTCTTGGACTAATCCCATATACAATCTAGAATGGTGATTTACCAGTGCTCTTGTCGATAGAATTATTATATGAAAATTCTGCCTGCAGTAAAATCAAATCCCATCCCATTGGCTTATCTCCAACCAAACATCTCAGCAAATTTCCCAAACTCCTATTCACCACCTCTATTTGTCCATTAGTCTATGGATGATGTGATGAACTGAACTTCAAATCTATCTTCAACTTCTTCTATAATGTATGCCAAAAATATCCAATGAACATAGTGTCCCTATCTGAAACTGTACTTTTTGGCAAACCATGTAGTCTCACCACTTCTTTGAAAAATAATTCTGCTACATGAACAACATCATTAGTCTTCTTGTAGGGAATAAAATGTGCCATCTTTGAAAATCTATCAACTACCACAAAAATTAAATCATGTCCCCACTATGTCCTTGGTAAACTAAGAACAAAGTCCATACTGATATCCTCCCAAGTCTTCTCTTGTACAGGTAATGGCTGATACAACCCTATATTCTGCTTCACTCCTTTCACCATCTGGCATACTCTACAACTCTGTACAAACTTCTTGACATCTTGCTGCAACTGTGGCCAATAATAATTCTCACTAACCAAAGCAAGGGTTTTATCATGACCAAAATGTCTAGCCAATCCTCCGCTATGCTTCTCCTTGATGACATTCTCCCTCATAGAACTTCTTGGAATGGACAACTGACTCCCTCTAAATAGCATATCATCCTGAATGATGAAATCCAACCATTTCATCCTGTCTAGAGTAATAGTTCTTAACAAGCTTTCCAAACTTCACCAAAATCAGGATCCTCTGTATACAAATTCTTGAGTTCCTTGAACCCAACCACCTCAATCTGCATCTCTATTAGCAATAGTTTCCTTCTAATAAGAGCATCTGCAACCCTATTAGACTTTCCACTCCTATGTTTCAAAACAAATGTATAACTTTGCAAAAACTCAACCCATTTCAAATGCCTTTGATTCAACTTTCCTTGACTATTCAAATATTGCAAAGCTTGATGATTAGTATACAAAACAAATTCTTTAGGAAGCAGATAGTGTCTCCACTTGTTCAATACCTAAACTATAGCATAAAATTTTTGATCATAAACAAAATATTTTCTCTTGGCATCATTCAACTTCTCACTGAAATAAGCAATAGGTTTACCTTCTTGGCTCATAACAGCTCCTATTGTAGTACCACTAGCATCACAGTCTACTTGAAACATCTTATTAAAATCTAGAAGTGCTAAAATAGGTTGTTTTGTAACTTTTTATTTTGACAATTGAAAACTCTTTTTTGCCCCATTAGTCCACTTAAACTCTTTTCTATCCCCTCTCATTGTTTTAGTCAAGGGACCACAAATACTACTAAATTTTTTGATAAACTTTCTATAAAAGCTAGCCAAACCATGAAAAGATCTTAACTTAGTAGCACTCCTTGGAGTAGGCCATTCAAGGTGGCTTGTACTTTCTCTAGGTCCATTTTTAGACATTCTTCTGAAACTACAAATACCAAATACACTAACTCTTTCTTCACAAAAATGCACTTCTTCAAATTAATCAACAATTTCTCATCTCTTAACTTCTCAAACACCATACGAATATGCATCATATGCTCTTCCAGTGTCTTACTAAAGATCAAAATATCATCTAGGTAAACAATGACAAACTTACCCAAAAATTCTTTCAGAACCTCATTCATGAGCTGTATGAAAGTGCTCGGTGCATTGGTTAGCCCAAAAGGCATGACTAACCACTCATACAGTCCTTGCTTTGTCTTGAAGGTATTTTTCCATTCATCTCCTTCTCTAATCTGAATCTAGTGATATCCACTCTTCATATCTATCTTTGAGAAATACACAGCTCCACTCAAATAATCCATAATATCATCCATTCGTGGCAATGGAAACCTATACTTGATTGTGATCTTATTTATTGCTCTGGAATCTCTACACATCCTCTATTCTACATTCTTCTTTGGTGCTAATACTATCGGTACAACACATGGACTCAGGCTCTCCTGAATCAATCCCTTTTGTAACAACTCATGTGCTTGTCTGTTCAACTCTTCACTTTCTATTGGTGTCATTCTATGTGCTACCTTGTTTGACAAACTAGCTCTTGGAATCAAATCCATCTGATGACTGATCTTCCTTACTGGTGGTAATCCATTAGGTACATTATCAGATACAATATCCTGAAACTCATTCAACAAATCTGCAACCTCTACAGGTACATCCTCTACTTCCTCTTTACCAATTTTTGGAATTAAAGAAAAACATACATGCTCATGCCTCATACCATCTAGGAATTTTCTTCCATCAACAAAAGTTATTCTCGCATTACCACATACCTTTTCTTTGGTCTCCTTCAATGGTTTTAGCTTATGTCACACTCTATCCTTTGTTAGGGAATAGGTATTCACACAACCATCAGGTACAACACATCTGTCAAACTATCATGGCCTACCCAATAGCATATGACATGCATCCATAGATATGATATCACACAGTACCTCATCTTGGTACTTGTTGATCTTGAACTTTACTAGGCACTGTTCACTGAGCATGACCTTGTGGTCATCCTACACCCAGGCAATCTGATATGGATGTGGGTGTTTCTATCTCTTGAGCTTCAACTTTGTCACCATCTCTTCTGACACCAAATTGTCAGTGCTTCCACTATCAATAATCACATCACAACATTTACCCTCACACTTGCATCAAGTACAAAATAGGCTCCTCCTTTGTTTGGGTTCATTCTCACCACTCAGCAGGACTCTTCTATTGATCAATGTTTCTCCTCTTTTAGCATCTTCAAAATTTGAGGATATGACATCTTCATCTACATGTGCCCCTTTGGCCTGACCTTCATTCCTCCTATTTGTCCTTCCTTGTCATTGAGGACATTCAAATGCCTTATGACCTTCTTCTCCACAGTGAAAACATGTTCCAAAGAAGCCTCCTCTTCCTGAACCTTGTCCTCTTCCTCTTCCTCTTTGATCTCTATTGTTATGATCTTGGAAATGATTGGAATTGTTTCCTATCTGATTGTGATTGCTACTAGCCTCATCCTTCTTTTTTGGATCTTCATTTCGGCCTCCATATGACCATCGACCAGATCATCCACCACAACCTCTTCCATTTTGTCTACTCTCGAACTTCTTGTTCAACTTTTCGTCTACTTTTAGGGAAAACTAGTATGCCTCTTCAATACTATTCATTCGAACCAGATTCAGCTCCTCCTGAATGCTTGGCCTTAACTCATTAAGGTAATGGGCAACTTTCTCCTTGTCAGCTTCTATATGGTCCATTCTGATGAGGATTCGATAGAACTCCTCTATATACTCCTGAACAGATCTTCCTACCTACTTCAAACTTTGCATCTTCTTTAGTAGGTCAAGCTCATAATCAACAGGAATGAACAGCCACTTCAATTTATCCACCATTCGATCCCATCTTGTGATTTTATCTTTCCCTCTTTTATTTCACTCCAATTGAATCTCTTTCCACCAGATCTTTGCATGACCTTTCAGTCTAGCCTTCGTGAATTTGACCCTATCAAGATCCTCAATATCTTCATACTCAAAATATTCTTCACATTCATTGATCTAGTCAATCAATTCCTCTGGGTTAAGATTTCCAAAAAAATTTAGAACCTCAATCTTAGGTCTTTTCTCGATCTTGGAAATGGCCTGAAAAAGTCTTTCTTCCTTTGGGTTCACAACTTTGACTTCTCCTTCTTGATCTTCTTCTTCAGCTTCATCCTCGCTTTCGTCTCTAACATTAAGATTCATTCCTCTATGAATCTCCTCTTGCAATGCTCTCACTTGTCTCTAGAGTGCTCTAACCTCAGGTGTTACAACACTAGCTCTTCTGCCATGTTCCCTTTGTGGAGGCATTTTTGCGATGCGTGCTGAAACCCTAACCATGGTCTTGGTGCAAACTACCTCACAGTCGGTGATCTATTTACATGCTCAAGAAAACATAGCTCTGATAGCACTTGATGAAGGGTGCTCCCCTTAATACCACAAACACATAATAGAAATAGAGAAACAACAACAATATGCAAGAATAGAAAATTGGCTTCTTATTATCTCCACAAATGTGGAGTTACAAACTTTTAGAATTACAATATGCAAGGCCACATGGGCATTTTGTTACAATATTATGTAGGACAAAGCCTCAAATCAATACCCAGATCTACTACCCAGAACTACCCTAGACAACACTACGGGCCTTCTTTATATAGGCATTTTCCACCGCTTGAGAAAGTTCTAGAAATTTAGCCCTTAGGGATGACCAAACTTAGAATTATTTTATTTTTCAATTTATTACATCAAAGTCAGCTCAAAATAACTTTTGAAACCCGAACAAAAATTTTAAAGGAAAATTATTTTCCACCATTTCAGGTGACCCAACTTCTGGAGACCATAAGTCATCACCAGTTAACCTGATTGACTATTATAACCCCATTTTAGAAAGGCCACAAAGTGCTCTTCAGGCTTGACTTGTGCAAGCGCTTGTTACCCCAATTTTTGACCTCATCTGAGGCCTCTAAAGCCTTCAAAACTGAGTTCAAAGTTTCTATACCCTACTGCCAATATCGAAAATCTTCAATATCTTCAAAACTAGACCTGATCTAGCCATGAAACTTTACTGGCAGGCTGATATGACTGAGATGAACCTCCACATGTAAAATCAAAACATTTCAAGATCATATGACCAACTTACTAAAAATAGAAAGTTCCCATAAATAATAGCTCTGGACAAGATAACCCTTATTGAATATAAAAATAGAAATATTTTTGGGTGATGCAAGATTGTTCTTACACCCTCGATGCTCCTGCATTAGTGATACAACTTCAATCTGTGACCATTAACTAGCAATTTGAAATGTATCAGATCAACTATGGAGAGCTAAACCGAACCATTTGGAAAGACTACAATTATCTCATATGGGCCAAGCCATCTGGTTTGGAATTTCCCTGGATTATGCTGGTACCAAGAGTCATAGAGGAGCACCTAGTCACTGATTAAGAATGTTTTATCCTTGAAAAACTTGTCATGCCATTGCTTGCATTGGGTTTGGATCAATTCTGTGTTATGCATGGCAGATTTTCTCCACTCATCAAGACCATTGAAACTCAGGATCTTGTCTTGTTGTGTGGTAGTGAGATCCATCTCAAGATCAAGAGCTATCCTAAGTGTCTTATATTCGAATTCAATAGGTATGACTGCAGAGTGACCATAAACAATTTCAAATGGTGTGAAACTGGTGGTAGCCTTCCATGTAGTTCAGTATGCCCAAAGTGCTTCAAGAAGTCATACAGCCCAATCTTTCTTATGAATGGAAATTTTTTTAGTGAGAATAGCTTCCAACTCCCTATTGGTAACTTCCACTTGTGCATTAGCTTGGGGGTGATGGGGTGAAGATTTACCATGCCTGATGTTATATTCCTCCATTAGAGCAGCAATCAAATTGGAAGTAAACTAAGGACCTTGATCAGATTGAATCTCCCTCGGTACTCCAAATCTAGTGAAGATGAATTCATAAAGGAACTTGGCAACATTTTTATCCCTAGGGTGCTTCATAGGCTTAGCCTCAACCCATTTAGTAACATAGTTAGTAAAAATAAGGATATAAGATTTTCCTTGGGAAGAGGGCTCAATAGGACCAACAAAGTCAATCCCCCATTTTTTAAAGGGTGCAACAACTACCTATGGCTGCAGGGGCATTTCATCAGTCTTTGTAGGGTGGCCCATGCATTGGCATTTATCACACTTTTTGGTGTACTCAGTAGCATCCTTGTGGAGACTAGGCCAATAATAACCTGTAGTCAAAATCTTCAGGGTTGTTCTTTTGGTAGCAAAATATCCACCACAAGGTTCATCATGACAGGCTCTGAGGATATCATAGGTTTCATCCTCTCATATGCATCTTCTAGTGACTTGGTCAGGACCAGTATAAAATATGAATCCATAATTTTAGGAATAATTAAAGCTCTTGTCATTTAACAACCTTCTTTCTTTAGCAGAGAAATGAGCTGGTGTCTTACCAATTGTGAGATAATTGGCAATATTGGCATACCAAGGATTGTGTGTAGTCAACAAGAAAAGATGTTCATTGGGAAAACTATCATCAATGGCTACAGGATCATCAGGGACATGCAATCGAGAAATAAAATCAGCAACCACATTGGTTTTACTAGGTTTATCAATGATGGTAATGTCTAACTCTTGCATAAGAAGCAACCCACAAGCCAATCTACCAGAGATTGTAGGCTTGTTCATGAGATATTTAATAGTAGAATGGTCAGTATGCACATAGATCTCATATCCAGTAATGTAGTGTCTGAATTTATTCAGTGCATAAATGACTGCAAGAAGTTCTTTTTCAGTAACAGTATAGTTAAACTCAACGCCTTGTAAATTCTTACTGATAAAGTAAATTGCATGTTCAACAGAGTCCACCTTCTAGCCAAGCACAACTCCAATAGCATAGTCTGAGGCATCAATATGGATGTGAAAGGGTAAGCCCCAATTGGGTCCTCGTAACACTGGTGCAGTAGTGAGAACTTCTTTAAGCTACAGGAAAGACTTTGTACACTCAGAATCCCAAGAAAATTTAGCATCCTTCTTGAGCAAGTTATACAGTGGTGCTACAAGCTGATAGAAATCTTTGATAAACCTTCTATAATACCCGGCATGACCAAGAAAACTGCACACATCTTTTTGTTTTGTTGGAATAGGTAATGTGCTAATTACTTCAATCTTGGTAGGGTCCACTTGAATACCTTTTGAAGAAATGAAATGTCCTAAGACAACTCCCTCTTCCATCATCATGAAGCACTTTTCACTATTGAGAGAAAGGTTATAATCATGACATCTCTAAAGAACTTTTTCCAAATTTTCCTTGGCTTCATCAAAAGTATGCCCATATGTTGTAAAGTCATCCATGTAAATCTCCATGCAATTAGTAGAGATATCTAAGAATATACAAATGACAGCTCGCTGGAAGGTAGTAGGGGCATTACACAACCCAAAAGGTAGAAAAAAATAGGTAAATGTACCCCATGGGTAGGTGAATGTTATCTTCTCTTGATCCTCAGGGGCAATTTGTATCTGATTATAACCACTGAATCCATCCATAAAAGAGAAGTATGTCTTCCCAGCCAAGTTATCAAGGACTTGATCTATGAATGGCAATGGAAAGTGGTCTTTCATAGTGGTTGTATTTATCTCTCTATAATCAACACAAACTCTCCATTTTCCTCCTTTTTTAGGCACTATAACAAGAGGGGAGACCCACTAACTACCATAAATGGGATAAATAAATCCAGCATTTAGTAACTTTTGCAACTCATTCTTTACTATATCCCTTAGAACTAGGTTTACCCTTCGCTAAAATTGTTGAACATGTCTGAAATTAGGGCTGATATAAATTTTTTGAGTGAAAAGCTTAGGGTCTAAACCTTTCATGTCAATATAATCCCAAGCAAAGGCTGATTGATGTTCTTTTAGAAGCTGCAGGACATCTGTCTACTGAGAGAGTTAATGCACTATTTACATTTAACTCCCACCCTGAGCTAACCTCTAGCTTAGTGATCTTTTCTGCTATGGACATCTGAGCAATTGGGAAAGACTCCATTTCATGAGGTAGTAATGTATGAAGAAATTTGGAAGTTTCTGAATATTGTAGGGCATCAATAGGTGGTAACAAGGTGTCAAGGACATAGTCTTCCTAGGAGAACACTTGGGGTTGCACCCCATATTCATTCAAAATGATTTAGGAAATTATTTCATCTTCCTCTCGAGAGGCTACAAAAGGTTCCCTAGATATCATCATTAACTGACAAATGGAATTAACCTCAAGTTTAGTATCATCCAAGTCTGGCAAGATTATCTAGTCATCTTGCAAAAAAGGCCGAGCTAGGGAATATAGAGTCAAATTTTTAGTGTTGACTCCATTGGATATAGTCATTTTCCCTGACCAACAAGATATATAGGCATATGGAGTGGCTAACCAAGGCTAGCCTAAAATTATTGGATATCCTCCCATGTTAGCCTTTGGAGAAAGGACAACAAAGTCAACTAGATATTCCCAAGAATTCAAGGTGATTATTACATCCTCTACCATCCCATCAGGTGTAATGGTGGAACTATTAGCAAGCTGATGGATGGTTGGGGTTTCCCTAAGACTAATGATATATAATTGAGACATTACTTCCTTGGTCATGACATTTATGGATGCACCTAGTCAACTAGAGCATTTTGGACTTGCATCCCTTGAATAGTGACTATAACCACAGGGCTACCAGGATTATAATACTTGGGAATTGTCAATTTTTCTAACATTAGATCAGACAAGTGGCCTAGGATATGGATGGTTTTAGGATCCTTTTTCTTCCTCCTAGGCTACTTGATACAAGCTTCCTTGATGGCTTTAGTATAGGTAGGTACTTCTTTTATGGCATCTAGCAGGGAAATCTTTACTGTCATTTGTTTTAATTGAGAAAGTAAATCTAACACTACTTGATTTTCCATTGGCTTCACTTGTTCCTCCAACCTATGAGGAAATGGGGGTGCCTGTGTAGCAAGAGCAGCAGGAACAAAAGGTTGAACTGATACTTTAGTTGGGTCTGCCGAGGCATCCTCAACTTCGGTAATAATAGGCTGTTGAGGAGGAGGAAGAGTTGTGCTTGATCTTAAATGAATGTTATTCAAGTAAATTGCATAGCTTTGTTGTTGTGTTGTTGGTTTAGCATTATTGATATTTGGAGTAGGTTGAGTAGGCATTTGAGTTTTTTTAGGGGAGGTAGTATTGGTTGCAAGCGAGGGCATCAAAGCCAGCTACTGGGGTGGTGGCATCAAAGCTGGCTGATTGGATTAGTTCATCCAATTGTGTGGTTGTTGCCACCCCTACTGGGGCTACTGCCATGATTGTTGAGGTTGTGACCAACTCTATTGAGATTGTTGCCATCCTAGTTGATGTTGCTACCACCCTTGCTAAGGTTGTTCCCAATTCTATTGATGTGGCTACCAGCCTTGCTAAGGTTGTTGCCAACCTTGCTAAGGCTGCTGCCAACTATTATACCAATTGAGTCCACCATGTTGTTGATTTTTCCATGCATTAGTATTATTAAAATTCTGAAGAGGATCTTGGGGAATACCTAGTCTCTAAGCCCATGGCCTTCATTGGGCAATGTAGAACACCTCTCCATTCTCATCTATGGCTTTGAACTCGGTAGGCATTGGTTGGGACTCCAAGCTTGCAACAAACTTACACTAACAATTCTTTTTCTTTTCTTGACAGTGTGTACAGTACTCTACTAGCATTGCATCAGCTTTATCCTTCTTTCTCCTTGCATGCATTGTGTCCAATTGAGTGGTGACATCATTAATGATGTCCTACTTGAAATTTGATAAAAGATTGGATAACTCCATTTTGGACACCCCTGCACCATTAGACTTGTGAGGCAAGGCTCTCAAGCCTCTACCTTTCTTGGCAGTGGCTCTTGAATAGTTCAAACATATGTTTTTTATGTCATCCCATGATTTCTAAGTAATGTCTCCCCTTGCCATAAGGTCAAGGGCTTCTATACTCCCATCACTCACACCCCTAAAAAACAAATGCTTTTGAGACTCTTCATTCAACACATGTTGTGTGTTTCACTGCAGGCTGAACATAAACTTGGAGACATAGTCTTCTAGGCTTTCATCCTCTTTCTATGACATTTTAAATATTTCATCTCCCTTTAAGTCACCTCCATGGTAATAATATTTATACTTTTCAAGAAACAAGGTGCACATTGCATTCTAATCTACTACATCATCAGCACCTAAACTCATAAACCACCATAGAGAAGCCTCCTTTAAGGTGGAAGGAAATAATTTGAGCTTATGGCCGTTAGTGGTGTAATCATAGCTTCTGCAAAGGACATCAAATTCAAAGAGGAATGTTTCTGGATCCCCTGTGATGAGTCCATAGAATTTAGGAAGTGCGGCTGTAGGAATTTTCTTTAGATTCTGGTGACCTTGCTAAGTAGGAATAGGAAAAGGGAAGGTAGGATGAGCCATTGCATTATCTAAATATTCAAGGCAAGCAAAGAGGGAATTTAAATGGTAAGATTCCTTAGATGATGGCAGTGAAGGCAAGTGATCAAAAGCATCAGCAAACATGTTCTCAAATGGCTCTTCTTGATGTGGGATTTCTAATTGGGTTTCCTCAAATGTTAGGTCGAAGACCTCAAATGGCTATTCCTGATTAAGATCAGGTAGGAATTGCCCAAGATGATCCCTATGCCTATGCATGCAAAATTATGCAGAATGAAACTAACTTAATGACTTTTAGGGTCGAACTAAATTGATACCATCCCCAGCAACAGCGCCAAAAATGACTGGTCAGAATAATATCCTAGAAACCTAAGGATTGGACATCCTTTAACAGTGATTCATTGTTACAAATCATCATGTTTTTTCTTGGAACATTATGCTAGACTTCATTTAATTGTATCAATCTAGGAGCGTGAACTTGAGATGATGGCTGCAAAGTTTATGCTTTAGTTCTTCTCAATAGTCATCACTACTAAAGTAAAGCTATTGCTATAGGAAGCTTATACTAGAAACTGAAACTACTGATGAACTTCATTTTGTAGGAAATAAACTTAATAGTAAATAGATAATGCTTGAAAAGTAAACCTATGTTGCAGGCAATAGTCAATGGTTCTGCTACTAGTGGCTGCAGGAACAACAATACTTAACAACTTGAAGAAACTGAACTGAATCCTACTAAAACATGAACATGCAATTCATCTCCCATGTGGGCCCCCACAAAAGTATGAATGAATTATAACTCAGAGATTGAAATGAAGAACTATCATATATTCATTCAATAAAACATATGTACAATAGATTATCAAAGTATCTTTTATCCTATCGCTAGTTACAATATGAAATTCTCAAAATGACTAACTAACTTGGAATCAACACTTCCAACTTATTAAAAAGAAACTAGGAAAATAGAACTCCTATAAACTAGATCCTTCATTATAGATCATAACAAATTCAGTTATATGAATGATAGCACCATTGATGCAACAAGATAAGCCACTTTTAATGCTGCAAGAATATAGGAACAACGACAACTAGATTAACTTGGATTGAATTAGCAACCACAAAGTGATGAAAGGAGTGGAGCTATGATTGATCATCTAAAATAGTTATCCACCTTAAAAGATCCACTCATCCTTGAGTACACACACCTTGCTGACTTATTCTTCCTACAAAAGGTTAACACAATAGAATCGAAGACACAAATCCAAGGCAGAGATTATAATAAGTTTCCCTATTTTAATGTGGCCTTGCCATATACCTATAGGAGATCTACCCATTAAAGCTAGAGAAGAAAGATACCAGATTCTATCATGACATTCATTAATATATATATATATATATATATATATATATATATATATATATATATATATATATATATATATATATATATATATATATATATATATATATATATATATATATATATATATATATATATATATATATATATATATATATATATATTCTTGTCCTTAAATTTCATAAGTGTCAAATATACATATAACTAAAACTTAGAAACATGAAAGACTGTATAATGTTCATGAAAACCATAAGATATTCAAGTTTGTGCCTAGAAAATCATAAACAAAACACTCCATAATATTGTCTCATCAATCCATATAAAAAGAGTCAAGGCATGTGTGACATTCCAATCAAGATGGAGGCACTTATCATAGACACCCAATTTATTGGATAGTTCATGATCATTGAAACCACACCGACAAATAGAAAAAAAAGAAAATGATCATGCTCTAGTCTATGGTCCTCTAGTCAAGTTTAGACATTGTTGAGTTACCTATAAAGGGATAACCGGTAAATCAAATAATAACAAAAAACATACCAAGAAATATCACAATCTCTATTTTCTTCTTTAGTCAGTTAGACTTTTTCAAGTTGCAATAGAGATGTGATCAGCATCAATTCAGAAAGTTATGTTGTTGTTTGTGTTTTGGTCAGTGTTCTAGCTTGTGGAAATGTGTAGTGTTGAAAAAAACTATTGATCATCCAAGTTTGTCATTCATTTGGATTCTAGGTGGAGCGTATCTAATTAGTGTTGAGAAACACTATTTATTGATGTCGTTGCGTTATGGGGTGTTGAGAAATACCAGTCTATGTCAGTGATTAATCTTTGAGTGGTTATTGGAAAGTTGACTTTGATTTTCTTGGGATGATTCTCTAACTAACTATCATGAAAGGAAATTTCCCCCTAGCCAAACTTGGATGTCCTAGGATAAAGATATAGACTGATTCCAATCCATGGTAGTGTAGCGTGAAACAACTGATTTTCTCACGAAAGTGACTGAAGGCTATATACAAACTGAAGCTAGGAAAGGATGCCAACAAGCATGTTGATAGATGGAGTACTGAATTATAAGAGGCACACATGTTTACCAAGTTTTCACCTACTTGATAGATATTCCTTTTTTTTTCTACCAAGGCTCCTATTTACCAAGTTTTCACCAAGGCACTTTTTCATTTTTCACTTTTTTTTCTCTTTTTCAATTTTTTGTATTTTTCCACTTTTTTTTTTGTTTTTTTCAGGGGGGGGGGAGGGGGGGAATTGATGCATCAAAGCACTTTTTTTCCATGATTTCACTGACATGATCATTTTTTTGAGGACCTTTTTCCAATTTTTAGATTTTATTTAGGACTTTTTCTGATTTTTATGAAATGACTTTTATCTATGTACATGCTGTTGAATGTAGAGAATGTTTTAGGCATATAAAATTTTTAGATGGAGTGTGTTGATGGACTTTTAGAGCTGTTCTCCTTCTATTGTAGAGAGATGATATACACCAAAACCAATTGTTGCAGTGATAATGTAAGGGCCTAACGAGTTAGGCTCAAATTTCCCCTTTTATTCCCTATGTGACTTGTTGTAGGAATTTTCTCTCAATACAAGATTGCCCACCAAAAGTTCTCATGGTTTAACCTTTTTGCTATATGCTCTTGACATTATCTTTTGGTAATCTCTGAGATGATAGAATGCCACTTGGTGATGTTCATCTAGAAGTTGTAACTCTTGCAGTCTAGATATTCTATAATCCTCATCAGGTATTAGTTGGTGCAAGGAAACTCGCAAAGATGAGAGTTCCACTTCTATAGGTAAAATTGCTTCTATGTCATAGAAACAAGAAAAAGGGGTTGATCCAATAGGTGCTAGTATGATAATCCCATAATGTTGAATTGAGTTGTATGTGCCAATCTTTTCCCAACTTACTGATAGTATGATGCAATATTTTAAGAAAATTTTTGTTAGAGGCTTCGACCTAGCCGTTGCCTTGTGGATAGTAAATTGAAGAACAATATTGTGTAATCTTGAATTTCATGCAAAGCTCTGAGATATCACTATTCTTGAGCTGATCTCCATTGTTAGTAATGATGGAGAATTGAATACCATATTGGCAGATAATGTAATTCAAAATAAACAGATCCACCTATTTGCCCATTATTGTAGTGAGTGAGACTTCTTCAACCCACTTGGTGAAATATTTTGTGGCTATTATAATAAATTTGTGTTGATTTGATGATGATGAGTATATTTGTTCAATGAGATTGAATGCCCATTGTTGAAAGGGTTAGTGTTTTATAAAAGGAATGAGCTCCTTTGTAAGAGCATGGATGAGATTTCCATGTAGTTGACACTCCTTGCAAGCTCTAGCATACTTAGTTGTTTCATTTTCCATGTTTTCCAATAGAAGCCATCTCTTAGGAGTTTACAAGCCAAGGTTAGACAATTAGAATGAGATCTTCATATGCCACCATGAACCTCTGCTAATACACATTTTGACTCCTCTTTTTCTAAACACATAAGTAAAGTTCTATCTAAACCTCTCCTATATAGGTCATTTGTAATGATGACATGCTACTAGGAATTTTGGATAAGGTGTCTATGTTCATTTTTGGTTAAGTTATCTGGGGTAACTTGGTCTCAGAGGTAGGATTATATAGGAATTTAATGGGAAGAGTCTAGGCTAATGATGGCATAGATCATCTAATATTCAGGGGAGTCATAGGAAAGATAATGAAGCTCTTCCACTAGGAATTCATAGTGAAAATCATCTTCCTACTGAGGTAAGGATTCCAATGTATAAATGATGTCAGCAACTTTATTCATTGTCCTTGGAATCTATTGGAATGTGATGAAAGTTAAATATTTCTTGAAGTCATCAACCATGTGCTTATAGGGTATGAGTTTATCATCCCTCATTTGGTAGACACTATTAATCTAGTTGATTAGAAGCTAGGAGTTACCATGAAGATGTAACTCAAAGGTATTTCATTCCAGGGTGAACTTCATCCCATTTACCAAGGCTTCATATTCAACAATATTTTTTTATAGGTAAAACAAAGTCTGTATGCCTTAGGGATATAATAACTTTATGGATTAATAAAGAGTACTCCTGCACTTGAGCCTTTTTGGGTGAATGAGCCATCGAAGAATATTTTCCAAGAATGGTGAGTAATATGCATGATATACCTATCTGGAAATTCCACATTGATAGGTTGTTCTCCTTGAAATGGTGCATCAAACAAATGATCTACAATCTCTTTTCCCTTAATATCTTTCCATTCAACATACTCAATTTCAAACTCACTCAGGATCATAACCCCCTTAGCTAACCTTCCAGTCAAGGTTTCTTTACTCAATAGATATTTGAGTAGGTCAATTTTTGCTACTAGCTATATAGGGTGTGCCAACATATAATGCCTCATCTTCTAGGACACAAATAATAACGCTAGGAAGGCTTTTTCGATCATAGAATAATTTATTTTATAAGAGACCAAAGTTTGATAGATATAGTAGTTGGCTCCCTCTTTCTTGTTCTCATCTTGTTGTGCAAGAAGTGCCTCCAATGATGTATCAGTAGCATAAATATATACGAGAAGTGACTTTCCCTAAATTGGGGACATCGGGACTGGTGGGTTGCCAAATATTTCTTAATTTGGTCAAAGTGTTGAGAACAAGCTTCATCCCATTGGTACTGTACTTCTTTGCAAAGTGGTTTAGTGAATGGTTGTTCTTTGTCTACTAGCTTGGAAATAAATCTCATGATTGATTTAATTCTTCCCTATAGGGTCCTCATTTGACTAATATTCTTGGGTGGTGGAATTTCAATAATAGATTGTACCTTAGTGAGATCCATCTCAATCCCTTTAGATTAAACAATATATCCCATGATCTTTCCAGATGTTACACAAAATGCATAATTTTTAGGGTTCAACCTGAGCCTGAACTAGTCCATCCTATCTAGGATCTATCCTAGATCATGTAGATGTGTAGGCCACTTTCTGGTTTTAAAAAGGGTATCATCTACATAATCTTCCATATTCTTGTAGATCATATCATGGAAGATGGTGGTAACTACTCATTGATAGGTTGACCCAACATTCTTTCAATTGAATGGCATGACGTTCCAACAAAATGTCCCCTAGACACATGTAAATATTATCTTTTCTTGGTCTTCTAGAGTGATTTTAATTTGATTGTACCCAAAAAAAATCATCCATTAAATAATACATCTCATATTCGGCCATCATATCTACTATTATGTTGATACTAGGTAAAGGAAAGTCATCCTTAGGACATGCTCGGTTTAGATCTCTGAAGTCAGTGCATACCCTAATGTACTTATTGTTGTCATATTTTTACACATTTTGGAAACCTAGTTACTATATGTGCTCTGTACCCTAGTTTGCATTATTATGTGGTCTTGATTAAGATTTGTGTTCATTTATTGCAAGTACATAGAAAGGAAAGATAAATAACTACATCTGAGATTACATATCATATCCTGAATATGTTGTACAGAAAAAAGAGAACTGAAAAGAAAACATTCATATGAGCTCACACATGACATGAGCTTAGTAAATGAAAGAGTTGCATAAATGAGTACAAATATACATGAATATAAGGAGCTAGATGCAGGGGTACCAGACATTGCTTGGCAATGAGTTGATCTTATGTGTGCCCAGTGTGCTCTAGTGATCCTGAACCTGTAGAGAGAGAAGAAGAAGGGGTTAGATCGAATGGATCTAAGCAATGAATGGTGCCACATCTATGAGCATGCATATGTGCACTCAGTCATACACCTCTGGCATAGGCTATGCTCAGCGCATGTGCATCAAGCAGCCTCTAGAAATAAAAGAAATGCCATTATTTTTACTAATGTGTTTGTTCCATGTGCAGAGATAGAAGAAGCTGATTCATAACAAATAGTAGAATACTGAGATCCAGATGAATGATGATGCCCTATGATGTGGGCTCTATCAGGAGGATCTCAAATTTCCTAGAGAGAGACCACATCATAGGCTAAGAGAACCCATGCTCAATAGTGTAGCATTCAATGGATGGTAGCATTAGTAGCATCAGTGAGACACTCAGCCAAATCAAATAAGCATGGACAAACAAAGCACTGGTAGTTTCAGAGGATATACTTTACCTGAATGACAAAAATTCCACAAGAACATAAAAGAGAAACATGGCTAGTAACAAAGAAAAGATATCAATAAACATGGTGCATTAATGATATGACCATAACATTTACAGGAGCATCGATGTTTCAACCACATATATATAGAACAGGGTGTCGATTGGGCAATAATAATGAACAACATAGAGATACTCCAGACCTGCATTGATGACATGAAGTTATGCTAAATCTACATCAAAGGGCTATGATGTACTTACAACAAATCAAAACCATAAGGTTACCCTAGCTCAAGCTCGGGCTGTAACAGAGGATCAAAATATAATAAAAGTGCTAAACATAATAGCATGTGCCCTCTTCAATACAAAAGAAATAGACAACAAGTATGAATCAAAGGCATGGTCATAAGCCATTGACATCATAGCTCATGTGCTGGCATATTGTATCCGGTAAGCATATTTGACAAGAATCAATAATAATGTAAATAAAGTGACATCAAACTCAGTAGGCACAAGGACTGGAGAAGTAGCACTACTATTACAAAATAGAGATGTTATTGCATTCAACCAAGTAAAGAACAGTGAATATGCTCAGTGTGCCATACCCTAGTCCATCAGCTTGGGCTATAACAAATATAGAAAATGAATTGGCAATGCCCTAGTTTCACGAGATAGATACAACAGTGAACCTTTTAACAACAACAAAATAAAATGGTTCATGGGCTATATAAATAGTGAACATACCAGCACCCTCAAATATAAACAATTTTATAAGAGACAACAACACAAAGATCGATGCCCTCGGCATTAATAGAGGAAAATAATGCAGTGATCAATGCCCTAGTTCTTGAGCAACATAGAAGACAAGGCACTATAGCTATGAATATAAACAACAAATATAGATACCATAGTGTCCTAACTTAGGGATTGGTGCCATGGGATATAACATGGGCATTGCGACAACAAGATACAGTCATAAGCCAAGAGTGTGGTGCCACCAACTAGAAAGTCATAACAAGAGCAGCGAAGCAATCTATGACCTCAAGTTCAAATCATATGCAGAAAACATTAAATAGAAAATAGTACCATGCCCTCGACACAAGTCAAGTGCCATCACAAGGGTGAGGTCAATACTAGCTTTTTCAATACAGTGGGGTCCATGACAAAGGCGGCAATATGAAGAAAATACACAAATTTTCCCTCAAATACAACCAAAAAATGGAACAATACCATGATGCCCTAGCTACAGGTGGGTCATCATTAATAGCTCAAACAATGAATGGTGCCCTAACAAGAAGATCATCGGGCCCTTCCAGATCAGTAGATCGAATACAATATATGAACCAGTGCCATTTCAATAATAGAGCCTTTCGAAAATGCAATGCATTGAAAATGAAACCCATTGAAGTGCCTACCTCATGATGTTGCTGAATCAAGAAGGATGTTTTCTATTTCCTAATCTAGAAAAGAAAGTTGCTATCCAGGTTGCAGTGAAGTTTAGAAAGATGTCAGGTGCCGAGTTGCAGTTGCCATATTTGTAGTGATCCCATTCTCGAATGTAGGGTTCATTATGACACATATTTCTTTTGTCTCCCCTTTTTAGGGTTGAGTAATATTTAGCCTTCTTTTGATATGATTTTCCATGGGCATGGATATATTAATTTTGTGATGCCATAGGTTCCTATTGTTGAAGTCATTTTTGACTTAGGTTATAAATGTTATATGAATCATGTATTTTAGCATGGAGGGGGGGGGCTATTATGTTTAGAATGTTAATGATATGTGGATTAAATTAAGATGTAAATATTTTATATTTTCTCCTCTTCATTGAGTTGAGATTATCTTTAAAATATATTCAGAATCCACTTTATTTGGTAGAGAGGGGAATATTTTAATTGTAAAAGTCATTGCAAAACCTTGTTGTAAATATTGACAAGTGGTGTTTTATAAGCCATTGTCATTTTTTCTTTATGATGCATGACTTAGTGGTGGGATAGTCTTCCTTTGACCATCCATGTTTAGGGCCCCCACTTTTTTCATCCCCCTAGATTCTTAGGAATTGGGCATCTAAATTTCAGAGTGATGTGATCATGGTCCTAGTGGTAGAATTTTCTATTCTTGGTGAAGTAGTGGATTTCAATGCAGATTCTACAAATTTTCTATATATGCCTCTCACCTTTGCTGATTGAAGGCTAGTTCTTCCTTCCCTCATTTTCAGGAGGTGAATGTTGTAGCTCTAGGAGAAGCAAATTGATGTTTTGACTCCTTTTATCTAGTTAATAGCAATTTTCCTTCTTTTCTACAACTTTGTGAGTTGATTTGATGAATTTGATGTCATGTACTGTGATTGAAACTTGATCCTTTACTTGATATTTTGTTCATTTTGATGTTTGCAAGCACTATTTTTTCTAAGGTTTCAATTTGTGTGCGTTTATATGTGTTTGAGTTGTGGAATCCATTTTCCCTTCTCATTTACAACTAGCACCTAATTATTTTCTAAGGGAAGAATCAAATTTAAGAAGAGTTGTGGTGTTTAGGTTATATGCTAGATTACATTGTGAGTCTATTTTCAATTTTTGGATCTATCCAGTTTGGTGAATAACCTAAGTTTAAATTTCAGTTATTTCATTTTATGCAAGCTCTCTCCCTTTCCCTTCAAGTTTAGTTCATTTTTAGGTGATACAAATGGGGAAGTTGACCCTTAATCTAGAGGTTTATTCTCAGTGAAGCAGTCCCACATCCTGATAGTATTCCCATGTTTCATGGGATTGCTAGGTTTTATACTTAATCATGGGTGCAATCCCTAGTGACAACACTTATCTATCTTAGTTATTGGCACAATGTTGGAAATCCATTCAACATATGCTATTGCTCTAATGAACCCAACTTTCAGCAATTTTTCTAGCTCAAATTTCACTAAGAGAGCCACATGAGGGTGCATCTTGCATAGCTTTTGCTTGATAGGTTTGATGTTCTATTATGGTGATTGATCAGGGAATTACTATACACTTTTCCCACTACCCTCACTAGATTAGGAAAATGTTTTTGAGGCTGACATATTTTTGACTATTTTTGGGCTGACATGTATCTCATTCTAACCCTAAAGTGGAAAAATATTGTATAATATGGCTTAGGGTTAGGGATTTTGTAATGTATGTTTTAGTAGATTCTTCTGGCGGTATTGAGCTGTAAGGGATTACAAATTGTAATCAGGTTGTAATCACTGGACAGTAATAATATTGGACTCACTATTGGTGGATGTAGCCTAGGGATTGGGTGAACCACGTTAAATCTTTGTTTCTTATGTTCTCTTCTATGTGGTTTAATATTTTTATGATATAGGTTATATTTGCATGTAACTGTTATTTTCTGCCTTGTTAATCCTAACAAGTGGTATTAGAGCAAGGTTCTTTTTTTAGTTATCCATATATAGGAAGATCTCACAGTTTAGTGGGAGTCTCACAGTTGAGTGGGAGAAATGGCATACAAGGGTAGGATGAAGATTGAAAATTTTAATGGGCATAAATTTTAGTTATGGAAAATGAAAATGGAGGACTATCTTTATCAGAAGGATCTATGGAAGCCATTGGAAGGAATATCCAAGAAATCATCAGCAATGTCAGATGAGGACTGGAATATTCTTGATAGAAAGAAACTTGGTAGTATTCGATTATGCCTAGAAAAATTAGTGGCATTCAATATTACACAAGCAAAGATGACTAAAGATTTGATGCTAACCCTAGAAAAGTTGTATGAAAAACCCTCCGCTTCTAACAAGGTATTTCTCATGAAGCATTTGTTTAATATGAAGATGGCAGAAGGTGGGTTTGTCACTAATCATTTGAATGAGTTTAATATGGTTACTAGTCAATTATCTTCTGTAAATGTTATTTTTGATGAAGAAATTAGGGCTCTCTTGATTTTGTGTTCTTTGCCTGAAAGCTGGAATGGCTTAGTAATGGCTGTCAGTAACTTTGTTTCTGGCTAGATAATACCCTAAAATTTAATGATGTCATCAGTGTAATTTTGAGTGAGGAAACTTGTAGGAAAAGCTAAGGTGGATCTACATCTGGAATTTTTTTGAATGCACAAAGAAGAGGTAGAACAAATGAGAGAGGAAACAATTTTGGAAATCATGGGAAATCAAGAGGAAAATCAAAGGGAAAGAGGTCCAAATCCAAAGGGCCAAATGATTGTTGGTACTATGGAAAACCAGACCATAAGAAGAAATATTTCTGGCGTTGGAAGAATAAAGAAGGAGATAAACAAGAAGGTAACAAGGAGGAAAATGTGGTAAGTAATAAATTTGAAGAGGATGCTTTGATTCTTTCTTTAGAAAGTATTGATGATTCATGGGTTTTAGATTCTAGGGCTTCATTTCATGCTACACCTCATAGAAGTTATTTTCTTGACTATGTACAAGGGGATTTTGGGCTAGTTTATTTGGGAGATAATGAACCCTGTTAGATAGTTGGAAAGGGAAAAATTAAGATTAAGTTGCAGAATGGGAACCATTGGCTACTACAAGAGGTAAGACATGTTCCAAGGCTGAGTAGAAATTTAATTTCAGCATGACAACTAGGTGATGAGGGTTGCACAGTTACTTTGAATGATAGAAATTGGAAGGTTTTAAAAGGTTCCTTAGTAGTAGAAAAAGGTGTGAAAGTAGGCACCTTATATCTTTGTATAGGTCATATTGTTCCTTCTACTTTAATTGTTTCAGAGAAAAATGAATGTTCAGGAACAGTTGTTGCAGTTGACCAAGAAGAAAATCAAATAGTCACTATAGATTCTGACACAACATTTTGGCACAGCAGACTTGGGCACATGAGTGAAAAAGGTATGAAATTACTTCATTTAAAGAAAGTTTTATCTGGTTTAAAATGTGTCAATATGGATTTCTATGAAAGTTGTATGGAAAACAAAAGGGAGTTAGTTTTGTGAAGAGTGGGAAGGAAAAGAAAAATGAGAAATTGGAACTTGTGCATACATATGTATGGGGACCAGCTCAGGTATGTTCCCTTGATGGCTCTTTGTATTATGTTACATTTATAGATGATGCAATAAGAAAAGTATGGATTTATTTCCTTAGATAGAAATTTGATGTATTTCAAACTTTTAAGAAATGGAAATGCTTGGTTGAGAATGAGATTGGTAAAAGGTTAAAATGTATTAGATCTAATAATGGTGGTGAGTATTGCAACATAGAATTTTAAGATTATTGTTCCTCTAATGGTATTCATAGGCAGAAAACTGTACCAAGAACTCCACAAGAAAATGTAGTGGCTGAACGCATGAACATGACAATAATGGAGTGTGCAAGGAGTATAAGGTTGCATTTTAGGCTGCCCTTAAACATGTGGGAAGAGGCTATAAACACTTCTTTTTATTTAATCAATAGAGGCCCCTCTACTCCTTTGGATTGTGGTATTCTAGAGGAAGCATGTAGTGGTAAGAAAGTGAGTTATTATTTTCTCAAAACCTTCAGTTGTGAAGCTTTTGCACTTATAGATTCTGAAAATAGAACCAAGTTGGAAGATAAGTCAAAGAAATGTGTATTTTTTGGATATGGCATTGATGAATTTGGTTATAAGATTTGAGATTTTGAAAATCATAAAATTGTAAGAAACAGGAATGTCATATTCAATGAGAAAGTATTGTACAAAGATTTGTTGTTGGAGCATGAGAAGAAAGAAAATGATTATGTAGTACTGGATGATACTCCAAAAGATAATGTTCCTGTAGTTCCTTATTCTCTGCAACAATAGCAACAACAAATACCACAAACCCCAGTGAATGTTAGACAGTCAACAAGACTAAGTAGACCTCCAGAAAGATTCTCTCCCTCTTTGTATTCTATTTTATTAACAGATGTTGGTGAACCTGAATGTTATAATGAAGCTATGCAGGTGGATACAAAGTTTTAGTGGGAGTCTACAATGACAGATGAAATGGACTCTTTGTTGCAAAATCAAACATGAGATTTATGTAAGTTACCTGTAGGTAAAAGGGCTTTACATAATAAATGGGTTTACAGGATAAAAGAAGAGGATGGAGGTAAGAAAATATTTAAAGCTAGGTTAGTTGTAAAAGGATTTGCATAGAAAAAGGGTATTGATTTTGATGAGATATTTTCTCCAGTTGTTAAAATGACTTCTATCCGTACTATTTTAAGTATTGTGGCTAATGAAGATTTTCATTTAGAGAAGATTTATTTTAAGACAACTTTTCTTCATGGTGATTTGGATGAAGAAATATATATGGTACAACCACAAGGATTTGAGGTCAAGGGTAAGGAGAATCTAGTGTGCAGATTGCAGAAAATTTTATATGGCTTGAAGCAAGCACCTTGGCAATGGTATATTAAATTTGACACTTTTATGAATGAGCATGGATACACTTGGTGTCATTCTGACCATTTTGTTTATTTTAAGAGGTTGGATGATGATAGCTACATTATTTTATTTTTATATGTTGATGATATGCTTGTAGCTGAGTCTCACATGGATCACATTAAGGGGTTACAAAAATAATTAGCAGATTCTTTTCTATGAAGGATTTGGGGGCAGCAAAACAAATTCTTGGTATGAAAATTTGTAGAGATAGGAAAAATCAGAAATTGACTTTATCTCAGGCTGATTATATTGAGAAGGTGTTGCAATGTTTCTCTATGGAGAATGCCAAAGATGTTAGCACACCTTTACCCAGTCATTTGAAATTGACTAAGGAGATGTGTCCTAAGACACCAGAAGAGGAGGATAAAATGTCCAAGGTTCCTTATGCTTCAACTATAGGGAGATTAATGTATGCTATGGTATGTACTAGGCAAGATATTGCACATGCAGTGGGAGTTTTTAGTAGATATATGGGTCACCCTAGAATTGAGCATTGGAATGCAGTCAAATGGATTCTTAGATATTTGAGAGGTACATCCAATAAGTGTTTATACTTTGGGGGATCTACTACTTTTGTACAAGGCTATGTTGACTCAGATTTTGCAAAAGATATAGATAGTAGGCAGAGTACTACAGGCTATGTATTTACTGTTGGTGGGACAACAGTGAGTTGGATTTCTCAATTACAAAAGGTGAATGCTTTATCCACTACAGAGGTAGAGTATGTTGTTGCTACAGATGCATCCAAGGAGATGATATGGATTCAGTTCTTCATGGAATAATTGGGACATCCATAGAAGGATAATTATTTGTATACAGATAGCCAAAGTGCCATTCATCTTATAAAGAATTCTACTTTGCACTCAAAGAAAAAACACATATAGTTACGATACCATTTCATCTGGTCAGTTTTGGATGATGGGTAGTTAAAGCTAGAAAAGATTCATACAGATGATAATCCATCAGATATGTTTATAAAGGTAGTAAAAGGGAGAAGTTGAACTCTTTTTCAAATTTGGGTGGTTTATTAGACTAAATATAAATTTCAGGAACAACCAAGTCTAGGGTGGTTGGATCTAGTGGGAGCTTCACAGGGTAGTGATTTTTCTACAGGATCAATCTCCAAGTGGGAGATTTTTATTTTTGTGGAGTTTGATCAATCCCCAAGTAGGAGATTGTTATATTGTGGTGATTGATCAAGGAATTCAGGGAAATTGTTTGTTGAGGCCAACATATTTTTGGCTATTTTTGGGTTGACATGTTTTATCTCATTCTAACCCTAAAGCAAAAAAATATTGTATAATATGGCTTAGGGTTAGGGATTTTGTAATGTATGTTTTAGTAGCTTCTTGTGGAGGTATTGAGCTATAAGGGATTACAAATTGTAATCAGGTTGTAATCACTGGACAATAATAATATTGACTCGATGTTGGTGGATGTAGCCCAGGGATTGGGTGAACCACATTAAATCTTTGTGTCTTGTGTTCTCTTCTTTGTGGTTTAATATTTTTCTAATATAGGTTATATTTACATGTAACTCTTATTTTTTGCCTTGTTAATCCTAACATTTGACCCCTAGTGCAATTGAAAGGTGATACATTATCAGGTCTGGGTCCAACCTTGGCATATCTAAATACGCCCATGCAAAGTTAATCCTTTTCTCTTTGAAGAACTGAGTGAATGTTGTAAGTTATTTAGTTGATAGTGACTATGCTAGGTGGATTACTTGTGGATGTTTACTAGTTCCAATATTTATAGCCTATATAGGTTCTATAAGAACTGATGGCCGCTCTTGAAAGTGACTAGGCAATATATCAAGTACCCCATCTTCTAGTTCCTTAGAGAGGTTTTCACCATCGAATGCATCTTTTATTTCTACAATTTTGTGTTCTGAGACTGCCACAACATGGTTTTCACCCTCAAAACTCTTATTTCTTTTAATTTTGTGACTAAAGTACTTGATATCTACCTCAGTCATGTTCACCTAAGATTCACCAGTGGAAGAGGTCACATGTTTGATAAAATTAAGATAACAGACCAAGGAATAGTCACTAGAGAAGGTGGGAAGGCCAAGGGGTTCATTTTGTTGTATCTAGTTAATGATTTTAGGGTGTATGAGGGATAAATTATTGACTAGTTCTAGGGAATTCATGGTATGTTCATCATAGCTTGCGATTGGAAAGTCAAGGTCTAAAGCGTCATCTTGAAATAACGTGTTCAGAGAAAATGAGTTTCATTATTGTTATTGAAATCTGCATTGGCTACATGCGAACCCTAGGATGTGGACTCCTCTCCCACCTTGTTCTATTGTCTATTTTGCCTCTTTGTTGAAGCCATGTTCAGAGTGGGACTAATTCAATCTTGTATCTCCTTGGGAGTGATCTATTGATGTCAACATTTATGCGTTCTAAATTTTTGTTTGTAGACACTATTTTAGGTTCTGCTAGAATTTTGTGGGTGTTCATTTCTGTCTCATATGGATCCTAAATTGTTAGGTTAGAGAACTATTGGATCATTTGTGCTATAGAGTTTGGAACATTATCACCCTCTCCAAAATTACAATTTTTTTAGCACTTGTATTAGAGATTTCTTGTTATGCAACAATCTCATTCCTAGACCTCCCTAGATTCCATGTTGTCATCATAGGGTGAGGTCTAATGTATCCATGGTCAGCATGAGTGGTGTCCTGATTGTGAGAAGATGGCCTAGGGTCCATGGGGATGATTTTTCTATGGGAGGATTGGAGGGGTCTTCATCACTTATCTTTTCTTGAGAGTTTGAACTCTGTCCCCTTTCAATGTTTATGATAGTGGCATATTTATGTATTAAATCTATCTCAATATCCACTGTAGTATCTGAGAGTATGTCCCATTCATACTCATGTGAATTAGTCTGGTTGTCATCATACTAGGCCAATAATAGAAACAGAGAAACAACAATAATTTGCAAGAATAGATAATGGGCTTCTTATTATCTCCACAAGTGTGAAATTAAAAATTTTCAAAAATACAATATGCAAAGCCACATGGGCATCTTCCTTACAATATTTTGAAAGAAAATCCTAAAATCATTACTTAGAACTATCCTAGATAATACTATGAGCCTTTCTTAAATAGGCAATTTTTCACTGCCTGAGAAGGTTCTAGAAATTTAGCCATTCAGGCTGAGTACCCCTAGAATTATTTTATTTTTCTTAATTATTACATTAGGGTCTGCTCAAAATAATTAAAAATTATATTTTTGGGTAGCCCAACTTTTGGAGGCCATAACTTTTAACTGTAGCTCTGTTTGGCTATTATAACTACTTTCTAGTCAGCCGGGGTTCGATCATGGTCCAAAGCCTCTAAGGCCTTCAAAATTGAGCTCAAAGATTTTGTACCCAAAAACCTCAATAACTTCACCAATACAGATGATATGGCAATGACACTCAATTGGAAGACTGATATGACTAAGATGAACCTCCACCTATGAAATTAAAACATTCGAAGCTCATATGACCAACTTACTAAAAATAGTAATTTTCCATAAATAGCATCTCTAGACAAGATAGCCATTATTAAAAATAAACCATAAATATTTTTGGGTGATGCAAGATTTCCCTTACACCCAGGATGTTCCTACATCAGAATATCTCATGTTATTATTGTGGAAAACTAGGCCACACATCAAATGTTTGCAGAAATAAAGAAAAAGGTATTCCTAAATCCACTCCTAAATTTAATGGTTATTGCTATAATTGTAATAAGTATGGACATCAAGCACATGAGTGTAGATCAAAGTTGATGATGGAACCTAATAAACACTACATAGAAAAGCAGTATCACATTTGCAACATGCATGGACACATATCAAAGGAATGTAGGACAAAGATGAAACAAGTTTGGAAATCAAAAGGACAAAAGAAGACATGTCAATCAAGAAGGAAAGGTAATGCATATACTTGGGATTACAATACTTGTGTTAGTTACACATGTGGAGGATATGGACATATTACAGCTAATTGTATGAGGAATAACATGAGAGGAAGATCTTGAAATTGGACAAATTCTAAAATGGCATGTTTGCATTGTCACAAAGTTGGTCACTTGAGTAAAGATTACAGTGACTGATCACCAGAGGTAAATGCAAACAAAAACGGTAACACAATTGAATAAATCATGAGGATAAGAAATAAAATGTGGAGAAAATCAACAAATGACAATGCTAGATCAAGCACTACAGCCGGTGACACCTTGTCCATTGGATTAGGTGATTTCACCACCTCCACCTAAGCAATTTAGATATGTATGGAATTAAATTTCAATTGGTTATATATCACAAATAGTTCCTTATATCTATTGAACAAACACCAAATTAGCATGAAATAAGATATACTAGGGTATTGTATGTATTCAGCTTAACATGTGTATAGTCAGTAAAAGCATGATCAAATAAAATATTGTTAGTTGGTGAAAATGGAAAGGTTAACCAAGTTGAAGTATCAACTGAGAAATATCTATTGTTAACTGAGTTGAAGTTTCAAGAGTGATAACCGATCATCTCCATGTTTACCAAGTTGAGGTAGGTAAAGCATTTAATGTAAAATTTTGAGCAGGAAAAGAGAATTTAGGTATAAATACATCATGATGAAAATCATTTCAACACACAACGATCATGAGAAGAACTAGAGAAATTTGAGTTAATTTGAGGAAGAGTTTCTTGGGCATTCAACAAAGAATTGAGCAGATCTCGAGCTATTTATCATCATTGTAAGTAAGTTCCTAAGCCATTGAGTTACTTTTCTGTAGATTTTGTGAAGCCCTAAATTTGAAAGAACGATGGCATCTTCATCCAAGACTACAAAATCCAAGTCAAAAAGTGACAAGAAGGTCACATTAATTAAGATAACAACATGTGAAGAACTGAAATATAAGTTTCATTCTGAAATTTCTTCACAAATTGATCAAACAGGTGCTTTTTCTAGCATACCTCCTAGGGTTTTATTGGTTCAGGATATATGTGCTTATATCCACTATAAATTTAGTGAAATCAGAGATTTTGAAATTCAATCAATTTACCAAGAGTTGAGTGAGAATGGAAAGCTCAAGGATGAGAACAAACACCTAGAAGTTAAGGGATTGATTAATGCCCTACATTTTCTAAAAGTTTAAATCTAAATGGATTAGGGTTTTACTTAGCTGCATACATGAAGGAAAAATGTGGTTGGATAAACCGATCAAATTATCCAAGGATATTACTCATGTTGTCACTAGTTACCCCACTAATGACAAATCCAAGGAAATAAGGAATGCACCAAGGGTAGAAATTGAGAAGCTTGTAGGAGCTGAATGGGATGGAAGAGGAATGAGAGTTAATACCATAACCGATCTGAAAACAAGGTTTGGAGCCTATGTCATTGGCTGCAATATTTTTCAATCTAGCAGTGTACCATGTGGAGTAATAGATATAGCATAAAAGATTTTCAAGAAAGGTCTACAATTAGACTTCCCCGAGAAACCATTAAAAGAACTAGAAGAGAACATGAGAACCATTCGAGTAGAAAAGAAAAATACATGTACATTTGGTTCATTATTGGTATGTATATTTTTCTACCTGCAAAACTACTTCCCATCTGTCCCTGATGTTGACTGGGAAGTCAACTGACTAGTGATCATACAAATAAGTGAGTTTATTCAAAATTTAGGTCAAAATTTGTTAACTATCATGGATGATTACTTTGGAAGGTTTAAGGATAGGATGCACAAAATAAATAGGATTCTAGTTTAGTTATTTGAGAAATACGAGGATGATATATGTCTTATGGTGGATACCAACACCACCTTAATTAAAGTATTTGAGCCAAGAACTTCTTGGCTAGCACCAATGGGCTATGAATTAGATATTGACCAAGCCTCTAGGTCAATTAAGGCACTGCTAGCCAAGCCCAAAGATCCAAAAGCTACTAGGTTTGGAACCTATGAGGAAGAAAAGTTATGAATAAAAATGGATCAAGTCAGAGAAAAGGTGAGTAGGAAATCTAAAAAGATGATGGAAACATTGGTGAAATAATTCAGAGAAGATGTTGAAGAAGAAGTAGATAAGCTAGTTGATGAAGCAATCAAGGAACAACTTGTGATTGGGAACATTGAACATGATGAGGAAACTAAGTCAGGTAAGGAAATTCAAGCTACACTGGTAAAGGCCATAGGGAAGAGGAAACAAGAAGAAAAACCTACACCAGTGAGGAAAATATCCTCCATAGCTGCTTCTCCACCCCTGAAGAAAGGAATAGAAAAAATAAAAAGGCCTACTCCTACAAAGACATATCAATAGAAGAAAAGATGTGAACAAGTCACCATTGATAAACCTAAGAGAGGAGGAGACTAATAAGAGAAAATGATGATGTAGATTTTGAAGAATAAGGTGATCAAAGTAAGTTTAAAGTTGTAAATAAGAGTTGTTATGTTGATGAGCTAGTAGAAAACATAAGGGAAATGAGTAGGCTAGGTCACACTAAGATGAGTCATTCTACATATATGTCAACCAAGGATCAGGAGTGTTGGTGTCCAAAATGATGCTTATGCTCTAATAGGCTGCCAATATACCCTCAGATGGATTTTAGGAATGGTTAACTCCAAAATGTTATGAGGTCTTAGGGTAACTGGTCCAACTATAGGGACTTAATATGCCCTCTTCTGCTTCTGGCTCTGCAAAACCAAGGTGGGTGCACCTAACCTAGTATAAAATAGACTTCATACACCAAGAACTAGGTTTGAAAAAAAAATAATAGGATAGTAAGAAAGTACTAAGTGTTAACCACACACTCATTGACTCTCCATTACTATGGGTAGAACCACACAACCAAATACTGAAAAATTAAGGATGGTTCTTAATTTCATGTGTTTGAATCATAACAAATTCAATCAAGATATGTCAACAAAGAAATACTTATCTAGGCCAGTGCCTCATCCATTGGGCAAGGTTTCTTAGACAGACTACACACACACACACACCAAAATATATCTAAGATTCAAAGCCATAAACACATTTACAATCTCCTCTACTACTTACAGAATATCCCTACATAGACAAGAGATAAATCTAGGTCCCATCTGAAGCATCATTTAATCTAATCCCAGATTAGAACTCAAGAATGAAGACCTATACATAAATTGTTATGCAGTTAACTGGAAAGTTCAAAATTCATCTACGTTGACACAAGGGAGAGATGAGAATCATGTGCCTGCATTAAGTATGAAGAATCCTCAAATGTATACAATCCATCCAAAGGAACCCTTCTTGCAAACTATAGCTTAGACCTACAACTTTCTTTCATTTGTAAAAAAAAATCAAGACAAGTCATTACAATTCAGACTGAGAAGAGGACTCACAACCCAAAAGTTTGAATACCTAACTCCCAATAACCTCAAATGATCACAGAAATCCCTTTATACTAGGGTTACAATGCAAGCACAATGATCATTTCAAACTCAAAAATTCAAATACACCTAACCCCATCGAGGAGTTACCATAGACAAGATAGGGATCAAGCCACAACATACAAGCTCAAACAGTCTAATGCATTTAATCAACATCAGATCTTCAATCATGAGAAACTCTGAAAAGGCACTGAAGATCAATAAAAAATCTACAAAATTCAAACTGGAAGTGACCCTGCAACTGCTTTTGGTACATTTCATTTACTCCCCTACGGAAAGACACTCCTCTTCTGTAATCATCTCACACCGTGGAGCACACTGGAGTGGTGGAGAAAATTAGTTTTACCAACTCTGGCCCTTTCTATCATCAATTTCAGTCCTTTCTGGTCATAGGAAACATTCTCAGAGACTCAAAAATGAAAGGAAATGGTCACCATGCATTTTGCGGGCTTGTTTTTTTAACGCATCCAAACACCTTGGGTTAACTCCACAACAATGATGCCAAACAGTTGTCACAAGATCGCATAGATTGGAAATGGGCTATGCGAACATGTGACACGCCACTTCCCATTACCTTCTTCATAACCACTGATGCTGCTGCCACCACAAAAGGGTTTGTCGCATGTTTGCAAGCTAGAAAATTGGCTCATGCAAACATGCGACAAGCTGCTAACATGCACCCTACCGGTTGTCATGTCACCACCAAGATACCCTAACCTAGGCCCGTGTTTAAATCTATCATCCTACCAGCTCAGACCAACTAGAGATTTCCATAACACCACCTACCAATGGGACCACCAAACAACTACAGATGGGCCCCAGCACACGTGGCACCTTGTGGCATGATCACATAGCCAAAAACTGGGCTATGCAATCATGCGACAACCAACCAAAGGCCACCACATAATCATCTCAGACCAACTGAAAGAAGCTTTACCCTTTGGAGAATCGGACAGTTGTCACAAAATCATAAAGGTTAAACACCATGCATCTTTACCATGTGAACTTACGCTGACCACTGATCTTATCTGAACTTTAACCACACCGGGCAATGGGAAGAATTGGGACCCACACGGATAGGTGGCAAGCAGTCGCATGATCACATGTCAAAAAAGTATGACATACGGCCATGCGATAACCAATCATTTTGAAACCTTTGAAGACCCGGGCCCACCATACAGTTGGACTTGCACAGTTAGAGAATGCCAACAAATAGGGCAGAAGTGCAGGGTCAAAAACACACAAGGCTTTCGGTGGAAAAGATTGAAAACAAACAAGGTTTTCGACATCAAAAGATAAGTGCACAAAGCTGGAAGGCACATAGTTGAAAATAATGAGGGTTTTCACATAGACTAAAAACATCATAGATTTTCAAAAATACTGTGGGTTTTCAACATTGTGGCAGATTTTAAAAATTTATTTCCTGTAGACCTTAAACTTGGATAACTCCCTAGGTTTTTCAAATTAGCTTATGCAATTTGGACTGAAGCAAGGTGACAACATGAAGAACAAAAGGCAGGACATTTTTACAAAAATATTTGTAGGGAAGAGGCCATTTTCAAAAGATTTTATGATGATAAGAAAATGGACTAATAGTGAGAAAGTAGAAGAGGCTATCATCCATATGATGATTAAATTTAAGAGATTACCTATTGAGTTTGTAAAATATATCCCTAAGGAGATACACGATAAGGTATCAACAAGGTGGACACATGCCTTGCCTACAGAAAAGAAAATGAGGGAACACTCTCTAATTTTGGTAATGCCTACTCTTACTATAATGGAGATTAATGAGATGATGAAATAGTATTCTAATTGATTATTGATGAAAGGTAGATCACTTAACATTTTGGCAAGGAAACTTGAGGAAGTTGATGAGAATAGAAAGATTCTATGAGGTTGATATAGCCACAATAGATCCAATTCATATATCTGACACTAAGATACCAGATGACACATATACTAAGGATTTATATCCATCTGGATATACTGAAGAGGATACATAGGATGCTCCTGATAAATTAGTAACAAATGGGATATATGAATCCTTGATAGAATACATTACTCATGGAGATCTTGATAATGATGCAAAGGATGATGAAGTCATCACAATAGTTGTAGCTAATACTAAAGAAAATCAACCTATTGAGGTAGAAGTAGTAGACATACCGGGTAATTTGTTGATATTAGTAAAAGAAATTAACATTCTACAAAAGGGAAACCTAAGGATTCAACACCCGAGCAGCAGAAGGACACAAGCAAGGGACAAGGTGTAGAAGAACAAAAAGACACAAATGAGCCTGAAACCAAATAGGCTGAAATCAAAGAGCCTAAAATTGAAACTAATGTAGATACATCTACAAAAAACACCAAGAAAGAAGTCGAAGGACATGATACCAAGACACTAGTCAAAGGGAAGGATAAGGAAGAGAGCGTGTCTACCTAGCAAGAAAAATCAAATCTAGAGGCCAAAGCTCTAGTACCATATGGGAAATCTCCCACACTAGAAAAGAAGAAAAATAAAAAACATGGTAAGGGTTCAGTCACATTAGATGAAATCATATAAATCCCTACATGTGACCTAAGGACTTTAGACCCTGAAGCATTAAGATGGTATGGATAATTGTGCACAAGAAAGGCTGCACAGGAAAAACTAAGACAAGAAAATAAGAATAAATAGGTCTTAGAGGATGTTAGAGAGATTCTTATGCAAGTAGTCCCTAATATCAATATTAATAAGGCAACTCCCATCATTGATCAACTTGCTACTGTAACTAGACACATCAATTTTCTAGATATATATGCAGAGAAAATAATTGAGGAGTGAGAAGAGGCCAAAATATAGATGAAATTAGCATAACAAATCAGCCAAGAAGTGACAGTCAATAAAGTAAATCTATCTGAGGTAATAATCAAGCTTGACACTATTATTCAACAAGTTATTACAATTTTTCACAAGTTATGTACTATAGACCACTTCACTACTAAGCTTAGTGAAAAATATAAATAAGCTAGATGAAGATATAAAGGTTAGTGTAAATAATATTTTAACTGAGCCAAATGCATTTTATGAGCATTATGAAAAAGTTCAATAAATTCAACAGTTAAGATTAGAATTGAGGAAAGAAGAAGATAATATCAGAGATCAAGTAACCGAGCTACATGCACAGTTACTTCCACACCTCAAGGTGGTAAAATGGCATATGAATAAGACAAAAGACTTAGTTTCCACCCTAGAATTATCAGTATTAGAAAATATTTTAAATATGCATGCACAAGTTAGATTAGAGAACATTTCTCATGAGAATCTTAAGGAGGAATGGGAAAACCTCTTGGCTACATTGACGAAAACCCATTAGAACATTTTTTATAAGCTATGAGTACATTTTTGTCATTAATTTCAAAAAAGGAGGAAAATATGTGTGTCTATATATATATATATATATATATATATATATATATATATATATATATATATATATATATATATATATATATATATATATATATATATATATATATATATATATTCACACCGAGAGCATGTACAAAGGGGGAGTTCACATAGATTTATAATTTTTTGATTAAGTTCAAATTTTGAAGTCAGTACATATACATAAGGTTTTTGATACTAATGCTAAAGGGGAAGAATGTTACTCCTAAAGAGAATTAATGGTTTTCATTAGTATCATTCAATGATATAGTAAGTAAAGGAGACAAGATAGGAAAGTCAGTTAATACATAGAGCACTCTTACTAAGCCAGATGATTATCAAGCATAGTAGTCACCAAGCATTCATATGAACCGAGCACTAGTTAATTATCGAGTGATGAATGCAGTACACACCAAGTAAAATAGGATATGACATAGTAGTTTAGAATGGCACAAACTACAAGGAAAATGGTTTACACCGATTAAGAAAATAGTTTACCAAGATTGACACAAAATTTAATACAGATGCAATCATTTTAAATTGTTGATGATTCCTATGTAATGTTGATCTAGGTTATTCATTTCTACCGTTGATCTTAGGTTTTACAAGATACAGGTTAAACCCTAATTAGGTCAAGATCAATTTGATATAAATCTGTAAGGATGTCATTTTGACATGTATCACATATGTAGTAGCCACCGTAGTGAAAGAAATCTGAAGATCAGACATGGTTTTGATTGATAAAGCATTGAAGGAATATTTAGTTTATCAGGAACAAAAGGCTACTGAGTAGTATTCATTAAGGAGATCAATCACATTAAGGTGATAAATGATAAGTACATTACATATCTGAATCATGCAAGATTAGGTTTCTATTTATAGATTAATCCCACTATTACTCTTTAACCATTGTAGTAGACTTTAAATATCTTAACAGAGTGAACTTAATAGTTCTATTATAAATCTCTTAACCCAATGCACACATACACTGTGTTGCTAAAATTAACTAGGTAGATCTAGTCGATCTAATTATTACTCCTAATAGGGTAAGATCGCCAGAAGTGATCACAATATTTGTAGCCTTAACTAGCAACTTTGTTACTACAATAGTGAATATTTTTGGGTGTCATCCTCACCCTAGTTTTTATCTTCTAACAAGGGTTTTTGTGATACCAAAATACTTGAGTTGTGTATGGAGTTTCATGATTGGTTTATTGATTAGATTGCATGCATTTAAATTTTCAGTTATGTTATGGATGTATGTTATATGCAACTGATTTAGTTAGTTAGTGATATTCATGTTTATAAATATTCAGTTTGAAAAGTTTAAAAAATATTGATTCACCCCTCCCCTCTGAGTACACATCTTTCCATTATCCCAACATTTATTTAACCTTTTTGATCATGTACTTGGCACATGGTGATCTTGGTTCTGCATACCTTGGTGCATAATTTCAAGTACAATATCAAAACTAGGATGCTCTCTCTCTCTCTCTCTCTCTCTCTCTAAAATCCTTTTGCATTTTCTTAGTTTCATTCTGCATTTTGCATTAAGGCTCCTATTTATTTCCCATCCCTCCCATAATTTTTCTCCTCCTATTCATTTTGAGAGAACACCCATGTTCTCTGAATCTGCATTTCCTCTCAAGGGGGCATACCTCTACCTCCTCATCATCCTTCCTCTTCCTTCCATGATTGGTGCATATTCCTTTTCTTTTTGTTTGATGCGATCATGATTTTGACACCGTATCAAAGAGGGGCAAAATGTAGACACCTAAAATTATCCTTTGCACTCTAATATTATTTTTTTATTAATATTTGTCCTTAACATTATAGTTGATTTTTAATAATTAACTATATCATTTTAGAATTAAATCAAAAACATGTTTTACAGGGACCCAAAACCCAAAAGTATCAATACATTACAGGTAAAGCATTATTAAAGAAACTAAAGCAAAAACAACAAAAAATAGAACTAGCACTGGCCAAACAACCAGTAGATCAAATTACAGTATTAATTAACTATATCGATATTCTTCTCTTTATTTTATTAAATTTACTTTAATTAAATAAATTAATTTTCCCTTTATATTTGAATTTTATTTAAATATTATAATATATTAAATTTATTTTAATATATTATCCCTCCCTCTCTTAATATAAAATAAATTTCATTTATCTTATTTCTCCACTAGCCTAAAGTTCTTCTAAACCTTAATTAAATTAAATTTATTTTAACTTAATCCATTTTCCCTTTTTTTGAATCTTTCTTTTTGCTAATATTCCTCTAATCTTGATTAAAAGGTGGATTACCTCTAATCATGTGCACAATCACCTTTTCCAAGGTGACCACCTCTCCTTTTTTTTTCTCCACCAATCATTTTGAATCCTTCTCTTTTCCCTCTAAAAGTGAAGTTTGAATTTTTCATGTTTGGCCTCCTAATCCTAGCCACTCATTTCTTTTTCCTCTTCATCTTAGTCACTCCCCTTTTACCTCTTAATCTTGACCGTCCATACTTTTTCTTCTTAATCTTAGCCACCCATTCTTTAAGCCATTCTATAAAAATAAGGCCTAACTCCTCATTTGAGACTTAGACATCTTTGAACTTAGTTATTCAATGGTATCTTCTTGTATCTATTAGATAATCTTGATATCACATGTTAGGTAATGTAATGAATCTATCTTTTTTTCAATCTTGTATTCTCATCTTAGTTTAGCTTTCATTTGAATCTATATTGTTAATCTCCTACATTTTTAAAAATAAATAAATAAATCTTGCATTTGCATTGCATCATCTTTTTGAAGATTGGGGAAAGTTCATTATACTTGTTCTCAATATTTCACCATCAATAATAGTGGTAATTTATTGTATTATGTTGGGAGAGAGCACCCACAAAATCTCTAAGAGAAAATCAAACAAGGTTGTGGGTGCCCTTGTTTTAGCTCATCGAAGGTTGTAGTGGAAATTTGGCTGCATTAAAAGTTATTTACCATGATTAGTCTAACTTAAATGCTTCATATTTCTTGTGTTTACATGCTTTGATTTGTGGTGTAGCTGCAGATATTTTCATTGCATACAGTTATCTCCATAGTAACTTTTTGTTCTTTTAGGACCACACAAATCTTTATGCACCAAATCTAAAATTCTATTTGAAGTATAGGTCTTTCTCTTAAATGTAGATCTAGTTATCTTTCCCAATTTACATTACTTACATATAACATAAGTAGGCTTAATGAGTTTAGGAAAATCTCTCACAACATTTGTAGAATTGATCTTCACAATGTTATCAAAATTCACATTAGAAATATCTTATGCCACAACCAAATTCCACCAACTTCAGCAATAAAAAATCTATTATTTACAATATTCAAATGAAAAACATTACCTCTGGTATTAGTACTTGATGTAATCTCTTCACCTAATTTCCAAATGATTATGCACTTTCCATCTTTAAATTGTGTTGATCAAATTTCCTGTCATGGCCAGAGTTGATTAAAATTTTCCATATCCTGTGTGTTAAGGTCAAGAATTAGGGTTTATGCATGTGTTGGGGCTCAAAATTTTGTCTAAATATTTTAAACACTACCCTGTTCTTTTTCTGCATTACTTTTTGGTCACTTCAGTCCTTTTCCTGCACATGTCAGGTAGTTTATCATCAAGCAGGGCCATGTTTTTATTTAAGTTATTTACCTAGTGGGTCCATTATATTGTCCTAAGTCTTCAGTGTAAATATTTCCTAAGTCCCAGGGTCTATTTTATTTATGTAAGCATATCCTTTCCCAATCACCTCATTGGTGATTAGTGATCTTCTTTTTGGGTTTACACGATGTCCATTCATTCATTGTTGTACGTTTCACTGAGTAGTTGTAAACAAAGATATCAACATTGATATATTGATGGTTCTATCAGGTGGAGAAAGGCTTTGGAGAAGACAAAATTAAGGTGCTCTAATACCTGATTATTTCATTGGAGTATCCTATGGCGATAATGCTATCAGGAAAAAGGAAAAGATCGGTAAGGAATAGTTTGGTTCATCACGATCAACAATGATATTTTGGTATGTCTCTTGGTGATAGGTTTATTGATGATAAAAGGTGATTGGTGAAAAACAATTTCATTCATTTTGAATGTTGACATGACATCAAGGTATCATATAACAATAGGTGTTTTTAGGATTTCTCTTGTCAATAAATTTATCAAAAGGAACGTAGAATTTAGGTAGGATAATTTTTGGGGTCTCCCGATGGTCGATGAAGTTATCAGTGGAGATTATGGAGATGGTTTTATCATGGGATGTGGGGCCAATGTTAGAGCTCAAATAAAAGATAAAGAGTGGTAAGATCAAAGTTGATTATGCAGCTGGTGCATTACCACAATAGAGAGATGCGCGATGTTTATTCTTTATAGAATCACGATCGGGTGACACCTTTCTTGTGTGACATCATCCTCACTGGTCTAAAGAAAGATTAAATCATAGTCAAATTAGGTTTGATCTGATGGTGTGTGTGATGCCACTATCTAGAGATACAAGGATTTTACTCATCACAGTATCACGACTGATTGACACCTTTTCACCTTGATGTCACAGAGTAGAATGAAGGAAATTAAAGTGTAGTCATATCATCTTTGATTTGATAGTTGGCATAATACCATTATGGAAAATATTTAAATTTTATTGATCATGAGATTGTGACAACTGCCTGATCTTTTGTGAGAAAATGGTTAATGAAGCAGTGGGTCCTCAGTGCCAGATAGATCCAATGTGCCTACTTTTGATTAGTTTTTGAGGGTGGTGACATATTTGGTTAGTTTCAAAGGTCAAGTTGACTATTTTGGTGATTTTGTAAGCCACATGATCTTTCGGGAAAGATAGTAATCAATCATTGTATTTTAATCCTAAGCATTACCCGTTATGTTTTAAAATTTTGAATCTCTGTGAGGGTTTTTAGCTGAAAATAGGGTTGGTGAGGCCAAAATAGTGAGGGACTGGATAATAAATGTAGAGTAGTCGATCTACCAGTAATGATCCTATTAGCCACCATGGAGGATTTTGAAGAGATACTTGTTTGGGAGAAGGTCATGTCCATGCTGTGGAGAACTGGATGAAATAGACATGTCATTTATTGTGTAGCTAAAAATAACAGAGGGTTTTCATGATGAATTTCCTATCTTTATGGTGTACCAGTTAGGGGTTTTCCTTAACTAAAGATCAAATTGGATCTATTTGCTCCAAATTTGGTGGCATGTATTTTCTACAATCATTACATGTATTGCTAGTTGCTGAGGTAACAGTTGTGTTGCCTTCATTTTTCCCTAAATGACCCAAATCTTATAGCAATCCTTATTCATATAAAAGGATTTCCAAGGTCATTTAGAAGGGTCTTTTTTTGGAGAAGTTTCTTCTTTTGTTGAAAATACTGACTGGAAACTTAAGTACAGTACTGTTATGAGATTTTGTGGCTATTGTATGAGGATACCCTTTTCCTTTTGAATGTATTGAAGCTTGGCATATTATTGAAGTTTTTGTTTTAAGCCCTCCCTTTGATATTTGAATGTCTTTATGAGTTTCTCTAAATTCCTTGTGAACTAGATTTGTAAGGCACTTCTTGTTCATCAGTCTATAAGGAAGATTGTGAAATAGTTACAAGTTACTTTCAATGAAAGTGTAAGTCCCAAGGATTATTTCTGGGGGTTTGGAGGGGTTCATGAATTTGATGACCTAGTACTAATTTGTTGAAGGTTCTATGTAAGGCATAGATCACTTTTTGGTTTCAGATTTCCTTTCATTGATATTTTATAGCTTATGTGTATTCATCTAGAATCAATTTCCTTGAATAATAGCACCGGTAAATGACATAAACATTTTAAAAAATCAAATCAAATCTTTACTTTTTATATTTTGTTTGGTAAATTATCAAATTAGTGAAGACACCTATTAACTGCTTGGTTTGTTGAAGTTTGATAAACCAATAAGGTACACCAACCTGAGTCTATGGATCACAAAGTCAAAGGAGGATTCCCCATCTTGAATAATGTTCTTTTCTTGGTAGATTTGAAATTGGGTAAAGAGAGTCAAAGGCATCAATTTCAATCTAGTGATCGACAAGGAAAAGTTACAATAGGAATTGGTGACTCCGCTAGGGAATGAGTGATTAATGTATTTTGACTAGTCAAGTTTTCCTATCCAAGTCTTGTGCTAAAAGTGTTTTTTTAAAGATTTTATATTATATCATCAAGTGTGAGTGGTGACTCTGAAAGTCTATGTTGTATCAGTGCATGTTTAGAATGAAAACATGATGAGTATGCAGTTTTGAGGTGTTGGTGAAGCTTTGTGCTACTTACTAGAAAGAAAGTACAGAGAAGGAGTTTCAACAGTTAAAATATCTTTCCTCTTCAAGGAGGTGGTGACTCTAGCAATAATTACAAAGAATATGTGAAGCAAGCTTCAAATCTATGAAGTATTCCAACCAACAAGTTGGTACAACCACAACACCTCATGTATTTTTTGATTTTCATGTGCAATTTTTTCATGAAAATCAGTTGCAAAAGGAAAAACTCTTGTTTTTCTATTCAATGATTTCAGCACTAAGTGAGGGAAAGGTAGTTTATACATACTTCTAGGACATGTTTTTCATCTTATGCTTTTAAGTTGTTGAAGTATGTAAGCATTTGGAGGTAGTGGGTGTACTCTTACTACATGTTGTGAATCATAACATTTTGTTGAGGGTGTGATTTCCATGTACATGTTTGAGAACACCTCAAATGTGTTTCAATATAGTAGATAACCCATGAAAAGTTCTAATATTATTTTCTCCATGGAGGAGTACATGGCCATTTGTTTTGATAACATTGAGGGTTTCGCCAATGTTATTCCTACTGGGATTAGGAAATACATGTCATAATTTAGTTGTGATGAATTTGTTACAGTAGGAAAACATTTGGATGATGTGATTCATCTCCTCAATAATTTTGAGGCTGAACATGAAGATGTTTCTATGAGACTATTTGTGAAAACTCTTACAGAAGATGCAAGGGAATGGTTCCTATTCCTACCTCCATGTTTAATTTATTCTTGGGATGATTTGTGTGCAACATTCTTAAAATATTTTGATGAAATACTCGATCCAATGGTGGCAGCCAAAAAATTCTTGAATACCAAACATGAAGAAAATGAAGATATTACTTCTTTTAATATCATATTTATAGAAGCATTTGTTGGTATTCCAAGAAGATGTAGGCCCAAATTGATAGATTGTGTTGTGTTCTATTTGGATGCAGTCATAGGGAAGTTAAGATCATTACTAAGGGATAGAGATCCTAAATCAATTTCTCAGGCTTTTAGGATCATAGAGGATTTAGAGAATGATTTGGAGTGTGAGATCCCAAAGGATATTTTATATGTTGATTCTCACTGTCATCAACTAGTCAATCTTGAAGGAGAAATGGAAAATGGTGATCAGTACCAAGGTATTGATTTCTCTCAGATTAATTATGAATATTTTCTTAATGAGTTTGTTCCTCTTAGAAAGAAAGAGGAAGAGCAAGATGTTATGTATAGGAGTTTGCAAGAAGAAGAGATAGGCTTCAAAACATTGGTTATTCCTCATGTTGGTGATGAAAAAGACAATAGAGATATGTGCATAGAGTAACTAGAAATGAAATTATTTGAAAATCCTATACCATGTGATGCAATGATTTCTGGTTTCATGTCTGTGGCTACATATGATGTTGATCAGCAGTCCTATGTTTCTGTGGTGCCATCCAATGTGTACAAAGAAGAAGATGGCTTTGGATTTGATAATGATGATGCAAGTTTTAAAATTTTTGTTGTGGATTATTCATGTTTTTAAGAGTTCCCCTCATGTAGTTTTATTGTAGAAGAAGGAAATGAAGAGCATGATAGTGGGTTGTCATGTCATGAAGATTGCATTGATGAACATGATTCTTGTTCATGTTCATGTTCTTCTTCCTTTGGTGAAGAAGATCATGATAGTGTTGAGGACCTTGTCTTCAATAAAAGGGACAATGAATTTTTTGATGAAAATGATGATGTGGATCATTTGTTTGTATGCCACAATGTTTATGAAAAGGGTTTACACTTGGCTCATAATACACTATATGAAGATATTATTGAGGAATAAATTTTCTCAGTGGCTGAGCCATTTCATGAAGATAAATTTGAAAGTCTAGTTCCTTCTCAGCCAGGTGATTTTGTGATAATGCATGCTGATCATTGCATTTTATACTTTGATGCATTATTAGGTAAACCTTGTATTTCCAGTCCACACAATGATGAGGTAACAGATATCCCATACTTGCTAGAGTATGACTATACTAATTATTGTGACTGGAAGAATATGGGCAGTGACAAATACAGCTTTATTCTTCACCCCATGAATGTTCATGTATGTGGGTAGAAAATTTCTTATGAAGTTTTCAGGTGGATGATCACATATGTGGATGAGAATCAAAATTTTGACACTAGAGGGTTTTGGTATTTCTTTTGGTGGCTCGGGGCCACCAAATAAATTTTTAGTCATGTAAGTTTGTAAATATTTCCCTTTTAGTCTGTGTGTTTCCCTTCATGTTTTTCCTGTTTAGGTCTATTTTTTTTTTTCAAGCTTCCTACAGTTTTTGTCAAGTGTGTGGTCTACATCCCAGAGTGTTGGTTTCTTTCTTTGAACTTGTGTTTAAGTATCCTCAGTCAGAGCCACTATTGATCAAATCTCCTATCATGGCCAGAGTCCATTAAATTTTTCTATATCTTGTGTTAAGGTCAAGAATTAGGGTTTATTCATTTGTTGGGGTTAAAAATTTTTTCTAAATCCTTTAAACCCTACCCTATTCTTTTTTCGTGTAACTTTTCGGTCACTTAAGTACTTTTCTTGTATGTCCTAGTTTACCATCGAGTAGGGCCATGATTTTCTTTAAGTTATTTACCTAGTGGGCCCATTGTACTTTCCTAAGTCTTCAATGTCAATTTTTCCTAAGTCTCATGATCTATTTTCTTTCTGTCAGCATAGCCTTTCCCAGTCACCTCATCGATGATCGATGATCATCTTTTAGGTTTTGCATGATGTCCATTCATTCATCGATGTATGTTTCACCAAGTAGTTGTAATTAGAGATATTGGTATTGGTATACCGATGGTTCTATTGAGTGGAGAAAGGCTTTGGTGAAGATAATTTTTATGTGCTCCAATACCTAATTGTTTTGTCAGGGTATCCTATGGTGACAATTCAATCGGGAAAATGGAAAAGATCGGTAAGGAACAATTTTGTTCATCCAAATCAATGATGATATTTTAGTATGTATCTTAGTGATAGGTTTACCGAGGGAAAAAGGTGATTAGTGGACACAAATTTCATTCATCCTGAATGCTGAAGTGACTCGGGGTATCAAATAATGATAGGTGTTTTTGGGATTTCTCTTGCCGATTAATTTATTGGAAGGAACATAGCAGATTGGTAGGAATCTTTTTGGGGTCTCCGAATGATTGATGAGGTTATCAGCAGAGCTTATGGTGATGGTTTTATCATGGGATGTGGTGCTGATGTCATAGATCAAATAGAAGATAAAGAGTGGTAAGATCAAAGTTGATCATGCGGTCGACACATTACCACAATAGAGATATGCACAATGTTTTGTTGGAAATTAAAATCCACCAATATAACTAAGAGGGGGGGGTGAATCATTTATCAGATAAATATAAATTTAATCACCATTAATAGATTTCAACCATGTAATCAATATAAGCAACAACCATAGAAATATAAACATACACAATGACACAATAACACAAGATATGTTAACTAGGGAACCTCTTGATCAGAGAGTAAACCCCAGTAGGAATGATGCCCATAAAATATGTACCAATATAAAAATTTCTTGTGAGAGGATGGACTCTATTAGGAGCCTTATGAAATACATTCAGTACATATGGGTCCTTGTTAGGAGACTTTGAATCCCTATTAAAAGATTCTAACCCTGTTAGGAGTTATGCAAGACATAAGGACCCACTATCCAAATAGCTTCAGGGGAAAGATCACTGAACACACTATCCAACTAATCTTTGTATTACTCAAATAGAATAATACAAAATAATTACTAATCTCAGCAACTTATCTTTTCTCCTCTGCCAGTGCCAAACCACACCAACTGCTTCCCGAGATCTCAATACCAAACCTCTACAATTCACATATCCTCTTACAAAATATATTGCTCAATTCCACAATTCTCATTACCATACTACTTATAATAAGGAAAAAAATCCTTCCTTTTTACCACACTCAAATAATTACAAATGAGTCAGCATACAAGGCCTAACCAATTACAAACTATAAACCTTTACACGTTACATAATAATTCATAATTTTAGAAAACTGACAGCTTCCAAATACAATAAATCTTCACATGTGTGACCCTAACCACATTGTCTTATTTAGGTCTCTACCAAAGTGTTTTCATCAAATTTACAACTTTGCATGCCTAGATTCTATCCCGATTAGGAGATATCATCCAGTTACCACAAGCCTCTTCTCAAGAACACTGCCTAAATACTACTTCCATTGAATTACACATAAGTGCCATGAATAATTGAATTTTCATACATGCTCTTGACCATGATCTTAGGACATAATATATACTAACTCCTCAACTCCTCATAGATTGATCTTCAATACTCCATGTGTGCTAATTCAAACATTGTCTTCTTCTCTTCTAATCTCCAGTAGATCAATGTGTTGACATCAATGACAACCATAGTTATGAATGCAACTGCAACTGCTAAAAAATGGCTCAGAATACTCCTCCATAGAATATATTCAACATTCATTCCTAACAATCTCCCCCATTGGCATTGATGGCAACATAGATGAAAAAGCATCCAAGCTCCATAAATACCAAACCGCAACACTACTGCTCTGAAATATTTTCAAATCCTCTTCATCAATCAAATCTTGCTTCATTTTCTCACAATCATATTCTTCTCATCCCAATCAATGTATGTTTTTCATGTATCCTTATCCCCCATTGACATCAATAACAAATAAGACATCAATATGTCAATCCTCAATGTAAATAGACACTATTCAAAAATACATTCACTAGAGTCCTTCATGACTCAGCTCAAACACACATACTCCCCCATAGAGGAAGTACTAGCATATAGTCCAGAAAAGATAGAGCTCATATACCACTAGACTGATGCAACAATCTGCATCACTTCTCAAAAGTAGGTTGGGGCATAACCCCAAGCATACCTCTCAAATACTCAAATGTATTTTTAGGTAAGGGCTTTGTAAATATATGTACAATCTTCTCTTTTGTACTTATATACTCAAGTCTAATTTCTTTCTTTGAAACTTTCTCTCTCACTACATGATACTTTATTTCTATATGCTTTGTCTTAGAATGCAATACAGGATTCTTTGACATACTTACTGTACTAGTGTTATCACAATGTATGATAATAGACTCATCAAACTTGATTCCAATATCCTTAAACATTTGTTTCATCCATATTATCTAATTACAATTATTTGCTGCTGCTACATATTCTACTTCTGATGTGCTCTATGAAATACAATTTTGTTTCTTGCTTAGCCAAGAGACCAATCTTCCTCCAAGGAAAAATGCTCCACCACTTGTACTCTTTTTGTCATCAACATTTCCTCCCCGGTCTACATCTGTATATGCACATAGGGTAAAATCATCAAATTTTTCATACCATAATCAATATTCACTTGTGCCTTTGAAGTACCTCAGTATTTTTTTTACTACTGCATAATGTGACTCTTTAGGATCAACTTGAAATCTTGCAAAAATTTCAATTGCATGTGATATATCTGGTCTTGTATGAGTTAAATACTACAAACCTCCAATCATGGATCTATACTTCTTTTGTTCAACTGCAAGAGTTTCATCTATGCTAGATAACTTATGACTAGTTACCATAGGTGTGCCAACTGGCTTACAATTCTCCATTCCAAATCTCTTCAATAAGTCATTTAGATACTTTTTTTGTCATAAGAAAATACCATCATTGTTTTGTGTTATCTACAATCCTAAAAAATATTTCATCTCACCAATCATGCTCATTTCAAATTCAGTCTTCATTTCATCTACAAATTTATCACTAGCTTCATCTTCTCCTCCAAAGATAATATCATCAACAAAATAACTACAACCAACAAACCATTCTCAATTTCTTTTACATACAAATTACTATCTGTTGTGCCTTTAGCAAATCCCAATTTTATCAAATACTTATCTAGTCTTGCATACCAGGTTCTAGGTGCTTGTTTAAGTCCATATAAAGCTTTGTTTAGTTTCAATACCATGTCTCCTTCATGAGTTAATGGAAAAACTTCATGCTTCTCAATGTAGAATTCTTCTTCTAATTCTCCATTAAGAAATGTTGACTTCACATCCATCTGATATACTTTGAATTTCTTATGAGCTTTATAAGCCAAAAACATTCTTACTGCTTCAATCCTCGCAATAGGTGCAAAAGTCTCTTCATAATCAATTCCTTCTTGCTATGAGTATCCTTTACATACCAATCTTTCTTTTTTCCTTAAAACTTCTCCTCATTCATTCATCTTATTTCTGAATACCCATTTGGTTCCTATAACATTCCTATCTTTAGGTCTAGGGACCAAAGTCCAAGTCTTGTTCTTTTCAATCTGATCTAGTTCCTCTTTCATTGGTTCAATCCAATTCTCATCTTTACAACCTTCATCAGTAGTTTTAGGTTCAACTTGAGAAATAAAACATATTTCTTCTTGTACCTTATTCCATGTTAGAACTCTTTTTTCTATGCTCCCAATAATATGCTCAATAGGATGATTTCTTGCTAGATTCTTGTTAGGTGTCACTGTCTCAATTCTTGCTTCAACTCTATGTTCTACTCTATGTTCTTCTCTGATTTCCTCAATATGAATTTCATTCTACAAATCACTATCAGTTTCATAAAATAATTCAACATTTTCTTGATCAATTCTAGGACGAGTTCCTTCATCTCATTCATAATCAAGCATTCTTTCCTGAATTTTAAATTTCTCATCAACTTTAACATTTAAGCTCTCAACAATAGTTTTAGTTCTTTTATTGAAACATCTATAAGATTTATTTTCAATGAATAATGAAGAAATATACCTTCATCACTTCTAGGGTCAAACTTTCCAATATCATCATCTCTTTTAATATAACACTTACTTCCTAAAATTCTAAAATACTTAACTGATGGCACAAGTCCAAACCACAAGTCATTAGGTGTCTTGTCTGTATCTTCTCTGATTTGTACTATGTTTATTGTATATACTGTTGTGTTCACTGCTTCTCTCCAAAATGTCTTCGCTAAATCATTTTGAAATAACATAGCTCTTGCTACTTCAGTTACTGACTGGTTCCTTCTTTCTGTAATACAATTTTGTCTAGGTGTTCTAGGGGTTGAAAGCTTTCTCTTTATACCATTCACTTCACAAAAAGTATTAAATTCCTTTGAAGTAAATTATCCACCTCTATTAGACCTCAAACATTTAATCTTCATTCCGGATTCATTCTCAACTTTGTTCTTAATCAATTTGAATTTATCAAATGCTTCAAACTTTTCTTCAAGAAATGCAATTGACATCATTCTTGTAAAATCGTCAACAAGAATCATAAAATACATTTCACCATAGAATCCTCTAGTCCTTGTGGGACTACTCAAATCTGTATGAATAATTTCCAACTTCTTTGCTGATGCAAACTTCTTGCTCACAAATGAACTTCTCTTCTACTTAGCCATAACACATTCTTTGCAAATCATGTTAGTAGGTTTCATAATCTTAGGAAAATCTCTTACTGCAAATGTAGTACTTACTTTCAAAATGTTATCAAATTTTATATGACAAAACCTTTTGTTCCATAGCCAAATGTCATCTATCTTAGAAATCAAACATGTCATCTCAGCAGGATTCAACTGAAATACATTACCTCTAGTTCTTGATCTAGTTCCAATTAAGTTACCATCCTTATCTTTGATCATAGAAGTTTTCTCAATAAACCAAACTTGATATCCCTTATCAACTAACTTTCCAACACTCAAAATATTATGTATCAATCCATCCACAAAATAAACATCATCAGTGTTAGTCTTTCCATCAAGAGTTATAGATCCTATTCCTTTTATCAAACAAGGTGCATTGTTTCCAACTCTGACAAATCCTCCATCATAATTGTTAAAATTATAAACTTATTCATGCATCCAGTCATATGATGTGAACAACCACTGTCTATAATCCAATCATTTTTATTTTCTACTTGGGAAACTAAGGTTTTTTCTTCTTTAAGTTCAGAATTTTATTCTTTTATAGCTACAAATCCTATCTCATCATTCTCATTATCACTTTCACTTAATAATTTCTCAACACTAGCCTCAAATTCTTCATCATTTGCATAGTAACATTATTTGGATCTTCTAGGTTTAAATTTATTATATTTCTTTACTCTCTTAGGACATTTAGATGCAAAATGACCATAATCTTGACAAGTCCAACATTTAAAGATTTTCTTACCTTCTAGGTCTCTTTTCACAAGCAAGGAAATTCATTCCTCAATCTTTCTATCTTCTTTGGTCTTAGATATTCTACAACTAGCATAGTCTCCACTAACACTAGCAATTCTTGACAAAGTAGGGTGAACACTAAGTGCACTGAATGCTATCTCAATTCTAGGTAAATCTCCAAACTATCTCAAGCCTGTCTCTGCTACTTCCAATCTTCCAAGAAGAGTTTCTCTGGTAAACTTCTCAGTACAAGGTATAACTTGTTCAATCATTTGTGTTGTCTTCTTAAATATAAGAGTCAATGTCTTTATAATTTTCCATATCACTTCATCCTCAGTTTTGTTTCCTTCACAAGTTTTGATATGTGCAACAATTTTTGATATCCTACCAATATAACTTCTAACAAATTTATCTTCCATCATCTTTGCATCTTGAAATAAATATATCCAATTCTGTAATCTAATTCTCTTTGCATGTACATCACCTTCAAAAGTAGATTGTAAAGCTAACCAAATTTCATGAGATGTCCTTATAATTTTTACCTGACAGTATTCATTCTCTGGAAGTGTTGACAAGAGTGCTTCTCTGGAAAGTATGTTACACATGAACACATCTCTTTCTTCATTAGTACATTCTTCAATTTTGTCTTCTTCAATGATAGTCTTCTCATTCTTTGTAATCAACCAGTATCCTAGTCCTAAACATAGAAAATGTTTCTTCATCTTTTCTTTCCAGATGTCATAGTTTACTCCATCAAAATTAGGGCTTTATTTCCTAAAATGAGTCACCATAGATCTCCTCAAGTTATTAAAATTTTCCTTCAAGGACCTGATGCTCTGATACTAATTGTTAGAAAGTAAAGTCCACCAAGATAACTAAGAGGGGGGGTGAATCAATTATTAGATAAATACAAATTTTATCACCATTAACAGATTTCAGCCATGTAATCAATCTAAGAAACAACCATAGAAAGATAAACATACAAAATGACACAATAACACAAGATATGTTAACTAGGTAACCTCTTGATGAGAGAGTAAACCCTAGTGGGAATGATACCCATAAAAGATGTACCAATATAAAAATTCCTTGTGAGAGGATGGACTCTATTAGGAGCCTTATGAAATACATTCAGTATAGATGAGTCCCTGTTAGGAGACTTTGAATCCCTGTTAAAAGATTCTAACCCTGTTAGGAGTTATGGAAGACAGAAGGACCCATTGTCCAAATAGTTTTAGGGGCAAGATCATTGAACACATTTTCCAACTAATCTCTATATTAATAAAACATAATAATACCAAATAATTAATGATCTCAATAAATTATCTTTTCTCCTCTGCCTGTGCCAAACCACAACAACTACTTCACCAGATCTCAATATCAGATCTCTGCAATTCGCATATCCTCTTACAACATATATTGCTCAATTATGCAATTCTCATTACCATACTACTTACAATAAGGAGAAAAATCCTTCCTTTATACCACACTCAAATAATTACAAATGAGTCGGCATACAAGGCCTAACCAATTACAAAATGTAAACCTTTACACGTTACATAATATTTCATAATTTCATAAAATTGTCAGCTTCCAAATACAATAAATCTTCACATGTGTGACCTCTAAACATGTTGTCTTAGCTAGGTCTCTACCAAAGTGTCTTCATCAACTATACAACTTCACATGCCTAGATTGTATCCTGATTAGGAGATATCATCCAGTTACCACAAGTCGCTTCTCAGGAACACTACCTGAATACTGCTTCCACTGAATTACACATAACTACCATGAATAATTAAATTTCCATATGCACTCTTGACCATAATCTTAGGACACAATATAGAGTAAGTCCTCAAATCCACATATCTTGATCTTCAATACTCCATGTGTGCTAATTCAAACACTATCTACTTCTCTGCTAATCTATAGTAGATCATTGTGTTGACATCAATGAGAACCACAATTATGAAAGCAACTCCAACTGCTATAGAATGGTTCAAAATACTCCCCTGTAGGATATATTTAGCATTCATTCCTAGCATGTTTATTCTTAATAGGATCATGACCGGGTGACACCTATCTTGTGTAATGTCATGCTCATTGGTCTGAAGAAAGAGTAAATCAGGGTCAGATCAGGTTTGATCTGATAGTGTGCATGATGCCACTATCTAGAGATGAAAACCTTTTACTCATCATGACATCATGATTGATTGACACATATTCACCCTAATGTCATAGCGTAGAATGAAGAAAAGTAAAACATAGTTAGATCATCTTTGATCTGATGGTTGACATAATACCGTTATGGAAAATGTTTGAATGTTATTGATCATGGGATTGTGACAACCGTCTGATCTTCTATGAGTGAAAGGTCAATGAAGAGGTGGGTCCTCAATGCTAGATAGATCCAATGTGCCTAAGCTTCATATTGGCTAATGAGGGTGGTGATGTGGCTAGTTAGTTTCAAAGGTCAAGTTGACTATTTTATTGATTTTGTAAGCCACATGATCTACTAGGAAAGATAGTAATTGATGATTGTGTTTTAAGCCTGGGCATTACCCATTATGTTTTAAAATTTTAAATCTCTGCAAGGGTTTTTAGTAGAAAATGGGTTTGGTTAGGCCAAAATAGTGAAGGATTGGTTAATGAATGTAGAATGGCTGATCTACTAGTAATGATCTCGTTAGCCACCGTAGAATTTTTTGAAGAGATACTTTTCTAGGTGAAGGTCATGTCCATGCCGCAGGGAAATCAATGAAATAAACATGGCATTTATTGTATATAAAAAAACAATAGAGGGTTTTCATGATGAATTTCCTATATTTATGGTGTACTAGTTAGGGATTGAAGATCAAATTGGATCCATTTTCTTTGAATTTGGTGGCATGTGTTTTCTACAGTCATTACATGTATTTATGGTTGTTGAGGTAACAATTGTGTTTCCCTAATTTTTCCCTAAATGATATCAAGCTTGTAGTAATCATTGTTCATATAAAAGGATTTCTGAGGTCATTTAGAAGGGTCTTTATTTGGAGAAGTTTCTTCTTTTGTTAAAAATGCTGGCTAGAAACTTAAGTACAATCTTGTTTTGAGATTTTGTGGCTATTGTATGAGGATGCCCTTTTCCTTTTGAATGTATTGAATCTTGGCATATTATTGAAGGTGTTGTTTTAAGACCTCTCTTTGGTATTTGATTTCCTTTATGAGTTTATCTAAATTCCTTGTGAGCCATATTTGTAAGGCACTTCTTGTTCATTAGTCTATAAGGTAGATTGTGAAATAGTTGTAAGTTACTTCAAGGAAAGTGTAAGTCCCAGGAATTATTTATGAGGGTTTGGAGGGGTTCATGAATTTGATGACCTGGTACTGATTTGTTGAAGGTTCTATGTAAGTCATTAATCAATTTTTAGTTTCATATTTCCTTTCATTGATATGTATTCATCTAGACTTTGTACCCTTGAATAATAGCACTGGTCAAAGAAAGAAACATTTTAAAAAATCAAATCAAATCTTTACTTTTTATGTGTTTTTTGGTAAATGATCAAATCAGTGTTTGAAGCCACCTATCCACTACTTAGTTTTTTAAGGTTTGATAAACCAATAAGGTACACCTGCCTAAGTTTGTGGAGCTCAAAGTCAAAGGAGGATTTCCCATCCTTAGCAAAGCTGTTCTTTTCCTAGTAGATTTGGAATTGGGTATGTTACAAATAGGAAATATTGAGAGGGGGGAGTGAATCAATATTTCATAAAATTTTACTTTTCCCCAATTATGGGTATAAAAAATTAATTTTAAGCTTGCATAAGAATATAAACTAATTAAACTGAATAAAAAACATAACAATAAACCAAATGAACTCATAACACCATGTTTTTTCTCGAGGAAACCCTGGCCAAGGGAAAACCCCACTGAGGATGATACCCACAACTAATCCACTAATCAAAAGTAGCTGGTTAAGGATGTTGACCCTATTAGGAGTGTATTACATACATATGGTGTCTTTGTCTTGGTTAAAGGACTCTAGACCTTGTTAGAAGCCTCAACCCTATTAGGAGTTTCTAATACAAAAAAAATTCTTGCAAGATTATCTCATTACCCAAACATGTAATATACAATAGTAGCTTCTGATACAAAGGTAAAATATAAAACCTTTTACTGCTGCTGAATAGCTTTCCTATTCTGATTTAGCTTTATCAACTCTTTGCTTTCACTTACAGATCTTTCTTTCTTCTTTATTACAATTTATAGCTTTGCATCATATGTAAACTTATTAAAATTTCTATATGTATCATGTGTACATTTTGCATTACATAATTCTTACATATATACAAGTTATTACAATTAATAACTTCCATTCGGCTTACAATACATAAACTCTTCTCAAAATGTAAAGTCAATTCATGCTACCTTAGGGTTAACATCTAGGATGTTGTCCCTACATGGTTAAGTCATTATTTTGATAAAAAAAAATGATCCCTTAACTTATTGTGATTATATTTTGTCTTCTGCTCTATTCAGGTAAGCTCAACACTATCTCTATAAATCATTAATATCTTCTTCTATACATGCCATACAGACTTGCACTCTAATATGTGGATTTGATATACATAGACTAATCCATGTTCAAGTGCACATGCACTAAACCTTCTTCTATGAACATCGCTAATCAAAACTATCTCTGATTACACTGGTAAATACTATTGTACATAGACAATTTTCTAGTGCGCTCATACAAGACTATTTCCAACTATTATGCTATTTTTATGCTGATTATTGTTATCTCTATTTGAGCATTAAATATTGTCATTAGTGTCAAAAAAGATCAATCAGTTACCTATGCTATTCAGTTGGTAAAAGAAAGTATAACGAGTTCCATATGCTAGTTGGTTAACTATATAAGCCTTCATACCGAGTAGTCACAAGGCATTACTGAGAACTAAAAGGAATCAGTTTGAATCAAGCACCAAAGCAATTTTATAGAGCATTAGTGTATACTAATACTGAGCATCAGTAAATGCTAAGAATACTAGACACTGAGCACCAGTGTATTTACCAAGTCGTATTGATAGTGTTTACTGAGATATCTAGGAAATGACATAGTAATCAGTTTTGGGCACATTTATCTATGCAAATGGTTACAACAGAATCAAAAAATGTTTTACCAAGATCAAGGATCATTTATTATAGGTGTAGTCATTAAATGTGATGATTATCTCTATGTAATTGTTAGATCTAGGTTACTTTTGTATACCGTAGATCTTAGGTTATTTTCCTAAGATGATGTAAACCTAATTAGGTCATGAAGGTTAAGTAGTGATGGAAATCATAGCAATATGCTATATATTTGTATTTCATGACATTTTGATAGAGAGATTCTTGATAAGTTTTGACATAAGAATATGAAGGAAAAAAAGGAGATCTTGAAGCAAGCAATCACCTTCAAGACATTAGTTTTAAGACAAGGCTAAGCAGTATTTAGATATTCAGTCAAGGCTATCGACCAATACAGAGGAACAATATCTACAAATTAAGGTGATTTACATTAATATTTTATAGATCTTTTTCAAACAAGCATAAGTTGTCATTTATAGATACTTTTTGTTATTCTCTAATCATTGTAATAGAGTTGGCAAAATCTCTTAACATAGTAGACCTAACAGTCTTTTGTAAATCTATTTACCAAGTACACACTCAAGTAGTGTTGTTGAAATCCTTTAACAAGGTAGATCTAGTCGATCTTATTATTACTCCTAATAGGGTAACATCATCAGAAGTGATCACAACTTGTAGCCTTAACTAGCATACTTTATTATCTATAGTAGTGAAAAATTTGTGGGTCTCATCCCCACCGTAGTTTTTACCTTCTCACAAGGGTTTTTGCATAACCAAAATACTTGTGGTATGTGATTGAATTTTTGTTTGTTTTCATGCAATTTACATTTACAAGTTAATTGAATGAATGATGCATAGAATGGATTTAGTTGGAAAGAATAGCTTACTACTATTTGTTGATTAAGTTTGAAGTTAAAATTTTTTGAGGGCACTGATTCACCCCTCCCCTCTTAGTACCTTATCTCTCCATTCCAATAATTGGTATCAAAGCTTAGATCTCTTATTGGATGGTTGAACCACTGAAGAGTAAAGATCTAATCATGGAGAGATACAAGTTGGACAAAAATATACAGAATCAAAAGATTCAGATATAGATGTTTATTGAGCAATTCAAACAAGGTAAGGATACATTTAAGAAGTTACTAGTTTAGAGAAAGAACTTGGCTATTCTGGAAAATGAGACTAATTACCATGAAGAAGAGATTGATGACTTATTTTATATTATTGGATCTAGTTCAGGCAGTATTTTAGATGGTTCTGAAAGTGCAATTTCTAATTTGTCTAAGAAAAAGCTTCATTTGATTTAACAAGTGAAAGCCTTGTAGATCGGTCAGGAGACACAAATGGTGACAATGATTGATGTAATAAAAAATGCTAGACAAGCAACACAAGAGAGAAACTTGGTCATTGAAGACAGAAGAAAAATGACTGAACAACTACAAGTAAAAGAAACTGAGATATAAAGACTCATCGAGCATCACTTCAAAATATCCAATCAGATGATTATTGTAAACCAGGAGATCAACCGAGTAAATGGAGAGTTGTCAAGAAAACTTGAAGATATTGGAGTACTTAGGGAAGAAAATGAAAAAATGAGAAATGAAGTGAAGATGCACCTACAACACAATGAAATGATGAAAAAGGATGAAGATAGTTCTAAGAAAATTGATGATTTTTTTATTAAGCAAAGAGGACTTGGAAGCACTACTGGATTAGGCTACACCGAGCAAGGAGAATCATCCAAAAAAGTTGAACAAGTGAATAACAATCAAAATCATAGACCTAAGACATTGACATGCTATCACTATGGCAAACCAAGACACACTTCAAATGTTTTCACAAGTAAAGAACAAGGTAAACTGAAAACCACTCCTAAGTTTAATGGTCATTACTATAAATGTAACAAGTTTTGACATCAAGAATATGAATGCAGATCTAATTTGAATAGGGCTTCTAACAAAACTCACATAGAGAAACTTTTTTATACTTGCAACAAGCATGGACATACCTCACAAGAGTGTAGAGAAAAGATGAAGCAAGTATGGACACCAAAAGGACAATAAAATCTATCAACCGAGAAGACAAGGTAATGCTTACACTTGGGATTATAACACATTGGTCAATTACACAACAAGTGGAACATATGGACAGATTGCAGCTAATTGCATGAGGAAGAGATGGGCTAGAAAATCTCAAAGTTGGACAAGAACTGTTATGGCATATCTACACTGTCACAAAGTCGGTCACCTAAGTAAATATTGCAGAGACCAAGCACCAGAAGAATAAATCTTTGAGAATGGAAATACAATTGTAGATATAATAAGGATAAGAAACACTATGTGGAGAAAGGAATCAAATGAGAATGCTGAGTCAATAAATGCAGTCGGTGAAACCTCATCCATTAGATTGGGTGACATCAGCACATCCACCTAAGCTAAAGAAGGTATGTTTGGAACTGATAATTCAGATTGATCACATTTCACATATAGTTCCTTATGTTAATTGTGCACATACCAAATCTGCATGAATTAAGATGCATTATGGTTTATAAGTTTTGAGATTTCAAAGTTATAGAGTTAGTACATGCTAGACTGAGTAAAGAGTTACCTATCGGTGACTATTATGCAAGGTTAACTAGGTATTAGTAACAACTGAGTGAAAGTTATGTGTTAATCAAGCTATTGATATTTTGTGATAATCACCAAGTTGATAGTTGTTGCCGAGCTGTAAGTAGGTTGAGCATTTATTGCTAGTACTTTGAGTGGGAATTTGAAAAAAAGTTATAAATAGCTAGAGAACTTAGTTTATTTCTTCACCAAGAGATTTTGAAGAACAAAGGATTTTCAGAGAGTGATTTAAGAGCTAAATATTTTTAGGAGCATTCAAGTGCAAATTCAATATTCTGAGCGAGTCCATCATTTTTTCTAAGTACAATTACTACCAAGCTGATTCATAATACTTACTGAAACCCTAAAGTAAAGAAAAATGGTGTCTACTTCAAATGTAAACAAATCTAAGTTGGTAGATGAGGAGGAAGTAAATTTGATAGTGTCTACAACCTGAAATGAACCCTGATACAAACTTCACCAAGAAGTTGCATCCAAAATTGATTCAGTGGGAGCTTTTTCAAGCATATTCCCTAGGGTTCTATTAGTTGAAGATGTTCCATCATACATTCACTGCAAGATTGGTGAAATAGGAGACTTTGATATGTATGCAGCTTATTAGAAGCTTTGCAGACAAGATGGTAAATTGAAACCTGAACACAAATTACTGGAAGTACTAGGTTTAACGAATGCCCTAAATATTGTGAAGGAATTTAAGAGAGAATGGATTACAGTTGTTCTTAGTTAGTTTCATGATGGAAATTTTTGTTAGGAATGGGAACACTAAGAGGGGAGGGGTGAATCAATGTTCTCTTAATTTGATCTTTTTAATTTACTTCTTTAACTTGAATGCTTAAGAACTAAAATGAACATCAACATAAATAGAAAACATGATAGTGTTTACTGAGATATCTAGGAAATGACATAGTAATTAGTTTTGGGCACATTTATCTATGAAAATGGTTACAACATAATCACAAAATGTTTTACCAAGATCAAGGTTCATTTATTATAGGTGTAGTCATTAAATGTGATGATTATCTCTATGTAATTGTTAGATCTAGGTTACTTTTGTATACCATAGATCTTAGGTTATTTTTCTAAGATGATGTAAACCTAATTAGGTCATGAAGGTTAAGAAGTGATGGAAATCATAGCGGTATGCTATATATTTTTATTTCATGACATTTTGATAGAGAGATTCTTGATAAGTTTTGACATAAGAATACAGAGGAAAAGAAGGAGATCTTGAAGCAAGCAATCACCTTCAAGACATTAGTTTTTAGACAAGGCTGAGCAGTATTTAGATATTCAGTCAAGGTTACCGAGCAGTACAGAGGAACAATATCTACAAATTAAGGTGATTTACATTAATATTTTATAGGTCTCTTTCAGACAAGCATAAGTTGTCATTTATAGATACTTTTTGTTATTCTCTAATCATTGTAACACAGTTGGCAAAATCTCTTAACATAGTAGACCTAACAGTCTTTTGTAAATCTCTTTACCAAGTACACACTCAAGTAGTGTTGTTGAAATCCTTTAACAAGGTAGATCTAGTCGATCTTATTGTTACTCCTAATAGGGTAACATCATCAAAAGTGATCACAACTTGTAGCCTTAACTAGTATACTTTATTATCTACAGTAGTGAAGAATTTGTGGGTCTCATCCCCACCGTAGTTGTTACCTTCTCATAAGGGTTTTTGCGTAACCAAAATACTTGTGGTATGTGATTGAATATTTGTTTGTTTTCATGAAATTTACATTTACAAGTTAATTGAATGAATGATGCATACAATGGATTTAGTTGGAAAGAATAGCTTACTACTATTTGTTGATTACGTTTGAAGTTAAAAAAATTTGAGGGCACTGATTCACCCCTCCCCTCCTAGTACCTTATCTCTCCATTCCAATAATTGGTATCAAAGCTTAGATCTCTTATTGGATGGTTGAACCACTGAAGAGTAAAGATCTAATCATGGAGAGATACAAGTTGGACAAAAATATAGACAATCAAAAGATTCATATATAGATGTTTATTGAGCAATTCAAACAAGGTAAGGATACATTTAAGAAGTTACTAGTTCAAAGAAAGAACTTGGCTATTCTGGAAAATGAGACTAATTATCATGAAGAAGATATTGATGACTTATTTTATATTATTGGATCTAGTTCAGGAAGTATTTCAGATGGTTCTGAAAGTGCAATTTCTAATTTGTCTAAGAAAAAGCTTCATTTGATTGAACAAGTGAAAGCCTTGTAGATCGGTCAGGAGACACAAATGGTGACAATGATTGATGTAATAAAAAATGCTAGACAAGAAACACAAGAGAGAAACTTGGTCATTGAAGACAGAAGAAAAATGACTGAACAACTACAAGTAAAATAAACTGAGATATAGAGACTCATCGAGCATCACTTCAAAATATCCAATCAGATGATTATTGTAAACCAGGAGATCAACCGAGTAAATGGAGAGTTGTCAAGAAAACTTGAAGATATTGGAGTACTTAGGGAAGAAAATGAAAAAATGAGAAATGAAGTGAAGATTCACCTACAACACAATGAAATGATGAAAAAGGATGAAGATAGTTCTAAGAAAATTGATGATTTTTTTATTAAGAAAAGAGGACTTGGAAGCACTACTAGATTAGGCTGCACCGAGCAAGGAGAATCATCCAAAAAAGTTGAACAAGTGAATACAAATCAAAATCATAGACCTAAGACATTGACATGCTATCACTATGGTAAACCAAGACACACTTCAAATGTTTTCACAAGTAAAGCACAAGGTAAACTAAAAACCACTCCTAAGTTTAATGGTCATTACTTTAAATATAACAAGTTTTGACATCAAGAATATGAATGCAGATCTAATTTGAATAGGGCTTCTAACAAAACTCACATAGAGAAACTTTTTTATACTTGCAACAAGCATGGACATACCTCACAAGAGTGTAGAGAAAAGATGAAGCAAGTATGGACACGGAAAGGACAATAAAATCTATCAACTGAGAAGACAAGGTAATGCTTACACTTGGGATTATAACACATTGGTCAATTACGCAACATGTGGAATATATGGATAGATTGTAGCTAATTGCATGAGGAAGAGATGGACTGGAAAATCTCAAAGTTGGACAAGAACTGTTATGGCATATCTACACTGTCACAAAGTTGGTCACCTAAGTAAAGATTGCAGAGACCAAGCACCAGAAGAATAAATCTTTGAGAATGGAAATACAATTGTAGATATAATAAGGATAAGAAACACTATGTGGAGAAAGGCATCAAATGAGAATGTTGAGTCAATAAATACAGTCGGTGAAACCTCATCCATTAGATTGGGTGACATCGGCACATCCACCTAAGCTAAAGAAGGTATGTTTGGAATTGATAATTTAGATTGATCACATTTCACATACAGTTCCTTATGTTAATTGTGCATATACCAAATCTGCATGAATTAAGATGCATTATGGTTTATAAGTTTTGAGATTTCAAAGTTATAGAGTTAGTATATGCTAGACTGAGTAAAGAGTTACCCATCGGTGACTATTATGCAAGGTTAACTGGGTATTAGTAACAACTGAGTGAAAGTTATGTGTTAATCAAGCTATTGATATTTTGTGATAATCACCAAGTTGACAGTTGTTGCCAAGCTGTAAGTAGGTTGAGAATTTATTGCTAGTACTTTGAGTGGGAATTTGAAAAAAAGTTATAAATAGCTAGAGAACTTAGTTTATTTCTTCACCAAGAGATTTTGAAGAGCAAAGGATTTTCAGAGAGTAATTTAAGAGCTAAATATTTTTGGGAGCATTCAAGTGCAAATTCAATATTCTGAGTGAGTCCATCATTTTTTCTGAGTAAGTACAATTACTACCAAGCTGATTCATAATACTTACTGAAACCCTAAAGTAAAGAAAAATGGTGTCCACTTCAAATGTAAACAAATCTAAGTTGGTAGATGAGGAGGAAGTAAATTTGATAGTGTCTGCAACCTACATCGAACCCTGATACAAACTTCATTGAGAAGTTGCATCCAAAATTGATTCAGTGGGAGCTTTTTCAAGCATACCCCCTAGGGTTCTATTAGTTGAAGATGTTCCATCATACATTCACTGCAAGATTGGTGAAATAGGAGACTTTGATATGTATGTAGCTTATCAGAAGCTTTGCGGACAAGATGGTAAATTGAAACCTGAACACAAATTATTGGAAGTACTAGGTTTAATGAATGCCCTAAATTTTGCGAAGGAATTTAAGAGAGAATGGATTAGGGTTGTTCTGAGTTAGTTTCATGATAGTAATTTTTTTTAGGAATGGGAACACTAAGAGGGGAGGGGTGAATCAGTGTTCACTTAATTTGATCTTTTTAATTTACTTCTTTAACTTCAATGCTTAAGAACTAAAATGAACATCAACATAAATAGAAAACTTGAACATAACACATAACACCAATGTGGTTACAGGGAAACCCAAATAGGTAAAAACCTTGGTGGGAATTGACACCCACTAATAATTTGCACTAGTGTTTTATGATCCTTGTTAGAAGATCCTTAAGCCTATTAAGAGTTGCTTTAAAATATATTTAGTAGAGTGACCTGGTCAAGGGTCAGGCCCTATTAGGATTCTTTTACAGTAACCTTTTTAGGGGTGGGGACATACTTTCCTAGAGCTCACTACTCAAGTGGTGAAAGCTATAACCTTCTAGTCTCAGATACACACTATATTTGCTGGATGAACTATCACTGTGACACTGCTTGTCTGATCAGTTCTTTTGAAGCGTGGATGCTTTGGACTCTTGCAAAGCTCTAATACATCTTAAAAACTCTTCACATACTTTTGATATGCTTCTTTCAACTCTATATCAACTCTCATGCTTAATTACAATGGCACATCTAATATTTATATGCGCATGCAAAATAATTAACTAGGTCGACCCTTTAACCGATTACATACAACGCTTCCAATTGAATTAGCTCAAGCCTGTTTACAATAAAACATCATTATATGTATATAACCTAATTAAAATAGGCACATATCCCTTACACAACAATAATATAATCACTAACTAAAATACCAATAGTTGGTTGTTTGCACTATTCTTCTCTCGCATTCACTGTCTGTACAACTTGAACTCTCTGTATCTTCCTCATACTGAATCTTATGATCATGCACTCTTAGAATTAGCATGAATATGGTCTTACTAACTTGACTTCTAGGGAACATACCATAATTATGTCATATGCATGTGCGTTGATGCTCTGACCTTCAGGTACTCTGTGCACTGTCCAGTCTTAAACACTTAGCCAATTTGTGATCTTCTCATCAAGTGCGCTGACTCCAAAACACTATATGAATTTGTTTCCATAATGAAAACACTATATTAAGTCATATACACTAGTATAGTCAACTTTCCAACAATCTCCCCCTTTTTCATTGATGGCAACAAAGGAATATGGCAAAGTTACTAACTATCCCTTAATACAAAAATACTTAATCACACTCTATCTTATATCTCCCTTATATCTTCTTAGTATACATTTTATTTACATAGCTATAGCTCAATGTTCTATACATACCCCCCCTTTGAGATTAATGACAAAGGTGTTACAAAACTGAATCTGTACAAGCATTTACACTGAGAGTACATCTGGGTATGCAATCTGTAAATTTTGGTTGTCTTGCTTCCAAAATACAATTAGTGCATTGATTGTTTGGAGATGGGTGCATAAGGCATATTTTAGTTTCTATATCTTCTCCAAACCTAAACTAGGATTTCGATCATATGTCACCATGGTGGCATCGATCTCCTTGATATTCTAATTCACCACGTCTAGGGAGGGCCCAAGAGAATTTCTAAGATGAGTCTACCTAGCCCTTATCTTTGACATCTCCTTTTCTACCTTCTCAATCTTGTCAATCTATCCCTGATATACATTGTTACACATGTTTATATTAGTAGAGGGATCTTCTACTGACTACCTCACCTTTTCAATCAAGGCCTCTGCTTCTCGAATCTTCTTGTAGTGGTTGGTTGTCAACTTATCTTGATTCATACAATCAGCAATAATGTTTCTTCCTTTTGCTTCAAACTCCTTCAAAGTTGCTTGTCCAACTTTGAGTGGACTAAGGTCTAGTGAGAAGTTACTGACCAACTCATTTAATCTTTTCTGCATATACTTCTCCTCTATAACTAATGATGCTAATTTTTCAAAGCTAGAGAAATGACTCTTGAACTGTGAAAGAATTGCACTTACATCATTAACAGAGTGTACCTTGGACACTTTCTTATCTACTGGTAACAATTTGTTTAGGATGTTTACTGATTCTACAAGGAGGGGATTCCTCATTACCTATTTCTCCTTGGCCTTGTCCATAGCTAAGACATTGAACTTGATCAAGTCTTCTTCTTCCCATGAGTCCAAACTAGTGGTGTCAGGTGTCAAGCTTGACAACAATGATGAGGGAGTGATAGGAGTGCTATCCATCACTTCTAGCTTTACTTTGATTGGTGTTTCAACTAATGGCATATTTGTTGTTTCATTTCCTTTTTCCTCTTCTTTTTCTTTCTCCTCTTCCATCTTTTCTTCTTTCTTTTCTCCTTCTTCTATTTCTTTTTCTTTTTCTTCTTTCTTTTCTTCTTCCACTTTTGTCATATCTTCAATCAGTATTTCTTATAGATTGGGAGAAGTATTACCACATAAATTCTCAGCCTCTTGAGTGCTTACAAAAGCTTTTAAAAAAAATTTTAGATCAATGTCTAAGGCTGCCATTGCAATTTCAACATTGTCAATAAAAATTGTTTCATCCTTGTGTGCTTCTGCCATAGGTGTAGGCTTCTCTACCTCTATGGGTGCTACAACTATAGGTGCTGAGTCCTAAGGACCTGTCACTGGTGCATTAATGGGCTCTTCCACCTTGACTTCCTTTGTAGGCACTTGAGCTATAGGTGCAATAGGTGGGTACATGTGCCTATTCATGAAAACCTTTTCAAATGTTTTCTCTGTTTCCTTATAAACCAATTCATAGTTCTTATCCATGATATTTAATGTTCTTGTCTTGGTTCTAAGGTAAGGTTTCACTAGATCTAACACTAAGGTCTTCTCCTCTAAAGAACATATTGGTAAAATCTCATCTAAGATCTTCTCTCTTATTCTCAGATCTTCCTCCATTCTTCATCTCTTCAAGAAATCTAAAATGTTCCAAACACTATCTAGAATCATATAATTTTCCTATTTGATCAATCCTTCCTTCATCAACAACCCTTTTACTCAACACTTGAAGACCAGGTCTGAAACCTACCTCTTTTGCTTCTTGTTTCTCACAAGGATGGATGAATGGTGCTGATCTCTTTCTTCCTCTTTTCTATTGTCTTATACTCCGAAGGAGCAGTAAGATCAATTGTTACTATGGGTGCAGGAGGGGCAACATCAAATTTACCCTTATGATCATCTATTTTCTCCATTTTCACCTTCTTCATCTTTGGGTCATCAGATTCTATCTTTGCTACAGCTGTGCTCTCTATTTCCAAAGAAATCTTTTCTTTCCTTGCTTTGTCTAGGTCTACTTGAGATACTCCATGAATTTTCAAGATCTCCAAAGTAACCTTGGAAACTTTTCTTTTTGTTGCTGCCCTATTCAATATAGCATCTACTTCTCTTGTTTTCTCTACATAAGTCCCCCATCTAGGTTCATTGGGGTCCTTTGGTGCTGACAATAGAACTTGAGCATAAACCTCTAGGATAGGCTCTTCAACTTCATATCCTAGTGGATGACTCCATTTTGTTCTTGGTTCAAAAACCTCCATGCATGTTGTATCAGTCTCTACCATGAAACAAATGGTGTCTTTGTACTTCTCTACAATGATTTTTGGAATCCTATATCTCATTTACATTTTAGCCCTAAATGTTTTCAATTTCAGTGTCATGCAATCCTTAAGGGTACTTTCTGTGGATGCCTTAAAGGATATCTATGGCATAGTGGAAATGGACTTGTCTAGATACAAATAAGACACCTTTCCAAGAATATGGAAGTACATATAGATTATTAAAGACCCAAACCTAAATATCTTGGCCTTGTCATGCTTGATGGATCTTATGTTGTCAATTAGTTGTGTGCACAAGATCTCACATAGATTAAATTCTCCATTCTCTCTTACCAACCTTATTGCTACTAGAATGGTGGCCACTGACACACTATTTACTCTACTAGTGTGCTGGAACCTATATCCCAGTATCATGGATGTCAATTTGATGTCTTTCTCCTCTATAGGCTCTATTGTCATTCCAAGCCTATCACTTCTTGATTTGCATGTTTCTCAACTAGTTTTCTCATGCCTTGCCTACTGTAAGAATGACACCTTCTTAGAGAGACCTACCATCTCATGAATTAGATCACCTATGATCCTTACTGGAACTTCACCTATCCAGAATAGGTCATCATGAATCCTACTCAGTAGAATCTTTATCCATTAAGACTCATAGAACTCATATGTATCTGCATATTCAATTATTAGGCAGTTTTCAAGCCATACATACTCATTCATGAAGGTTTTATCAAGTTTCATCATTATTTCCATGTGCACTCTTATTCTATCCAAACCTACTGGTTCCTTCTTGAAATATATGTATGTCCTGATATCTTCCACATGCATAACACCCATAGGAGTGCAGGAGAATACACCTTCTAGGTCATCTAGTGTGGACTTCAATGGATGCCTCTTAAACACATATCTCTTCTTCTTAGCCACATCAAATAAAATGGGAGTAGCCATTACTTACTTTTATATCACTTTCCAAATGATCTCAAAGACTTCTAAATCAATGTGACAGATTAGGGCTTCTGCAACTGGTCAAATGCACTTGCTAAACACTGGTGAATCAATTTGTAATCCTTCACGCTCAAATGCTAGAGTTTCTCTTCTCTCCAATCACTCTAAATTTGAATGCAATGAGAGATATAAAAGCTTTTGTGTACTTTAAAGTAAAAAATTCACCATTAATGCTTTCCACATAAACCAAACTTTCAATGAAAATCTCCAACTTTTGTTTTGATATCATTCAAGAAGTGCACTCTTGCACAAAACCTTTATTATTCTCCAAAAGGTTAAATCCAAAGGTGCATACTCTGAGGGTGAGTATACCAGCTGCGTAGGGGTCTAGAGCTAGATTAGCTCCCCTATGACCCTGAGGGCCATTCATCTAGATGTAGAGGGTGTATCCACTATGGATGCATCCAATACATTCTCATCAACCTTATCCTTCTTCACCTCTGACCAAATCAAGCTTGCATCTTCTAAAGCTTTCACAAACTTGACTTCTCCTCCAATGTCTAGTATTGATTCCTTTGGCTTTCTAGGGCTTTCCTGACTTTGCATTCTTAATTTGTAGAACTTTGAGATGTGTCTAGCCTTGTTACATGAGTGACAAATAACTGGAGTCCTTGTATTCCTTGGTGCATTGACATGGGTTACCATTTTACACTGTCTAGCTGAGTGACCATTATAGTTACATATTTGACATGTAACATTCTAAGAACTTCTTATATTTGGCTGATTTTGATTTCTCTGATTATGCTGAGTCTTGTTCTTCTGATTTGTCTTACAATTCATAGCTCTCTGACCAAATTTATTACATGAATAATAGTAACCATTGAAAGGTCTTACCTTTGTACAGTTCCTTTCTATATGTCCATGCTTTTTACATGCATAACAAGTTCAATCTACTCGCTTGTGCTCATTCTTGGATGGTTCAACATGATCTTTATTCTAACTTCCAATCTCCTTAGCATCTATGGTGTCTTCTAGTGCTTTCATTATTTCTCACTGTTCAACTACAACTGATTTGGAATTTGATTGAAGAATCTATGATTAAAGATCACCGAGGAGTTGCTGATTAGATATGTAATATGATTAAATCAATATTATGTTGTCATTGATGTCAACTAGTTTGACAACACTTATCTTGTAAGTTACTATACTAAGACATCTGAAGAAAGGTGAAAAAGATGAAGAACAGAGAAATCTACATGAGGAAAGATGTACATAATAGATAAGGATAATGAACACATTGAGTAACTTTTTGATGAGTCTATGACCTGTTGATATTAACTTTACTATGTTGCATTCATCTATGATGAAGTATAGAGCTGAAAGACACAAAGCAATGTTGTCGGTAAATGAAGCATTTCTAGTATACATTGATGGAGTGTAGTGTATACCGATCGTAGTATTAACTAAGCAGTGTTCACCGACACATTTCTTTGTTAACCAAGAAAAACAAAATGAATTAAATGATTATTTTAGCTGATAAGATTGATGAGCTGGCAAGAGTATAACATCAAGGTAACAAATAATGTTTGTTACACAGATCGACGGTTGATGAAATTTAGGAAAGATCTAAAGGATGAGAATCAAACATGTTATTGACACAAGTATCGATAAAGTTTGAAGTGAAAAAATCTATGAATGTGGTTAAGTAGAAAAATCTGATGGTGGAGAAGAAAATGATTTACTCGTCTATATAAGAGAACAAAATTTCTTTATGAAATATGCCAGAAGAATTAGAAATTGTAGGAATATTGCATGAACAAGGTTTTCATGCATTCTGATCATACTAGTTAGTAAGAACCGAGCTGCAAAACAATTACCGAGCTACAAAGAGAAATTATCGATGCATAGTAAGTTGATACATTATTGAATTTGAAGTGAAATATTGATTAGAAGGATTTGTATGGACTTAATATTGATCTGTAATCTGCAATTGAAGTTGTATTAAGGTAGGTCATTTACTGTTACATATTTAACCATTGTACACAGTCAAAATTTCTTAACCGAGTGGACTCTGAAAGTCTTATGATGTATCATTCATAGAATGAACATTGTTATCCCATCAACCCCATACTAAATTTTGGTTGGATGATAACTTCTAGTCTAAAATCATCTAATAAGGTCACACCTAATAGTGTGTTTGTAAACCTTTAACAGGGTTGGGTCTTAATCAACCTCACTTCAGAAGAGTGAACAATTTTGGGTTGTCGGTCCCAAGCAATTTTTCCCTTTACATGGTTTCCACATTAAATCTCTTGTGTTATGTGTTGATTGTGATATTTGTTTGTTATCATTCTTTACATGTTACATGTTAGATTTGATTGGTAACTATTATAGACTGGTAATTGGTAAAAGCACAAACAGTGAAAGTTTTATTGTTTACCAATGAAGAAGAAATTGAAGAAATAGTTTTGAATTATACATTTTGAATTGGGACACTAGATAACTAATTCACCCCCCCCCTCTTAGTTATTCTAACAATTGGTATCAGAGCGCTGGTTGCTTGAAATAGAGTTTTAAGGACTTAAGCGTAAAAGTTTCAAGATGTATAAGAGGGAAGTACCAAAACTAAACAAAGAGAACTTCACAGTATGGAAAAATAGAATGAAGCTACACATATCTAGAATTGGGAACTCTGCACTAGATCTGATGGAAAATGGCTATATACAATTGCCCACTAGTCCCTTAACTCTTGATCAACTAAAGGACAAGCATGAACACAATGTTACTATGATGGAACTTGCTGCTGCCTATATCGATGTTGAATTTGAAGATATCAAGACATGCATGACTGCCAAAGGAATGTGGGACAAATTAACACAAATATATATTGGAGATCTGAATGTCAAAAGAGCCTGAGCTAAAAGTCTGAGAGGTAGATTTGATGATATGAGAATGAAATAAGGTGAGAACATTGTCCAATATTCAAATAGACTCAAAGAGGTGGTACATGCTATTAGAGCATCTGATGGAGTAATTGATGATGAAATAGTGATAAGAAAGATTATCAAAACTTTGCTACCAATTTATGCAATTAGGATTTCTACAATTCATGAAACAAGAGCTAAATCCAACCTTACTCTTGACACTCTAATTGGTAAACTTACAACCTTTGAATTAAACAATTTTGATAATAGTGTTGTTCCTTCTGTTGAATCCACTTTCATGTCTTCTTTGAAGATTGGAAAGTCTAGCAAGAATAGTAAGAATTGTGATAGTGATGACAATACCGATGATGAACTTGATGAGCTTGAAGCTCTAATGGCTAGAAGATTGCCCAAAGGAAAAGGAAGGTATAGAGGTAAGCTACCTCTAGCTTGCTTTAATTGTAAAGAAGTTAGTCACATCACTGTTAGATGCCCCTAGAAGAAAGATGATGATAGATCCAAAGACCGATCTGAAGGAAGCTATGGGAGAAGAGTCAATAGAGGCTATCGACACAACAACAAAAACAACCAAGATGAAAAAGGGAAAAAGGTATGTTACATAGCCGAAGATATTGAAACTGAATCTAATTCTGATGATGATATAGAAGTTGTATTTTTTTCTATGAAAGATGACTCAGAGGAGGACAAGAAACATGAAGAGACAACACTAATCTCTAAAGTAAGTACAAATGATACATGGATCATAGACAGTGGTTGTACACATCATATGACCAGTGATGTAGAGAATTTTGATCATCTTGTTGAATATAATGGAGGATCTATGAGAATGGGAAATGATTCACCTTTTATGGTAAGAGGTAAAGGCTCACTGATGATCAATGATAGACTACAATGTAAAAATGCATACTAGGTAGATGGACTAAACTATAACCTATTAAGGGTGGCTCAGTTGAACAATTCAGGCCACCAACTGGCTTTTAAGAGCAAAAAGGTGAAGATCTATGATGATGGAGGAAGACTTGTCAGAACTAGCACACAATCCAAAGGCAATCTATTCTATCTTGATATGGACCAGTCTTCTTGTTTGTTAATAAAGGATGAAGATGCTTGGTTGTGGCACAGAAGATTATGCCATGTGAACTTTGACAACATGATCAAGATTAGTAGAAAGAAAAGAGTTAGAGGATTACCTAACTTGACAAAACCTGATCATGCCATGTGCCATGAATGTCAGAAAGGTAAGATGACTAAGTCTAGTTTTAAAAGAAAGACTATTCAACAAAGAAGATACTTGAGTTGGTTCATATCGATCTATGTGGTCCTATGAGAACTCAGAGCTATTCTGGTGATAGATATTTTATTCTTTTTGTTGATGATTATACTAGACCGATGACTATTATGTTCCTGAAAGAGAAATTTGAAGCTTTCAAAATGTTTAAGTGGTATAAAGCTAAGGTAGAGAAAGAAACCAAAAAGGAAATAAAATGCTTAAGATCTGATAGAGGAGGTGAATTTATCTCTGATGAATTTACTAATTTTTGTAATGAGCATGGAATCAAAAGATAGGTATCTACATCAAGGACACCTTAGCAAAATGGCATTGCTGAAAGGAGGAATAGGTCTATAATTGACTATGCTAGAACATTGATGATACAAAAGAATGTACCTTAGACATATTGGAGGGAAGCTGTCAGTACAACTGTGTATGTTCTTAACCGAGTACAACTAAAGAAGGAATCAAACCAAACACCTTATGAACTATGGTTTGGACACAAACCTACTGTAAGTTATTTCAAAATTTTTGGAAGTAAATGCTTTATTTTGAAAGATGAGAGAAATGGAAAATTTGATTCTAAAGGAGATGAAGGAATATTTTTGGGATATTCCACTACAAGTAAAGCATATAAATGTTTGAATAAGGTTACAAATAAGATAGTTGAAAGTACTAATGTTCATGTTGATGAGTTTGATGACAAGTACATAGAGGAAAGTACAAAGGAACTAGAAGACTACGGTAGATTCACTTACATTGAACATCCAAAGTATCTACCGACACTGGAAACTATGACAACTGGTCAGTAGGGAAACAATGCAGGACAACAAGCAACACAAAACGAGGAACAAGATGGAGCTATCAAGCAAGGAAATGACCCTGAGCAGGATGAGAAAGAAAGGAGAAATCAAGTTTTGGCTAGTTTTGTCAGAAGACATCATCTTGAGACACAAATCATTGGAGACAGACATGTCGAAATGCAAACTAGAAGCAAAACAAGACAAGGTACATGTCTAATTTGTGAATTTGAACCTAAAACTATGAAAATTGCATTAGAGAATGAAGAATGGGTTAACACAATGAAGGAGGAAGAACAAAACCTGGTCCTTAGTACCCTGACCAAAAGATAAGAATGTTATCAGTAATAAGTAGATATACAGGAATAAATTGAATGAAAATGGTGAAGTCATAAGAAATAAAGCTAGATTGGTATGCAAGGGATATGTACAAGAAGAAGGCATTGAATATGGTGAAACATTTGCACCTGTTGCTAGATTAGAAGGAGTTAGAATGCTACTTGCATATGCTACACACAAGAAATTCAAAGTCTATCAAATGAATGTGAAGTCAGCATTTTTGAATGGTATACTTGAAGAAGAGGTCTACATCGAACAACCTAAAGGATTTGTTGATCCCAACAATAAAGATATGTTATGTAGATTACATAAAGCTTTATATGGATTAAAGCAAGCACCGAGAGCATGGTATGAAAGACTACATACTTACTTGTTAAGTATTGGATTTTTTAGAACAAGTGAAAATAGCAATTTGTATGTGAAAGGTGATATTGATGATACTATTATCATTGCTAAAATATTTGTTGATGACATTATCTTTAGAGGCTCAGATCTTGTCTGCAAGGCATTTTCTGATGAAATGCAAAAGGAATTTGAAATGTCTATGTTCAGAGAGATTAAGTTCTTTCTTGGACTACAAGTGATTCAGTAGAGTGATGGGATATTCATCACATAATCTAAATACATAAAGGAATTATTGAAAACATTTGGCATGGAAGATGTTAAACTTGTGGGAACACCGATGGCTACTAGATGCAAATTGACAAAGGAGGATGAAATTACAGAGGTAAACCAAACACTTTACTAATCCATGATTGGTAAATTAATGTACGTAGTTCATAGTAGACCAGATATAGCATATGTTGTGGGAATTGTTGCAAGATTTTTTTCTAATCCTAGAGAATCACACATGATAGCTAAAAAATGGATCTTAAGATACTTAAAGAAAATAGAGAATTATGGATTATGGTATCCTAAGGAAGGGAAGTTTGAACTGAAAGTTTACACCGATGCTGATTGGCCTAGAAATGTGGATGATAGAAAAAGCACCACTGAAGGAGCATTTTTATTTGGTGAAAGACTTGTAACCTAGACAAGTAAAAAGTAGACTTGTATTTCTTAGTCTAAAGCTGAAGTAGAATATGTTGCTAGTGCTACTAACTGTTCAAACATTGCATATATCAAACAAGTGTTGGAAGGAATGAATGAGGTAATCACTGACCCGGTGATTATATATTGTGACAACACTAGTGCTATTAATATTTCAAAGAATCATGTGATGCACTCTAAGAAAAATCATATATCTATTAAGTATCATTAGGGTATGTGCAAGGTCATGAGGGGCCAAACTATGCCCTTAAGTGGCAATGAAAAATCAGCAAATCAGGGTTAGTCAACTTGACGTGAAAATTTCAACTAGCTATGAACCTAATATCAAAAAGTTGTAAGAATAGAATCTATAGAAAATTGAATGTAGTTTCTAAACTACTAGGCCTTTTTTGAGAAAAATTTAGTATGATTGGTGAAAAGTATAGATTTCAATGCAGCAGTACAAAAATTTTAGGAACAAAATAAGAAGTAGGTGTATGTCTGACCACCTTAATCATAATCAAATGATAATATTGTATTATAATATTTTATATATAATTAGTAGACTCATGCCTAGATGTGATGCATATTTTTTTGTAATTTTATTCCAAAAAAATAATTAATTATGAATTTTTTGCTACAACATTTTCAGAATAAAAAAACTCCCGTGTCTGACCACCTTAACTCATTCAAAACTTTACAAAATTCATTTTTTTCCTTATAGTAGGCGAAGCATAGAATGTAATGCATTTTTCAGATTTCAAAAATGTTATACCGTCTGAAAGTTATAGTCATTTTTCAATCAATATATAAATCAACACTTTAGAGGTAGCTCAATTAGAAAATAACTAATAATTACTTACCAAATTCAAAATTTGACAACAATTATATCGATAGAAAGCTGATAATCTCCTTAAGATACCCTTTTCATTTTATCAAATTCGGGTGAAAAAAAAGTCATCAGCTACATTGTCAAAGTTTTGAACTGGCATCACCACTTTTTGGCCCCTCATGATCTTGCACATACCCATTACTTAAGAGAACAAGTGCAAGAGAAGCAAGTGAAGTTAGAATTTTTCACATCTAAAAAAAAACTTGCATATATTTTTGGAAAACTTGTACCAAAGGACACATTTGAATACTTAAGGACTAGACTTGGGGTCTGTCCCCTGTCTATCGGTCACTAAGGTGATATGGTTATTGCATCAGCCTACTTATATCAGAAGATCATTCATGTTGATGCAACATAGTTCAGACTTTGAATCATGTTCAAGGTTGTGATTAAGTTTGAGAACTTGAACCGATTGGAATATTAGTATTTAGAAATAGAGAGGAAGACATAATTGTTTGTTTATTTGTTTCTTTGGCATTGCTATCAAAGGGAGAGATAAACAACATGAAAAGGATCAAGCACCGATGAGAATTATTTAAGGGAGAGACAATCTGAATGAGATAGAGTATTGAAGATCAGTTACAAAGAACAAAAGCAGGAACAAGAGAACTGAAAAGATCACAACTACAGAATGGTAAAGTTGTACTATTTAATGTTGGTTTAGTAATGTAGTGATTAGACATATTAAGTCTATTTGACTTACAACATTTTGTTCACAAATTTTTAGAATATATGTTTGGTATGTGTATGGTACATTTTGTATTACATGAGTTGCCATTAATGCCAAAGGGAGAGATTGTTGAACTACAACTGATTTGGAATTTGATTGAAGAATCTATGATTAAAGATCACTGAGGAGTTGCTGATTAGATATGTAATATGATTAAATCAGTATTATGTTGTCATTGATGTCAACTAGTTTGACAACACTTATCTTGTAAGTTACTATATCAAGACATCTGAAGAAAGGTGAAAAAGATGAAGAACAGAGAAATCTACATGAGGAAAGATGTACATAACAGATGAGGATAAGGAACACATTGAGTAACTTGTTGATGAGTCTATGAATTGTTGATATTGACTTTATTATGTTGCATTCATCTATGATGAATTATAGAGCTGAAAGACACAAAGAAGTGTTGTCGGTAAATGAAGCATTTCTAGTATACACCGATGAAGTGTAGTGTATAATGATCACAGTATTAACCAAGTAGTGTTCACCGACACATTTCTTTGTTAATCGAGTGAAATAGAATGAATTAAATGATTAGTTTAGCCAATAATATTGATGAGCTAGCAAGATTATAACATCGAGGTAATAGATAATGTTTGTTACACAGATCGACGACTGATGAAATTTAGGAAAGAGCTAAAGGATGAGAATCAAACATGTTATTGACACAAGTACCGAGAAAGTTTGAAGTGACAAAATCTATGAATGTGGTTAAGTGGCAAAATCTGATGGTGGAGAAGAAAATGATTTACTCATCTATATGAGAGAACATAATTTCTTTATGAAATATGCCAGAAGAAGTAGAAACTACAGGAATATCATGTGAACAAGGTTTTCATGCATTCTGATCATACTGGTTAGTAAGAATTGAGCTGCAGAACAATTACCGAGCTACAAAAAGCAATTATCAATGGATAGTAAGTTGATAAAGTAATGAATCTAAAGTGAAATATTGATCAGAAGGATTTGTATGGACTGAATATTGATCTGTAATCTACAATTGAAGTTGTATTAAGGTAGGTCATTTACTGTTACATATTTAACCATTGTACATAGTCAAAATCTCTCAATCGAGTGGACTCTGAAAGTCTTATGATGTATCATTCATAGAATGAACATTTTTATCCTATCAACCCCATAGTGAATGCTGGTTGGACAATAACTTCTAGTCTAAAATCCTTTAACAAGGTCACACCTGATAGTGTGTTTGTAAACCTTTAATAGGGTTGGGTCTTAACCGACCTCACTTTAGAAGAGTGAACAATTTTGGGTTGCTGGTCCCAGGTGGTTTTTCCCTTTACAGGGTTTCCACATTAAATCTCTTGTGTTATGTGTTGATTGTGATATTTGTTTGTTATCATTCTTTACATGTTACATGTTAGATTTGATCGGTAACTATTATAGACTGGTAATCGGTAAAAGCACAGATAGTGAAATTTTTATTGTTTACCAATGAAGTAGAAATTGAAGAAATAGTTTTGAATTATACATTTTGAATTGGGACACTGGATAACTGATTTACCCCCCCCCCCCCTCTTAGTTATTCTAACACTCGCATGTTGTCAATTTGATTTTGTGCTTCATTGAATCCAATGTTGTTGGTATCTCTTTTAAGCTTCCGAGCATACAACTGAGATTCAATCAGATCCTTTCTTGTGTGTAATTTATCAATGTGATTCTTAGCCTCTTTTAATTCAGATTCCAAGCTTTCTTTATTATTTCTTAGCTCCAAGATTTCCATGTTTTCCTACCTTAATTCTTCATTCAGTTGAAGGTTCTCTTTGATCTATTCATCATAGACTTCTTGATTGTTGGTTAGCTTATCATCCAATTCTTCAATCTGTTCTTTTAGGGATGAATTTTCTTCATTCATCTTCTTGATCATTATCCATAAATCACTGGTAGAGCATTCTTTCAAATCTTTTCTTAGCCTTTTTATGACTGCTTGAGTATCACTGACTTTTTATTTTAGTTCTTCAATTTATTTGTCTAAGTATTCAAGAGTAGCTTCAAGATTTCTTTTCAGATGTTTTATTTATACCTTTTCCATGATCTCCTAAAATGGTTAAACTTCTTTTCTGAGGACTAGACCTCTAATACAAATTGTTAGGAATAAGAACACTAAGAGGGGGGCGGGGGGGGGGGGTGAATCAGTGTTCACTTAATTTGATCTTTTTACTTTACTTCTTTAACTTGAATGCTTAAGAACTAAAATGAGAATCAACATAAATAGAAAACATGAACACAACACATAACACCAATGTGGTTATGGGGAAACCTAAATAGGTAAAAACCCTGATGGGACTCGACACTCACTAATAATCTGTACTAGTATTTTATGATCCTTGTTAGAAGATGCTTAACCCTGTTAGGAGTTGCTTTACAATATATTTAGTATAGTGACCTGGTCAAGGGTTGGACCCTATTAGGGGTCTTTTAAAATAACCTTGTTAGGGGTGGGGACACACTATCCTAGATCTTACTTCTCAAGTGGTGAACGCTACAACCTTATGATCTCAAATACACACTATATCTGTTGGATGAACTGTCACTGTGACACTACTTGTCTGATCAGTTCCTTTGATGCGCTAATGCTTTGACCTCTTGCAAAGCTCTAATACATCTTAAAAAATCTTCAAATACTTCTTCTCTACTTCTTTCAACTCTATATCAACTCTCATTCTTAATTACAATGACACATCTAATATTTATGTGCACATACAAAATAATTAACTAGGTCAACCCTTTAACCGATTACATACAACTCTTCCAATTGAATTTGCTCAAGCGTATTTACAAAATTTTTTTATTATATGTCTATAACCTAATTAAAATAGGTTCATAGCCCTTAAACAACAACAATATAACCATTAACCAAAATACCAACAGTTGGCTACTTGCACTGTTCTTCTCTAGCATTGTCTGTGCAACTTGAACTCTTTGTATCTTCCTCATACTAAATCTTCTGAACATGCACTCTTAGAATTAGCATGAATATAGTCTTACCAACTTAAATTCTAGGGTGTATACCATAATTATATCATATGTACATGTGCTAATTCTCTGACCTTCGGGTACTCTATGCACTATCTAGTCTTCAACACTTAGCCAATTTCTGATCTTCTCGTCAAGTGCACTGACTCCAAAACACTATATGAATATTTTTCCATAATGAAAACACTATATTAAGTCATATACACTAGTATAGTCAAATTGCCAACAATTTTTGGCTGGATGAAGTTGTAAAAATTATAAATAAGATGATTAAGGTGGTCACTGGGTTTCCTACCACAGATAAAGCGAAGGCAATCCGTAGTGCACCGAGAGAAAATTTTGAGAAGAACACCAGAGCGAAATGGGATGTGTTGGTTGTCCTTTTGGTTTCAACTTGTAGGTTTACACTATGATTGACAAATTATGTCACTAACTCTATCACCACTCCAAAGTCTACAAGTAAAAGGGCTAATTAACAAGGATCAAGGAGATCCTCCTACACTTTGAGCCAAGATGCTCAGGTGGGTGTAACCTTGATTCACTTCTTAATAGGAATCAATAATTGATAGACATTTATACCCCTTTTCTAATTGATTAAAGATTTTATCATTTATATGTGTCTATGATTGATGATGATGGACTGCTTCCAAAGAATAGAACAGTGCCTTAACCTAGGGCAAAGAGTCACTTGATAACATATATCAACTAAAACCTTAGCTCAAACACACTTGAACTTAGAATAAGTGCTTTGTCTATTACTCCTCTCACTCCCAAACTAGGACATCAAATCCTTATCTAGCCATGAACTCACTGAAACTACCTCAAAGAATTTAATCCTAACTTTGTTAGGAACTCAAAGATAATTTCAAAATACTCTTTGTTTACCATATGCTAACTCACTTTGTGACATTAACATATATGAGCTCAAGAACAAAATAAGAAGACATACACAAACATGAGATTGGAATCCAAATGTATTCTCATTAACTTTCAGAATCAATACCTTACCAAGATGACAAATGCTAGGAACAAGACACAAAATCCAAGCTTCTCCTTGTTTAGTCTTTTACATTGACTTTCAATATAACATCAACAACAACCTAATACAGAAAAACTTCTACAATATATACACCCCCTAGTCATCTTGAAATCCCAAAATAGGATGCAACAAGCTACAGATGACTAGGGTTAGGGTTTCACCCACCAGACCAACTAGAAATAGTCACAAATTTAATACAAGGGGAAGAAACCCAAGCAACCAGGAGAAAAATAGATCCCAGAGTGATCCTCAATCTTGACAATTTGATTGAGAAGGTACTAAGAACCATGAAAATGCCAAATTTGTCAACCTATTCAGCCACCTGCAACATGCCTTGAGCACAAAGAACATAGTACAAACCCCTGCAAATGATCATGGAACACCCTGAACCACACTGCAATAGTCAGAAAAACCAACTCTACCAAATCCGGTCGCTAAAACAATAAATTTTAGTCCTTCCTATCATTGGGAACCCTCTAAAAATTTGAATTTGAATTTAAATGGCTAGTATCAAAGTGCGAGTAGCAAATCAGTGGTCAATATTTAAACTTAGGTCAAATTTATATAGTGACTATCAGATCTTTCCTTTTTGTGGGCTTTATGATTTATCTTTTAAAAAGACCCCAGTCACATATAGAAAATTGGCGACTGAAGACTTTTTCTAGTTACAGAATACCTGAGCACATCGCCAGATAGTTTAGCAACTATGCGAACACTTGTTCTCTGAATCGCCAGTCAATTTGGAGAACCTCCATTTTATTGCGCAAATGAATGAACCCCTTAAACTTTGTCGGAGCCGCTAACCTTTTTATCCAAACTGCTATACTTTAGACCCCTACCTAGGCCCACTTTGTGCCACTTGTCATCACACCATTCATTTCTCACCACCCAATCACTCCTAACACAGGACCCACAAATCCTTCAGCATCAAAATGGATGGCTAACACATGATCTAAAAGATGAAGAATATTCCATGAGATCACGCACCAACCATCGATTAATCTTTCTAACATAGGTCCAACTGACAAACTCCACATCATCCCTCCTTGACCAATCAGTGACTACCAAATGAGTACATGTAGCAGTGGACCCACTTCACTTTATCACCTCTGAGAAAAGTAAAATCGATGGCCAGCGTAAGATCTCAAACCTCTGACACATCCCATGTGAACTTACACCTGCCATCAATTTTCTACAGATGTTAGGACCCTTTGACAAGTCAGAAACCAAGTCCCACTAACAACTACCAAATCATTATATCATGGTCCAATCACAAATCACCAACTATGCTTGCGTGTTACTTTGGACCCACCATTTATTACTAACTCGAACACCTAGATAATTGAATGGATGGCGCATGATCTGAAGGGCTTAAAAGATTCTATGCACTTATACGCCAATCGTCGATCTAGAATCTTAGCCAATATCACAGAGCATGACCCCACCGTGCTGCATAGGATACTTTGACGAATGAGAGATCACCACATCACAAAATCTAGCAAGTGGACATGCAACTTTCTTCATTCATAGGTCAATCTAACAACCCTACCACTTTATTGATTCTTTCGGCCAATAGGGAAGTGCCATTTGTGCTTATGTGGTAGTGGACCCACCTGTCTAAAGTGTTACATCATGAAAAGGAATCAACAGCTAGCGTAAGTTCGCAAGCCTCTAACAAATCTTATGAGAACTTATGCTCACCGTTAGATTTAGATGGTGTCAGAGTCGGGCCCAAGAAATGCTAAGCCAGAACATTAGAAAGAATTAAAATGCTGGACTTAGGAAAAATTAAACCCACCAGACTTAGGAAATATTTGTGCACATGGTTTTTTGAGAACTTAAGTGACCCAAAAAAGGTAACGTTAAAATAGGACAGGGCCAGGGTAAAACAAAAGGTTTTTTTCATACCAACGGCTAGATTTTTGAAAATTCTAAGCCTAGGGTTTAAGGTAGAGACCAAAATAATTGCAAAAACCAAGGGAAAAATTGCTACAGCTATGCAATTTTTTGTAGGTACTAACAAGATGGTCATGCACTAAAGATTCATTCAATACAAGACCCAGAGGTAATATATGCAGTGCATGTCATCGGTTATAAAATCTTTCACTCAACTAGATAGAATAGTGTGCCTTATGGAGCCATTAACATTGCATACCAAATGATTAAGAAAGGTTATCAGTTGGACCTAGTTGAGCTTCTATTGAGACAAGTTGAAGAGAACATGAAGACAATCCAGTCGGTGAAGTCCAATACATGTAACTTTGGATCCCTACTAGTTTGCATATTCTTTTATGTGCAACGATTTTTTCCTTCTATCGATAATATAGAGTGGTCAATCGACAAGCCGATAATATGATAGATTTCAGATTTTATTAAGGGCTTGGGAAACAATCTCAATAAGGTATTAGATAATTACTTTGAACAATTCAAGATTAAAATGAATTATTAGAGAAGAATTCCCAGTCAACTAGTAGAAGATGATGAGCAGGAGATATGTTTTCTTGTGGACACCGACCACACATTGATAAAGGTTCTGGAGCCTAGGACTAAATGGTTAGCACCTATGAGATACAAGATAGATATTGAGTTTTGTTCTAAATCAATACATGCTTTATTGGCTACTCCCAAGGATGTAAAAGAAGAAAGATTTGGAACATATGAAGAGGCCAAAACAAGAGTAAAAATAGGCTTGGTTATTGGTAAGATAACAAAGAAGTCTATAAAAATGATGAAGACTCTTATAGAGAAATTTGGAGATGATTCTAGATCATTTGATAGTACACTAGTTGAAGAAGCAACAAAAGGTCAGTTGATGCTAACTAACAAACCACATGACACTGAACAAACCAAGTCAGATAAAAATGAAGACTCTACACTGGTTTCCCCTTCACCAAATCTGAAGAAGAAGTAGTTAGATGTGCAAATAAGGGCACACACAAGGTCTACAACTACAACCTCACCTCCACCAAAGAAAGGAGTTGTGAAGATTTCAAAACCAAAGGTAGCAACACTGACAAAGACATACACAAAAAGAGGTAATAAAACTACTATTGAAGCCCCAAGGAAAAGAAGAAAGTTGATTAGGGGTAAATATGATTTAGATGATGAAGAAGACAACAATGATCAATTTAAATTTGTTAGTAATAAGAGTAGGTCAATTGATGAGGTAGCAAAAGATATAATTGAGAATGGTGAACTTAGTGATCCTAAAATTAGTTGATTTGAACTTTTGTCAACTGACGATCAGAATAAACTTGAGGAGGCAATCATCCAGATGATGATTCAATTCAAAATAGTTCCCATTGAGTTTTCCAAATGTCTACCTAAGGCACTAGAAGAAATAATTTCACAAAAATGGTCCTATGCCTTGGATATCAAGAAGAGAACGAGGGAACAATCCCTAGCTTTGGCAATACCTCAAATATCAGTCCTGAAATTAAAGATTTCATGAGAAAATATGCAAAAAGATTTAGAGTAAAGAACCGGGCACTATAAATACTTGATGAAAATTGAGCAGACATAGATGAGAATAGTCAACCCATCTGGACTTCAATAGTTGTAGCCCAAGAGCAAGCTAAAAAGATTGCATTCGGCAAAAAATTTTAGAAGAAGATGAAAACAAAAGGGAAGGGACTTCATATTGATGATGTAGACCTAGCATTGAAACAAGATAAGATAGATATATTAGATACCAAGGTACTTGATACTATAAATGCCATTGAGGAATTGAACTTCACATAGGATGCACTAGATCTAGCTGAGATCCAAATCATAGACAACATCGCACTTGATGTACTCATTGAGGACATCACAAATGGTGATCCTAATGATAGAGATGATGATGAAGATGTGACTATTGTCGGAGCACAAACACAAGATGAAGGTACACTTACCGAGCCAGAAATAACATCTCTACCAAGTGAACTTCCTATTTTGATGGAAGTGGTTGAAATAGTCTTTAAGGAGAAACCTAAAGGCTCAATCCCCGAGCAACCTATGGATACATCAGGGGATCAAGGAACTAACACACCTATAGAGAAAAATGAGCCTGAGGAAAAAGAAATAAAAGAGATGAAAAAAAAGGGCCAAGATGACCCAAAGGAAACCGAGGCAACCCCACCTAACACTAGATCAGAGGCTCCATCTCAGTCAATCGGCACACAGGTTACTGAGGACAAGAAAAAGGAGGATAATGTGTCAACTGGGCATGAAACACAAAATGTTGAGGACACATCAATTATTCCATTTTTCAAGATCTCACCTCAAGAGCTAAAGAAGAAGAAGAAGAAACATGGAAAAGGGTTGGTCACACTTGATGAAGTCATTGTTATACCAAAATGTGACCTGAGGACCCTAGCCCTCGATGAACTGAGAAAATATGGGGAGCTTTGTAGAAGGAAAGGAGCTCAAGAGAAGATGAGAAAAGAATGCAAGAGCCGGGAAATTTTAGAAAATGTAAGAGACATCTTACAATAAGTTGTACTCGAGGTACAAATCAGTGAAGATACACCAATTATGGACAAACTTGCTACACTTGCACAAGAAATCAATGCCTTGGACATTGAAGCTGAAAATAGAATTGAAGAGTGGGTAGAATAAAAAATACAGGACAAATTAGAAAAGAAAATTAGCCAGGAAGTGGCAATAAAGAAGGTAACGTTATCTGAGGTAATCACTAACATTCAATCTATTACTTAGATAATTATTCAGATGTTGGTAAAAATTTTCACTATAGAAACCTTCACTGCAGAGATTAGTGAGAAGATAAAACAACTAGATACTAAAATCCAAGCCAGTGCACAGGCAGCCTTAATCGAGCCAAATTCTTTTACTAAGAATATACTCATAGTTCAAGAACTTAGGTGGTTAAGAGAAGATTTGAGGAAGCAGGAGGACAGGATAAGTGACCAAGTCATCGAGCTACAAATAGAGTTGCTTCCCCACCTTAAGATTTTTGAGAAGCATATAGTCAGAGCACAAGCTTTAGTTGCAACACCATAAATTTCTATGTTGGAAAATATCTTTGACATGCATGCACAAGTCAGTCTTGAGCAGATTGCTCTAACCAACTTAAAAGAGGAATGGGAAAACCTCTTGGATTCTTTGAAGAAAACCCACCAGCACATATTTGATAAACTATAAGTCCACAAATTTTGAGTTTGGCATTATTATAAAAAAGGGGGAAAACATAATGTATATGCCAAATTGTGTAATTATATGATAAGTGTACTACATATATCAGGAGCATGCACCGAGGGGGAGAAATTTTTTTTTGATAGAAAATTTATCTATGTATATATGGTGGAGTTATAACATTTTTTAGGATATTAGGTCTTATATACAGTACAAATTTTGATACTAATGCCAAAGGGGGAGATTGTTATCTCTATTTGAGAATTAAGTATTGTCATTAGTATAAAAAAAGATCAGTCGATTACCTATGCTATTCAGTTGGTAAAAGAAAGTACTACAAGTTACATATGATAGTCGGTTAACTATATAAGCCTTCATACCAAGTAGTCACAAGGTAGTACCAAGAATGAAAAGGAATCAATTTGAACTGAGGACCAGAGCATTTTTACCGAGCATTAGTGTATACCGATACCAAGCGTCAGTAAACACTGAGCAGACAGGACACCAAGCACTAGTTTATTTATGGAGCAGTACTGATAGTGTTTACCGAGAAATCTAGGAAATGACATAGTAATTAGTTTTGGGCACATTTATCTATGCAAATGGTTACAAAAGAATCAAAAAACATTTTACCAAGATCGAGAATCATTTATTATAGATGTAATCATTAAATGTGATGATGATCTTTGTGTAATTATTAGAACTAGGTTATTTTTCTATACCGTAGATCTTAGGTTATTTTCCTAAGATGATGCAAACCTAATTAGGTCATGAAGGTTAAGCGGTGATGGAAATCATAACAATATTCTATATATTTGTATTTCATGACATTTTGATAGAGAGAGTCTTGATAAGTTTTGACATAAGAATAAGAAGGAAAAGAAGGAGATCTTGAAGGAAGCAATCACCTTCAAGACATTCATTTAAGGCTATCAAGAAGACAAGGCTGAGCAGTATTCAGATATTCAGTTAAGGCTATCAAGCAGTACAGAGGAACAATATCTACACATTAAGGTGATTTACATTGATATTTCATAGATCTATTTTAGACAAGCATAAGTTGTCATTTATAGACACATTCTATTATTGTCTAATCATTGTAACAGATTTGGAAAAATCTCTTAACAGAGTAGACCTAACAGTCTTTTGTAAATCTCTTTACCGAGTACACACTCAAGTAGTGTTGTTGAAATCCTTTAACAAGGTAGATCTAGTCGATCTTATTGTTACTCCTAATAGGGTAAGATCATCATAAGTGATGACAACTTGTATCCTTAAGCGACATACTTTATTATTTGTAGTAGTGAAGAATTTGTGGGTCTCATCCTCACCACAGTTTTTACCTTCTCACAAGGGTTTCTACGTAACCAAAATACTTGTGTTATGTGATTGAATTGTTATTTGTTTTCATGCAATTTACATTTACAAGTTAATTGAATGAATGATGCATACAATGGATTCACTTTGATAGAATAGCTTACTATTGTTCACTGATTAAGTTTGAAGTTAAAAGTTTTTGAGGGCACTGATTCACCCCTAATGCAGGAGCTTTTAGTGGCTTTTTTAAGATTTTAGTGTTTTATTTAGTTTTTTTTAGAAAGTTGTTTTTTATAATAAATTTAAAATATTGTTTCCAATTTTGAAGGTTAGTTGGCAATTCATCTCATCTTAGTTTTAGGAAGCTTCACGGAAAAAATCAGCATTTTTTAAGTTGTTTTAAACATTACCAAAAATGGCAAAAAATAGTTTTAAGAAAAAATTGACAAAAAGGGTAATTTCAAATTTGTACTTAAATTAGTGTTTTCTCTCATTGTAGCAAAAGGGTATTTGGAAGAATTAAAAAGAAGGATTGTAATTCTGAAAATCTTATGTGTTTTTCTCCTCTTGTATTTTTGTTAATTGTTAAAGGAATTTTGGCTGCATCATCTAGTATCAGAGCCCAGAAGATTTGGGAAAGAGAGTTTGGTGTTTGTGTGTTTGTGTTTGTGTAGGTTGAAAAGAGAAGCTGGTTGCTAGAAGACTAGGTAGAGAAGAGAAAATACCTATGTGAGGCAAAAGACAAAGTGGAAGCAAGGTCAAAGGGACTTGCTTGAAGAGATGGATTTGTTAAAGAGATATTTGCAGAGTGAGGGCTCACTAAAGAAGAAACAAGAAAAAAAAGAGAAGATGAAAGAAAAAAGTGTGAAGAAGAAGGAAGATGGAAAGAAAAATTTAGAACATCTTAAGTAGGAGGTACAAAGGTTGGATCAAGCCTTAAAAGAATTGGCAACAAGATTTTCCCTAGAGTTGCAAAAATGGCACCTACTAGTTAAGAAGAAGATCACATGGCCCATTAGAAATATTATTCAAAAGAGGAAAATTAAAGAAAGGACAAAAATAATAGAGGAAGAAGTAGAAAATGAAATGGTGAGTATACCTATGATTGTTTTGACATCAAGAATTGAAGAAGACAAAGTAAACACGGTTGTAGATGAGTCTTCCTGTCATTTTCAATTATTTGAATATGATGTTCCAACTGAGCAAGTGGAAATTCATATTGATAATAAGGTTGACAGTGAAGAAGTTTCTGATTTGTTTGTTAATGAGGCATATGTAGATTTTCAAAAGTATTATGACAATCGTGGTAATGGAGAATATGATGTTATATTATATGATGCAAACATAAAGAATGATGCTATTGAAGTATATGTACATGAAATCAAATTTTGGAATCTAAAAGTTGAGATGGCACTAAATAGGAGATGGTTTAAGAAAAATATGAGGAAGAAGGAACCAAGGATAGTTGTAAAGATGAAGAACAAATTTCCAAAGAAATGAAAGACCAGGAAAAAGGAGTAGACTTGCATTCAAGAGAGATTCAATTTTCTCTTCTCTGGGTTAATACAATAAATATCTTCTATAATGGGAATGATTAGATCTAGAAAAGAAGAATGCATTCAAAAATAACTTACAGGAGCTACATTCTTTCAACCAGAAGAGAATGATGCAGGAGCTTTTAGTGGCTTTTTTAAGATTTTAGTATTTTTTTAAGAAATTTGTTTTTAATAATAAGTTCAAAATATTGTTTCCAATTTTGAAGGTTAGTTGGCAGTTCATCTTGTCTTAGTTTTAGGAAGCTTCATAGAAAAAATCAGCTTTTTTTGAGTTGTTTTAAAAATTAGCAAAAATAGTTTTAGGAAAAAACTGCCAAAAAGGGTAATTTCAGATTTGTACTTAAATTAGTGTTTTCTCTCATTGTAGTAGAAGGGTATTTGGAAGAATAAAAAAGAAGGATTGTAATTTTGAAAATCTTATGTGTTTTTGTTTCTCTTTTATTTTTGTTAATTGTTAAAGGAATTTTGGCTGCATCAACCCCTCCCCTCTCAGTACCTTATCTCTCCATTCCAACAAGTATATGTTGCCATAATGACAACATTTTGATATCCTAATTAGCCAAATTGAGAACAATATCCCCCTTTGTCATTGGTGGCAACATATGGGAAAATTGGCTAAGTCCCAAAAACTTTTCATTACAAAATTGTGGCCATACAAAAATGTGGATCTTACATAACTCCTTATTTCTCCTACGTATATATATATATATATATATATATATATATATATATATATATATATATATATATATATATATATATATATATATATATATATATATATATTCAATTTTTAGCTTATACTACTCCCCCTTTGACAACAATGACAAAGGTGTCAAAAAAAATGTAACAAAATTGTTTTACCTTAGATTTCAATATTGCAAGGTTGGAAGGCTTGCAACACAATCTAAAAAATTGATTTTCAAGCTCTGTATTTCCTTGTCCCATGACTTCTTCACTACATCAGATACACTTAGCAATGCACATAGGCTAAAAGATGCAATCTCAACTGCCTAAAGATTTGCGTAAGCAAATTTTCCATAAGATGTCTTCAAAGAAAGACATTCTTCCAACTGATTTTCAGTTATACATGATCTCTGAGTAGAATGAATATCTTCAATTTATTTTCCTTCTCATCATTCAAAAGTATCGTATCATAAAAAATCTTACTTATTTTCCTCTCAATTTTTGATATCTTCACATTAGGGCTTTGCACAAAGTTTACTACCACTTGTAGTTCTTCTTCTTTTTCCTTCAGCTTTTCTGATATCTCAGATGTGTAAATCTATGATTGTGTACACTGAATGTACAATGCTTTCCCTCTTTCTATGCATCTACTCAACTCTTTTATACATATATCCAAGTTATCTAGATCATTTCTAATATTCTGACATACAACTTGAAATACTTGAGCATCATGAGATGCTTGTGCTTTGACTATAGAAATATCAGATAGGTTGGTGAACTCCATGTCAAAGGCTTTCAAAAAATCTTTTTCTTTTTCTTGGGGATCAACCTCACTAACTTGACTTGATATTATACTTTTTAGTTTACTTATTACCTCAAGTAGTGCTCCTTACAAGCTTTTTAGGTTCTTCTTCTTTCCAATGATCTTGTTCACAGATGAGATCAAATCTATTTGATCATCATCATCAACTTCCTGTCCTAAGCTTGCAAATACTTATTCAAACTATGGTTTTTGTGATGTTTCTACTTTTTCCTTATGTTTAGAAATGATTACTGATTGTTCCTATAGAACTATTTGTTCTTCTTTTGCTACATCAATCTTTGTTTCCTCTTTTTCTTCTACCTTTCTTGCTTCAATCTCTTCTTCTTTGTTCTTTGTTGTGTCCTATTTCTCATCAATCAAATTGTGAACATTGGCTTCTTGGTCATTGAAGGGATTTTACTCACTATCTAAGGTGATATTTGTTCCTTCAAAATTCATAGATTCATCTTCAATGTTGATAGAGGGTGGTGGTGCTAGTGATGGATCAGTCTAATGTTCTTCTTCAACCGATTGATTAGATTCCCTGATTTTCTGACCTGGTCCAAATGTCATAACCTTTACAACCACTTCCTTTGTTTCTTTGTTAATCTCCTCATAATTGCCTCCCATTATTAGTATAGTTCTCCTTTTCTTCCTTAGATGGGTACTTAGACTTTTCATTATTTGCTTTAAGTGTTTTTCATATTTTATTATACATAAATTTCTTACAAATATCTCTCATATTCCATTATCTTCTTTTGTTGCTCTCTTCTTTCTGTTGACTAATTTCTCAAAAATATTGTCAGGGATCTTGCCTTTTATGTCATCAAATTTATTATCTACAAGGATCATATGTCTGACAACTGCATTCTCTAAATTCAACTTCTCAAATTTGTCATACATCTCATAGTATTTGTTCAACTAAGTGAAATCACCTTCATTAATTATTAAAGGGTTCACTTTATCTATTTTCGGCTTCCATTTCTTCTTGCTACTTCCTGCCTCTTCATTTGTCTTCATTGTTGATGTTTTCCTTTGCACTGGGGTTAAGATAGTTTTCTATATTTTACTTGGTCCACTTGCCATTTCTTTGAATCTCTTGGTTGGTGTGGTAGATGAGGACCTTTTGGTTTTCCTTACTTCCTATACTTCCACTTCTTCAACTTCTTCATCTATGTCCTGAATTTATTTAGTAGGGGATGCAAGGGATGTCAAAGGTGGAACTAATAGTATCTCTTTTTGTCCAATATCCCTGATTTCTTCTATTGTCTACTTTTCAATGACAAATTCATGTTTTGTCATACCATTATCTTTCAATATTTTCTTGATGGTACTATCAACTCTTTTCTTTTCCATTTTTTGTGCTTGTGATGATTGTGCAGAGTTGAAGTTCTCCTCATGTGTCCCAAATCTAGGGCTCTTATCATTCAAATTACTCTTAAGTAATCTACTCACATATCCTTCAATTTCAGCTTCTACAACTTCATATTCAAGAGGGTCTTCAAATTCTACTCTTGGCTCAACTGCTTCAACATAGGTAAAGTTTGTATCTACCAAAAAGAATATCTCATCTTTGTACTTTTCCTCAATATATGGTGGAATCCTTTATCGTTTATTCATTTCATTCTGAAAGGTTTTAATCACTAAAGTAGCATTTTCATTCACTTTGTTTATAGGATGTCTTAGGTACACTTTGTTTATTCTATCCATAGAATTTCTATTGTCATTCTAGTCAACTCCTATAGTGTATGGAATCTTCTTAGTAAATGAAAAAATATGTAAGTGATCAGAGATGAAAATATAAATTGTGAGTTCTTGGTCTTTCTGATCTTCTCAAGGTTCTCTATCAACTGAATCCTCATAATTTCACACATATCTACCTATACTTTTTCTACACACATAATATAAGCTGCATGTACCATGCCAACTACCATATCATCTTCTCTAGAATTGCACAAAACATTGAAGTCAAAATTTTACATACATATCTAACATCATCCTATTCAATCTTACTATAACAATTCCTCTTCCATTGTATGACGATTTGGTGTTGTCTAACACTATTTTCTTGATATTCTTCTGATTTAAGGGAATTACTCCTAATTTAGATAAACTAGTTACCTCATGAATAAGGTTTGTAGTGATTTCTATGACTCTATCATCTAACCAAAACTTTCCATTATGAATTCTGCTCAAAATTATCTTGGTCCATTCATTATTTTGAAATTCATAGTGAAGTGTATACTTGATAATATCAATCTCGTTCAAATGTTCAAATCCTTCTTTGTATGACATATCCCATTTATAGATCTTATCATACTCCATGATTAGGTTACCATCTCATATGGTCTCTAATTTACATTTCAGATAACCTCTTACATCTTCTAAATGCAAAACTATGTTTGGAATAGATGACAAGGCTAAACTAGGGTCTTCTTCCAAAGGCTCTATAGGTTCCTTCTTCACTAGGTCCAACTTAATATTTGATGTGGTGAACAAGTGATGCATCCATGATTCTATAAAAAAAAAACTACTTTGATAGCGATTACTTAGCAAAATACCTTGGAATTACGATTTAGGGCTTTGCGTAGATCTGGCAAGAAATCCATCTCCAAATCCTGCAAACTACTCTTAATCTCCACTAACTAGCTCTCTTTATCACTTGTAATCTCTTGAATGATCAAATAATACCGATCATATGCTTTTATCCTTCAAATCTTTAAAGATTCTGACATTGTATTAAATTTCTTTACTACTTCATGCCAAAAATCTATTCCTGGTTACCTGCAAAACTTCATTATTTTCATGTACTCGCATACATATTCATAAATTCATGCACTCTTAACCATAACTTTATTACATCATATAGTAGCTCATATTAACTTTGAAAGACTCAATTCAATCTATTCCAACTTCTACACTATTCTAACACTTTACTCTAATACATAATTCATGAAATAAATGTTTAAGTTCTTTGAAATGAATTAGGAAGTGACTCACACTTACTCACAGGTACTTCACTTGTCTGATTTTTTGGTATACTGAATGTGCTCACTTGATTTGTGGCTTTAACAAATTCAACTTCTTCTAGTTTACTACAACATCCTTTCTAACTATTGTTAGTGCTCATATTTCTCCTTGTATAGTTTCTAGGATTAGGGTTTCTCATGTTGCTCATTCTGCAAAATCTTTTTGTGTGACCAAAATTGTTGCATATCTAACACACTACTCCATTGTTTCCATATCTCAGTCCTGACTGATTGATTTGTGATCTACAATTTTGGGCAATATGTCCAATCTTGTTGCATCTATAACACACAACTCCATGATGAACTACAACTGATTGGGAACTTGATTGAAGAACTACAAGTAATTAGAGATCACCGAGTACTGAATTGTTATGTAGGATAATTGAATCAGTCATTATGTTGTCATTGATGTCAACTAAATTTGATAGTACTTATCATGGTAGTTACAAATATCTAAACATCTGTAAAGGAGGAGAAAAGATGAAGAACTGAGATATCTACATGGAGGAAGATGGATACGATAGATGAGGATGAGTAATACTCTTGATAACTTATTGACAAGTCTATGACTTCATATTGTTGACTTGATTATGTTGCATTAATTTATTATGAAGATAGAAGTAAAATGTTACAAAGCAGTGTGGTCTGTTAGTGAAACATTCTGGTATACACCGAGCCAATGTACTGTATACCGAGTGATAGTATCAACCGAGCTTGTGTTCACCAATGCATTTCTTTATCAACTAAGTATGGACAAAAGAACTAAATGATCAGTTTTGCTGACAAAAATTGGTGAGATGTAACATGTATGATTACAAGGTGAAAAGATAAAGTTTTTTGTAAGATCTATGACTAAAAAAATTTGGAGAAGATCTAAAGGATAAAAATAAAATGTGTTATTGACACATCACCTGAGGAAGGTTTAAGCAGCAAAATCAACGAAGGAGATTAAGCGACAAAATCTGATGGATGAAAAGAAAATGGTTTACTTGTCTATTTAAGAGACTAGGGTTTCATAGTGAAACTTATGCTGGAGGAAGGAGACTGCAAAGATATCGCGTGAACATTACTTCATGCTTGCCTGATCAAACTGGTTGAAGAAGAACCAAACTGTAGAGTTAACCAAGTGTCAGAGAATTTTACCAAGGGAAAGCAACTTATTGAATGTTGATGAACTGAATAGAAATATTGATCAGAGGATTTTTATGAACTTAAGACTAGATCTAAACATCTACAAATCAAGTTGTATTGTATTTAGATCACCTATTGTTATAGTTTAACCATTGTAAATAGATAAAATCTCTTAACCGAGTGGACTTGAAAGTCTTATATGTCATTCATAGAATGTACATTGTTATCCTATCAACCCCATAGTGAATGTTGGTTAGATGATAACTATTAGAGTTAAATCCTCTAACAAGGTCACACCTTATAGTGTGTTTTGTAACCTTTAACAGGGTTGGCTCTTCACCAAGCTCAATTCAGAAGAGTGAAAATATTTTGGGTTACCGGTCCCAGGTGGTTTTTTCCTTTATAGGGTTTCCACGTTAAATCTTTTGTGTTATGTGTTTATGTTGTGATTGTTTGGATATCATACTTTACATATTGCATATTAGATTTGGTCAGTAATAACTATGAGCAATTAACTAGTAATCAGTAAAGTCACAGTAGTTTAATATTTTTGTTTTACCAAGCTACATAATTTAGCTGAATTAGTTTTAAGTGGTACATTTTGTAATTAGGACTGTGGATAACTGATTCACCCCCCTCTTAGTTATTCTAACACTCCATTCCTTTTTTTCATGTCTCCAATAGGTCTCTTATCTGGAAGGTTAGTTTATGTAAATATTTTACTACCATTGTTATCATTATATCTAGGTTTCTTACAATCAATAGCTCTATGTCCAAAACCATGAAAATTATAACAATAACTAGAGATAGGTTTAAATTGCTTACCTGTACAATCTCTTTTCATGTGTCCAAAAGAATTGCATGAAAAGCATCTACCTTTGAATTCTCTTTTCATATCTTTAGGTGGTTCATCTTATTTAGGTGGATTAGGTATGTCTTCAGATTTGTTAGCTTCATCAGACTTATTTTCATCTTTTCTCTCAGAGTGTTCCAGATCTAGTTCTTTGCATTCTTCAATCTTCTTAGCGAACTTTTCTTCAAGATATCCAAGAATGGTTTTATCATAAGATGGTTTCTCATAATGATGCAAGGGCATTCTAGGGTACTCGGTAAATATTCATGGTGGTGTGTTGATTTGGTTTTGTGTTACTTAGTTGTAGCTTTAACAGAGAGTCTCGGTTATTGAAGGAAGCTCACTCGCTGAAGCAACTCGGTGAAACCTTTGGCACCCAGTAGAACTTGTACTCGGTGATGTCTATGGCATTCAGTCGACATTCTTTCTTGATGATGCATGTTTTTCTCAGTGATGCTTGGTGTGGTCATTTGTTTCACTGGTGCTTGGTTATTTTTCTGGTGCTCGATAGTTCTGGTTTATTGATTGGAGTTCTTAGAGATTTGGTTGGCTGATTTGGTGCATTTATTGTTGGCATCTTTTATTGTATACTCCTATGTATATATAGAGAACAACATAGAGAATTAATTATTTATAAGGCTATTTGAGAGATGACTGTTGTTGCATTTAATATTTGTTTGTAATAGAATCCAACTTGGCTTAGGAGTTAATTATTCTTCCAGCCAACTTCTGGTTGAGGAAATGTATTTAAGGAGTGTTTGGGTAGATGTTTAGGGAGTCATCCAAGGGGGAAGTCAATGAATAGACTTAGATCCTATGAGATCTTGAAGATCAGATTGTTTATTTGATAGGTGTAATAGAAGAGCTAGTGGTTTGCATGCTTGGAGACAAGGACATTTCTTGGAGGCTTATGAGCTCAAGTTTAGATATGCCTTAGTGTTTCCATCAGTTGTTGATTGTTTTAGAGCTGGATTACCTAGAAGATTATAGAAATACTTTTGATTGTATTTGGCCCTAACTCAGAAGGCCTTACAACTGGGCATATTAATGAAAATTTAGTTGAAAACATTGTCTTGTTGTGTTATTCCACATTGTTGGTGTTTGCCTACAATTTTGGATTGTCCTTAATTAGATCCCCCTTACATGTACTACATCAGGTGGTATCTAAGCTTGAAGTTCTTGAGTGTGTAAACCGATCTCCAAGTTGGGGCTATTTGCGTAGGACCTTGGTTGGTAATTTATTGCTTTGGGTTTTCGAAGATCTTCAAGGATGCCTACGAGAAGATTGGACCCTAGAGTGATTGTAGATCTTTGTGATGCCATGGAATTGAAGATTATAGAGAAGGTTAAAGTTGATTTCAGATTTGAGATGGAATTGATGAAGAATGACATGATCATTGAGGTTGTGAGAACTATTGCTAGTATGCCAAGGAATATTGGCACTGATGATGGTTATGAGGAAGTTGCTGAATAATTTGAAGCTACTGAATCTAGTGGAGATGACCAGAGAGATAGATTTGGTGAAGATAGAACTAGTCAGTTGCATAGATCTAGAGCTCGGTTAAGTACTAGTTACCAAATGGAAGTTTCTACTTTCTCAGGTACTTTGAGACCTAAGGATTTAATTGATTAGATTGGTGAATTAGAAGACTTATTTGAGCTTGAAGAAATTGAAGATCCTCTTAGAGTAAGATTGGTGTAGACTAAGTTGAAAGGACATGCTACTCTTTGGTGGAAAGAATTACAAACAGCTAGAGAAGATGAAGGTGAAATGATGATCAATCGATGGAAGTTGATGGTGACTAAATTGAAATCTAAGATCATACCTGCCGACTATGAGCTTGACTTGTTTAAGAAGTTGTAGAATATGATGCAAAAATATTTGACTTTGGAGGAATATACTGAGGAGTTCTACAAGTTGACCATTTGGTCTGGACACAAAGAACTTGGTAAAGAAAAGGTATCTTGGTATGTGAATGGTTTGAGATTCAATACTTATGATGAGCTTGGTATGATAAAGATTGATTCAGTTGAAGATGCTTATCAGTATGCTATGAAGGTAGAAGATAATTTGAAAAGGAGACAACATAGTAATCCTCGAGGGAAGGAAAATATTGATCACTCAGTGAAGGATAAAGTCACTATTAAAGATGAATTGAAACCTGCGGAATTGAAAAATAAGAGAGTTAGGGTTATCTTTAAGGGTAATTGTTATAATTCTGATGAAGGACATTGGTATTTTGAGTGTACACAGAAGAAATTTGGTGACCAAAGGACTGCTATGGTAAATGAGAACATTCATAATGAAACTAAATCTGAGAACTTGCTGGTTCAGAGAACATTGCTCGGTGCAAAGGAGGAACCTTGTTAGAGGATTAATTTGTTTAGAACTCGATGCAAGTCAGGAGGTAAACTTTGTGATATAATTGTGGATAGTGGTAGTGTATGCAAAATTAGGTGAATACTATTCTAAATGATAAATTAACTATTCTAAGATTAATAAATCTATCTAATTAGCAAACTACAATGAAGAATACAATCAAAATGAAGGTAAAATAATATTTTACCTTCACCTACCATGTAGCTTGTCTCCATTGCTCTCCTAGCCTTGATTTCTTGAAGATGTTGAGATCTCAGATTTCCAAATGAAGCCTCTTCCCAAGATGCTACCAAAGTGTGGAGATTTGATGATGAATGCAAGGAAGCTTAAAGCTTGATTATGCAACTAATGGATGGAATGCAAAATGGATTTGATGATAATATGGATGCTTGATTGCTCTTTGAATGCTTGGATGCTTGGATACTTGGATGCTTGATTTCTTGAATGCCTATTACAAAAATACCTATTAGCTCACAAAGGGGAAATTAGGCTCCTTTTATAGATTTTTGGAGGATCTAGGCCTAGGTGGCACAATTCTATGATGGAGAATGAAAGGTGGAAGATCCTAGGGTTAGGATTGACTTAGTTGAAGGAGTTGAGAGAAAGGGGGATGTAGTTGTAATGTGAGAGGGAGAATAGGGATGATGTTCCTCTCACATTGACTTGGAGGAGAACAAGGTGGAAGGGAAAGACACATGTCAAGTGTCTTTCAAAGACCCAAGAGAGAAAGAGGGAGAGACCTTTTCCTCATGAGGACGCTTTGCACAAGTGTCCTATGAGTCACCTTTGACCCTTAGAGGTGGCTTGAGAAGTCCCTTAGGAATAGGGCATGTCTCTTGACTTGATTTAAGAGAGGACATGTGGTCATGAGACCAAGTCCTATGAGGCCACATAGCCCTTAAGAATAGGACATGTGTGGGTGAGGATAATTACTAATAAATAATTAATAATAATTATTTATTTTAGCCAAAGTGATGTGTTAGGTGACTAGGTAGGTGAGGTGGACTAGGGGTCTTAGTCATATTTAGGTGATTGTGTATTTAATTAAATCACTTTAATAAGACTAATTAGAAGACTTAGGATATAGGAATAAACTATAGTGAATTTACTAAATAAATTGAATAATCTATTTAATAAATAGTCAAATAATTATTAATTAAATAATAAATATTTAATTAATTTATCAATTCAATATCAATTAAATAATAAATATTTAATTAATTAATGAAGCCATTTTTAAGTGTATACATTTTGCCCCTCTTTGAAATAATGTGCGTGTCACATTGTTTCAAAGAAAATTTCAAGTATTTTGCCCCTACCCCATACAATGTCTGAAATGACCTAAGCATGCCCCCTCGAGAGATTGATTAAAAAAAAATATTATTTCATTTTTTTAATTTTAATTTTTATTATTATTTTTTATTTTATGTTGAATAATCAATCTCATGAAAGAAACAAGAGAAAAGATGGGTGAAAATGGGGTGAAATGAAATAAAAATGAGAGGTAGGGTCCACAGGCTATAAATAGGGCTAAGGGGTCCACAATAAGCTCATTGTGCACACTTGTCATTTGAAGATCAAAGCGTGAGAGAGAGAAGAGCAGAGTCGCCAGGATGTCATTCTCATTGTCAGATCAACATTTTGAGAGGGCCAGATGCTTCCAGCGACCACTCGATTCGGGTGAGCCAGTAGGTGATTCGATCCTCTTTGTCAATTTTTGATTTCTAGCATGATAGGATATGATTTAGCATGTGTAGGGTAGGCCAAATCATAGGTTAGATTAGATGAAAATTTTTGTTCTTGGCCGGAATATGAATGTGCCATTGTGGCACATGAATGCACAACAATTAGCAACGTTTGCGTAGAAAATACAAACTTCCGCACATTCATTTAGGGTAGTGGTGCATGCATGTTAGAATCAAATTTTTGTGGCAAAAATGTAGATTAAAAGTGCACATTGGTTCTTTCGGCACATTGGTTGTGAATTGTTGCGCAAATGTGCAATAAAATTATGCATACATGGTTTTCTGTGCAAATGTGAAAGGTTATGGCGCATGCATTTTTTTGTGTTGTGCATTTGTTTTATGGATAGAATTTGGTCAAATTAGAAAGTCAAATAGGTCAAACTAGATGTCGATAAGCTGATTTGATCCATCGGTAGTTAAATTTGATTGATTAGGTCAAGATAGGCAACATTGTAGCATGGTTGCTAGTTAACCAGTCTTGATACTAGATGATTGATAAAATCATCTGTTAAAAACATGTGATAGAACATGTTTGTAGATGATATAATAGGATAGATAGATGTTGTAGATTAGTTTATCAAAATCTGATAGCTTGATTTTATTTGATTTGTATAGGAGGATATTACAGATATTCTGATGTCATGGGAGAGATATCCTATCACATAGAATCTGAGACTAGCATTGTCAGAGACCAACAGACTACTGATTGGTGCCTCTAGTTTATATCATGTGATTTACACACCCAAGATTAGGGTGAATCAAAGTATAATGATGGCACTGGCAGAGCGGTGGCACTCAGAGATGAGTACCTTCCATCTTCCGACAGGGGAGATGACTGTTACACTAGAGGATGTATATCGCATCCTCTAACTTCCTATCAAAAGGGAGTTAGTACATTATGATCGACATGGCAGAGTGACGGAGTGCAGAGCCATCTTCAAAGATGATGACATTAATGAGGGGGAGATCAACTAGGAGGACATGGTGGATTTGTATGAGCCTCTACTAGTGGTACTAGTTGGAGCGATTGGGGGTTTCATTTCCCCTAATTGTAGATCACATGGATTTGCAGTTGGATGGGGCCGCACTCTACAATGGATGTTGGATGGGACCCATTTTTCTTGGGGGGTTTGTTTATTAGCTCACCTATATCATGATCTTCATTAGGTGGTGTATCATAGAGGAGCATCACTATCAGCAAGTGTCACATTACTCCATGTTTGGGCATGGGAGCACATTACAGTGACACAACCTATAGCCATTAGATTTCATGGTGTAGGATAGCCGTATATCCATCTATATTCATCTATTTTGTCTCAGGAAAAACTAGGACACTTGGAGTTCTGGCAGTACATCTCTGATACATTAGATTTAGTGATATGGAGGCCTTACCTAGGCTATGATGCCTGGGATGATGAGAAATAGCTGGTTTTTTGTTTTGAGTCATGATGGCTGATAGGGCAGACACCCTTAATTTTGGAGAGATAGGTAGTTAGTTGGGTTCTGTGCCAGTTTGGCAGGATCCAGGGCATGCCCCATGGAGTTCTAGAGTTCGCTAGGACTCATCAAGAGAGATAGGACTAGGGACCTATGACATCTTTTGATGTAGCTTGACAGGAGTTTTTGGACATGCCATTCTAGGCATGGACTATGCAACAAGGTGTGGTGGATCCCGGTATGATAGCAGATCTAGAGTAGTTCCTGAGAGACTTTCCTATTCCTTGCTTGATGAATCTAGAAGCTAGGCCACCAAAGAGAGATCCAATAGATATACACCACGTGAGATGCCAAGGGAGAGATAGGCGAGGATGAGGGAGAGGAGATGGCGGTGATGGAGGAGATGGGGGAGATGGAGGGAGAGGTGATAGGGCTAGTCCTTGGATGATAGGAGGTGGTGTGAGGTAGAGGGGATTGATGCCACCCCTAGCTAGACATGGATGGAGATAGCCTCTGGCATAGCCAACATAGCTAGTTGTAGGAGCTCCACTATAGGTACTAGTGGCTCAGGTATAGATACCAGCTGCCCCAGTATAGGGAGCAGCTATACAGTATGATGTAGACATACTATTAGCGTAGGGGGGAGTAGTACAAGGTGGATAGATCCTTAATGATGGATTGGATGAGTAGGATGCACCTATGGAGGATGTGGATGTAGATGCTTACAAGGAGGCATCAGAGATGGACGTTTGGGGATAGGATCCCTATTTATAGAGAGATGCTATAGAGGAGGAGGATCCTGATATAGACTCATTGCTAGTCTGACTAGCCATGACATAGGTGTAGGTAGACCATGTTCCTAGTCTAGAGAGGCAGATTGAGAGGCTAGAGAGCCAAATGGGAGTACTCAGGCATGAGTGGGATGCAATGATTGAGAGACTCAAGGAGTTAGAGATGTTTTTAGATGAGCTACAGTGTATAGAGGATTTGGGTCATCATGGAAATAACTTGAGAGCCATGGTATGTGCCAAGAAGGAGATATCCTACTGGCGAGAGGCTTACAGACAGGCAGTCCCGAGAGATCAGTGGATTGGGAGATACAGAGAGAGCTTAGTAGCTATTAGGATGATGGTTTATGAGAGAGAGGCACCATCTGGTATTGGAGGTGTATCATCACACCCTCCTAGAGCACTGATAGGTTCAGGAGATTAGGGTGGATCCTTAGCATCAGGTGATTCAGTAGCATGAGGCTGCATTGCATCTCACAGATAGAGACAGATAGAGTCAAGAGGTAGTGGCTCATAAATTTTGGGAGATCATTGTATACACTTGTATCATGTTATCATTGTATCATTATTATTTTGACTTGATGGACACTGACTTTGGACACATTGTTATATTTCTGTATATCATTGGACATTTGGATAGTTTTGTTGTATCTGATGGATTTTATATGATTGGACTCTATATATATAGTGATGCAGTTCTATCATGATTTGCTTTGATGATTTTATACATGTGCGTATTGACATATGCAGGATGGGATGTTTTACTTTAATATGCATAGAATGTATGTCTTAGAATGCAAAATGCTTTATATTCTATGTGATATGATTAATGCTTAATGATCTTTCATATGATGTTGATATGAATGCATATCTTAAATAAGTTTACACTATACAATGCTATGTGATGACTAATGAAATGATGTAATGAACAATGTGGATAATGGATAACAAATGGACATAAATAAAGATGTAAAATGCATATAATGATTTGAAATACATGTAATGGATAATAAATAAATGATGTAAAATGCATATAATGTATAATAAATGAATGATATTAAAATGCACATAATAGATAATAAATGATGAAGGTAATAAATGAATGAATGATAATAAATGATGTAAAATGCATATAATATGTAATGAATGGAAATGATCATAAGATGACTAAAATATACAATGTTCACCTTAATGAAAAGATAAGGAGATGTGAATAAGAACTATAACAAAACAACACATGAATCATGCATGTAATATAGATGGATAATATACAAATGAACATAACAAATAAAGATAATGCATGGCCTAAATGATTTAATGTTTGTAAGATGCAAGATAAAACTCAATGTTTTTTTTGTCCAAATGCCCTCAACTTAAATAATAATGTATCAGACACAAGAAGAATGGACTAGGAGAATAGATAACCTAATAAGAAAGATAACCTACAATTCCCTATAAAAGGAACACTAATATGCAAGTCATGAAATGTTTAAATGAAATGAAATATGAAATGAATATATCTCCACAACTTTAGGTAACATCTTAGAAATTCATAATAACTAGAACTTGATTTTCATCATTGAGCTTGTTATGTTGCAAGGAAATCTAAGAATCATGGTATAATTAAACCAAGATGACCTGAGCACTTCTTGCATGGAGTTTAATGTAGAAAACTTAACAAGCATCTAGATATAATTGAACCAAGATGACCTGAGTTTCATTTGCATAAAAGACAAGGAATATTCCCCCCCTCCATCGGGGAGCAAATATTTGGAGTCAAGGTATGTGCTGGCATATCACCATAAATAGTATTTGTAGAGCAACATGATTTGGATGTTGTCAATACTATGAAATGGATGAAGGCACTTATGCGCAGACACTCCAATTATTTTTTCCTTCAATTTCATTGGAAAATATCCCACAAACAGAAATCAAAGAAAATACCATGCCCCATCCTGGCTATCCTAATCAATGACATATTATATTTTCAAACTCATGTCAAAGCTATCATGCAATAGCATAGGAAACATGATAACAATGAAATCTAGATATGAATGCATAATCTTCAACAAATCATTCTAACATGCCCATCATGAATATACATTTCTTTTTCCAAAAGATAGAGTAAGATATAGTGATTAGTTCAATTGATGATGTATAGTAAAAAATTGATAGATAAACAACCATGTTTCAAAGGATAGATAATAGATCACGATTCATCATAAAGATAGCATTGTGAAAGAACATTTGACTGTGTTTTCTTTGTCTAGTGAAAATACTCCATTCTATCCTCTAAGAGTCATAACTATCATAGATCCACTTCCTGAACTAGGTCAAGGACATGCCCCTAGCTAGGTGATGGACTGACTTATTATGGATGAAGAAGGATGGAACAAAACTAGGATGAAGACCATGACAAATGAACAAGCTATGATGGGGTTTTATTATGGGTAGATACAATGGATGGTATATGAACTGGCCATTTTATTATGATATATACATGGTGGGAATGGGGACTGACTAGCTATTTTATTGTGGATATATACAATGAATGGAAAAACTAGAAGAATCCTAATAGATAAAGGAGATGACATGATACACATGGTGCCTGTTTCTAGGTTTAAACCACATGCTTTTATTGCAATTTTTCTTTTGATGTTTTTGATTGATTTTTTTTTATTATTATTTACAAAATATATACATAGCCCTTGCATTGGGATTTCAAGGATAGAACTTCTTGAGGTGGATAATATTAAGAGGTTCATCCAAAGGATCTCCCTCAAGTGTGGACAATTGATAAGCCCCAGAACCATAAACTATTGTAACTACAAAGGGACCTAACCAATTGGGTTCAAACTTGCCCTTCTTCTCATGATGCAATTGATTCTTCAAATTTTCTCGAAGAACTAGGTCACCCAATTGAAAGTCTCTGGTCTTTACCTTGCTGTTATACTAATGAGACATATGTTGCTGATAGACTTTCAAATGATCATAAGCTCTCTGACGATGTTCATCCAGCAGTTCTAGTTTAGTCAACCATGCAACTCTATAGTCTTTATCAGGAATCAAATCTTTGAGAGTGACACGAAGTGAAGGAAACTTGACCTTGAGGGGCAGGACTGCTTTGGATCCATAGACAAGGGAATATGGGGTGGCTCCAGTGGGAGTACAGATGGAGGTATGGTAAGCCCATAAGGCTGGATTCAATTGGATATGCCAGTCATGGCCAACATCATTGACAGTATTTTGTAGGATTTTAACAATAGTTTTATTTGACGCCTCAGCTTGGCCGTTTCCTTGGGGATAGTATATGGTGGAATAGTTATGGGTGATATGGAATTTTGTGCATAGTTCATCCATGTCTTGATTTTGAAATTGTTTCCCATGATTAGTAATGAGATACATAGGTATACCATATCTACAAATGATATAATTTAGGATAAACATGGATATTTGTTTCCCTGTGGTGGTAATCAATGGAACGACCTCAATCCATTTAGTAAAATACTCTGTTGTAGTGAGAATCCATTTGTGGCCATTGGAAGATGGAGGGTTGATAGCACCCATGAGGTTGAGTCCCCATCGACTGAATGGCAAGGTAGTTGTAAAAGGATGTAACTCTTGTGCTGGAGCATGAATAAGGTTTCCATGTATCTAACATTTCTTGCATGCCCTAGCAAAATGAAAGGAATCTATTTCCATGGTAGGCCAAGAATAACCCATACACATGATTTTCTTAGCCAAAGAAGGACCACTCAAATGTGTCCCACAAATACCCTTATGTACGTCTTGCAAGGTAGTTTGAGCTTAATCATGCTTGAGACATCATAGGAGAGTATCGTCAAGACCTCGCAGATAAAGGGTATCAAATATTAGGACATAGTGGGAGGCTTGGTAGAGAAAAGTTCATTTTTTATTTCAGGATAGGTCAGGGGGTAGGATGTCATTTTTTAGATAGGAATAGATTTTTCCATAGATTGGGGATTCATGTCCAACAAGATGATATATAATAATCGTATTAGGATCATCATATGCAGGACAAGTTAGGGATTCCACCAAGAACTCAAAATGGACCTTGGTATCTTCTATATCAAATAAAGAAGTAATCGTTGTCATTGCATTGGTAGCCTTGTTATCATGTTGAGGAATCTGTTCAAAAGTGAAGACTGAGAAGTATTATTTGAAGTCATCAACCATACATTTATATGGTAATAACTTATCATCTTTAGTCTGATAATCATCATTAATCTAGTTTATAATCAACTAAGAATCCCCATAGACATTTATTTCAGTTACTTTCCATTGTAAAGCCATCTTTAACCCAATCAGCAAAGCTTCATATTCTACTATATTATTGGTGCAAGGAAAGAGCATCTTGTAAGATTTCAGAATTGTGTATCCTTGTGGTGTGACAAAGAGAATACTAGCTCCTAAACCCTATTGAGTATATGATCCATCAAAATATAGTTTCCATGTTTGTATAGATAAAACCAAGATGTGTGCATCAGGAAACTCTGTGTGTATAGGTTGGTCATCCGTTAATGGAGCATCAGCTAGCTGATCTTCTATCACTTGACCTTTGATAGCCTTCCTATCTACATATTCAATATCAAATTCACTAAGTAGAATGACCCACTTAGCCAATCTTCTTGTCAATGCTATTTTGCTTAATAGATACTTTAAAGGATCAATCTTTGCAATGAGCTTGATTGAATGTGACATGTAATTTCACCACTTCTATGATGCAAAAACAATGGCCAGACATACTCTTTCTATAGGAGAGTAATTTAGGTCATATCCCACTAGGGTGCGACTGATATAATAGATGGCTTTTTCTTTTCCTTCATGATCTTGCTGAGCCAGTAGAGCACCTAGTGAAACTGCCATAGCTGAAATGTAGAGTAAGAGTGGCTTGCCCAAAATTGGTGACATCAAAGTTAGAGGATTTGCTAAATATTGCTTGATTTTATTGAAAGCTTCTTCACATTTATTATCCCATTGGAATAAGATATTTTTATGCAACAAATGTTAAAAGGGATGACTTCGATCTGCTAGTTGAGAAACAAATCTTCTGATGGATTGGACATGTCCCTGTAAAGATCTTAATTGACTGATGTTAGTGGGGGAAGCCATCTCCATTATTTCTTTAACCTTTTCTGGATCTACTTTGATTCCTTTGGCTAAGACAATGTATCCTAACAGTTTTTTGGATGTGACTCCGAATGCACATTTCTTTGGATTGAGTTGAATTTGATACTTTTCCATCTCGGTGAATATTCTATTGAACACTCTCAAATGACCAGCTCTATCTTTGGATTTTGCTAAAATGTCATCAACATAATCTTCCATAATGGTATGCATCATACCATGAAAGATTGTGGTCATTGGTCTTTGGTAAGTTGCTCCAAAATTTTTGAGGCCAAAAGGCATCACATTCCAGCAGTATGTACCCCATGGACAAGTAAAAGCAGTCTTTTCTTGGTCTTTTGGCACAATCTTGATTTGGTTATAGCCAGAAAATCCATCCATTAATGATAACATCTCATGCCCAGCTGTCAGATCAACAATAATGTCAATATTTGGTAGAGGAAAGTCATCTTTTGGACAAGCTTTATTAAGATCTCAAAAATCAATACAAATCCTGATAGACTTGTCAGGTTTGGAGACAGGGACAATATTTGAAATCCACTCAGCATAATCAATAGCACGAATGAATCCAACATCTAGGAGCTTCTTCAATTCTACTTTAACCATTAGTGCAATGTGTGGGTGCATCTTGCGGAGCTTTTTCCTAACTGGTTTTACACCTCATCTGATAGATAAATGATGCATAATGAGATTTGGATCAAGGCCAGGCATATCAGCATAGGACCAAGCAAAGTTGATTTTTCTTTCTTTGAAATTTTTTGCAAAAGCTTCTTTCTCTAATTCTATCAAGGATGATGCTACTTTGAGGATGTGTGGAGACTCTTCTTTTCCAATGTTAAGAGGTACTTTTGGTTCTATAAGAATGGTAGATTGTTCTCAATACAGATAATTGGGAAGAGTGTCAATCCTTCCATCGTCAGGCACCTTAGAGAGGTTTTCACCATCAGATGCGTCATTTCTTTTTACTATTTTTGGATCTAATATTGCCACTGAGTGGTTTTCACCATTAGATCTATTGATTATTTTTATATTTTTATGATTGAAAGGATTGGCACCCTCACCAAAGTAGGCCATGTCATTGAGTTCTATCAAAAATCCTGACTTCTCATCCCTTGGTGGTAAATGATCTCTGATTCCAAGATAGTCAATGATTGCGTCATTATTATGGAATACATCAGGTTCTGGATGATCAAGAGAATCCCAATTGATAAGCTTGGGATGTACAAGGGGCATTGGATCATTCGGGTCAGTTTCAAAGGCAGAGATGGTATTGATGGAAAAGTTGTCAAGGTTTATGATAGTATCAGTGAGGTTTATTTCCATACTCTCATTCAATTCATCTATCGCAAGATAAAGGTCACTTTCCTCACAATCGACAAAAGTAGTATCATGTGGGATTAATCCTAGTGATTCAGTCTTTGAACTCTCTCCCTCATGGTAATCATTACTATGGTGATGGATAACATCAACACCTATCTCTTCAATACAATCAGATAGTGAATCCCATTCATAATCATTTGAGTTAGAATCATCATTATCCCCAAGTCTATCAATGATTCTTTGTGCTATCCTTTGTTTCTTTGGATCTACATACATACCATTCTTTCTAAATTGTAAGGCAAGAGCTTTAGATATCTCATGAAAAGGTGTGACCTTTTCTTTTCCTTTTGGTTCTTTTGGTCCTTCTCCTTTGTATCCTAATCCTGTAGTGTCTCTTTGATAGTTTGAATTTTGCAAAATTGGTTTGATAACACCTTTTCTTTGTAACCCTATAGGTCTAGCACCTTGGTATCCCATCTTTTGTAGAAAAGTATACCCTTTACCATACACATCAGGTGATATATATTCATGTTTGATATCCTCTTCATTCTTCTATCACTTAAGCAAATTATTATCATTACACTTAGCTACCTCTTTGGATATTGTGCCCCCACTTATAAATGTGTCATAAACAAGTGTTGAAGGGGGTTTTGATTGTTGTTTAGTGATAAAAGATCTACCATATGATCTAGGAGATAAAGGAAACTCTGTGATGCAAAGAGCTTGACATAAAGTGTATTCTCCCATACTTCTTTCTTTTATGTCTATCTTGATCCCATTTGATTTAGAAGTTGATGCTACATTACTAGGATCACTGGGTATAATTGTAGAAGATCTAGTATAGTTATAAGGTATCAAAGAATCAGATGTCTTCACAGAGCTGCAATACTAGAATGGATTAGTATCTCCTTTGATAGTGACCTCCTAACCATTATGAGGGAATTTCAAAAATTGATGATAAGTTGATGGTACAGCTTGCATGGAATGAATCCATGGTCTTCCCAAGAGAATGTTATAAGCAAGATCCATGTCTAGAACTTGGCAAGGTACATCTTTGATTATAGGACCTACTTTGATTGGTAGAACAACAGACTCCTTAGATGACCGCTCTTCCTCATCATAAGCTTTTATCATGATTTTCTTCTTGGGATCAACAACATTTTCAAAAAATCCCAATGCAAGGACTAGTTTCAATGTACAGATATTTAAGCCAGCTCCTCCATCTATTAGTACTCATTTGATTTTGTGACTCTGGACAAGGACTTGGATATGTAGGGGAGCATTATGAGGTTGGGTAATAGCTAAGTCATCATTTTTAGTGAAGGATAGGTAATGTGGGGTTGTTAAATGGCCCACCATAGCTTGAAATTGATCATGATCTAGATTTGTGGGGACTTGGGTCTCTAAGAGAGATTTTTCAAGGATATCTTTGTGAGATGGGGATAGATGCAAAAGCTCTAAGATGGATATCTGGGCAGCTATTTTCTTGAGTTGTTCCAAAAGGTTGTACTAGTTGGAAATATTTGGTGTAGACTTTGGGACATAAACAAACTTGTTTTGAGGTGGATTTTGTTTAGACTGGACTCCTTGGAGAGTAACTTTGGATTGAGCACAAGTAGTAACATGGACTGGTTGACTCTTTGATTTTCCTTTGATGGTAATGAAATTGGCATAATACTTAGAAGGATGACATTCAGAAATGTTACCAACATATCGATAGGGTGTAGAATTATAATTAGCTTGATTGTCACTCTTAGTGTTGGAAGAACCTCCTTTTTCATGCTTAGGAAGTGGATCCTTGAAAGCCGTATGTGATTCATTTGAGGTATGTCCATCAACACCAATTTCATTGCTTTCAATTAAGTCTTGAACTACATTTTTGAGTCTTAGGAAGTCATTGGTTTTATGTCCTTTTCCTCTATGAAACTCGCAATAATCATTTGCATTCCACCAAGAAGGTTTTACTCTAGGTTCAAAGTCTTTCATTTCAGGAAGCGTAATGAGTTTCTTTGTGATTAACTTCTGTAATGCTGATTCAAGGGATTCCCCTAAAGGAGTAAAATTTCTTCGAGGTGACATAAAAGGCAATCTTGGTTTAGATGAATCTTTATTGGTGTTTTGATTTGATGATTAATTTCTGTAGGTTCCTTGAGTAGCATTGGCCTGACTTGTGAGATTGAGAAGGGGTTGTGTTGGTTTGACATTACGATTATCAACAATCCCATCATTGACAATGTTTTTGTTTTTATTCCAAAATTTTGATTTGTCATTGTTGTAGTTGTTGGAATTGGAATTTATCTTTGGAATAAAGTTTTATCTCACCTTTTCGGACCATGGCTTCCTCAATTTTGATACCATTTTCTATGAGCTTATTGAAGTTTTGTGGACATTGCAATTGTAACCTATAACTCAATTTTGGTGTAAGGTTGCACACAAAAATATCCATCTTTTCTTGTTCAGGAATCATTCATGGATATTTGGAAAACAATTGATGCCATCTTTGCAAAAAAGTAAGGAAGGGTTCTCCATTCTTTTGATGTGCATTGCAAAGATCAAGCATAGTGACTTCATGTTTGATGTTATAGGAATAACGAGTCACAAATTTGTCAAAAATCTCATTGAAAGATTTGATGCCTAGGGGTAGTTTAGAGAACCATTCCATGGCTTGTCCTCCTAAACTTTGTGGATATAGTCACATAAGATAAGTGTCATTGTGAGCAACTTCAATACAAGTAGCACAAAACTCTCGAATGTGGTCTTGTGGATCCGAATTCCCTTTGTATTTGTCAAATTTTGGTACCTCAAAATGAGGAGGGAATGGAATCATTGCTAAATTCTTATCAAAAGGATAAGAACATATATCATCCAAGGAATATTTCTTAGTTGATGATCCAGTTTGGATGTCACAGATTTGTTGTTGAAGCATCTGGATTTGTTGTAGAACGGGATCCAAAGATAACGTGTTTCCTTGAGTTTTTTGGGAAACATTGTTGTGGGAAGCATTGTTTTGAGAAGCATGATTTTGGGAAGCATGGTTTTTCTAATCATTTTGAGAAGCATCGAATGGTTTCTTGGTTTCTTTTCCTCCATGAGTATCTTGAGAACTACTAGGAATTTCTTGATTGGTTACAATAGTCGGTTCTCTAAGATGAGAGATATCAAAATCGTTTGGTACTTTGGCTCCTTGTTGAGAAAGCATGAGGAAATACATTTCTCTATCTAGGTCAAGGAGTCTTTCCATGACATGATAAAATCTAGGATCTTGTGTAGCATTCCTAAGTTCTTGATATGTGGGTTCCTCTTCGGATGTTAAAAGTGAAGTTTTCTTAGGAGTTTCAGGCCAAGGATTCTCATCATTACTTTTGTTTCCATCCATTTTGTCTAGGGATTCTGAATCAATGGGTTGTTTTAGTTTCTGAGATCGAGTTTGAACCATAAAATGGGAAAATTGATTTATGGAATGAAAGATTTTTGATGAAAGATATGGAAATGGTTGATAGAAAAGATAGTGAAAAAATGTTGAAAAATGATGAGACAACTTGATAAAATCTAAGTCAATAGGAAGTATAGAGTTCACTATGATACGACAAAGAAAATCAAGAGATAATAACCTAGGTAAGTTTGATTGAGGATGATAGATCCTGATAGGATAAACTCACAAAGATCAAAATCTGAAAGATAGGGTAATGTTTCAACACTAGATTTGGAATTTCAAAGGATTAGAAGAAATGATTTGATGATGTTTGGTGAAGAAAGGTTGATGAAAATTGATGAAAAGTTATGAAAAAGGTCAAACTAAAGATTAGAGGTTTGTGTAACTTGAATGTTTTTCTAGAATCTTACTAAGGATGAAAATGGGTATCTTAAAAAGTGATTTTGAAAATTTCAAAGTTTGTGGAAATGCTCATTGTTGTAAATGCACAACAACAAATGTGTAGGACAGATTGACAAATGCGCAACAAAATGAGACAGATGTGCAACAACTTGTAACTGATGTGTTGAAAAAGTATCAAATGCACAGAACAGTTTAATGTATGCACATCAAATTGGTATGAATGTGTAGGTTTTTGTTTCTGATTGATTTGAACTGCAAGATTGTGGATTTTGTCTGATTTTCAGATTGTTTTCTAGTTTTTGGTAAATGAAAAATGCATAAACACACACATGCAAGATAGAAATGATTTTAATCTAACTATTCTAATATGAATGCACAAACACGCTTACAATCCTATGGTTGACAAGGACAATATCTGTTGAATTCTCATTAGGATAATAAAATCCAGTCATGCAAATTCATAGTAGACAGCCTAGGAACTTGGAGGCATGGGCTCCTCCTTATAGTGCACTCACTTCTTAGGCACACCAAGTTCTAAATTGAATGGGTCATTACTTCCCAAAGAACTGCTATGTCTACTATTAACTGTGAGGAATGTGGGGTGTCTTCACGAGCTTGGGTGACTCCTTGAGCCAACAGATAGAAGGTTTTTGGCCACTATAAAAAAGCTTTTAATAAGGACATTCATTCAGGTGGTTGTGATCAAGTCAATTTCCCAATTAAGGGGGCTCTCCCAATCCTTTCAAAGCAAGACTTTCACCTCTACTAAGTAGGACTTAGGTGCACCACTAGGGTACTAGAGGAGATTTTGGTTGCCACAACAAATTCACACCTATCTAATGTGAGACTAATCACACTAGCATTTTTTATATATTGGTTTGGAAGGGCTTGGCTTTAGCTTATTACTGGTTGGGTCATTCCTTGGGGTGAGTACCTCTTTTCCCACCAAAGACCACCCTCTAAATATTAAAACAATTTCTCTTACACCCAAGATCCACAAATGGCAAGGGGAGAGGATACGTTGTTATAATTTTGGGATTACAGATAGCTTAAAAAGAAAAACACAATAGACACATGATTCTATGCTAAAGAAGACACACAAAGAAAAAACATTTCTTTTTTTTAAGCCCAAACGAGATTGTAGTTTATTTTGCAAACCCCTTGGCAATCTACAATCAAACTATTAGAAAAAATTTAGCAATGGGGTCTTCAAAATTACGTCCTACAAAAATAGCCTAAAATACTACTAGAACAAACAGATGCTTGTTAAAAAGTTAGCTAGAATGAAATCTAATAGAAAAATAATTTTTTCTACAGAAATAAACAAATGCATAGAACAATGAAATAAATGCACAACAAATGTGAATGTATGTGCAGAAAGTATGTATGCATTGCAAAATAAGATGGATGCACCAGGATATAGTATGAATGCACAAAAATTATAGATGCACAAGAGAAAAGTATGTATGCATGAAATAGTTGAATGAATGCACAACAATTTGACAGAAAATGAAAAGCCAGATGAAATTTGTGACTGTGGTAACATAAAATGTATGCGCAGCAAAAATTAACAGATGCACAAGAATCATGGATGGATGCACAAAAATAACCTGTAGAAAAACCTGCACATGGAAAACTAAAAATTGAAAGTGAAAAACGTGGGTTGCCCCATGGTGGGTGCCAAAAATATATGCAAAATTAGGTGAATTCTATTCTAAATGATAAATTAACTATTCTAAGATTAATAAATCTATCTAATTAGAAAACTACAATGAAGAATACAATCAAAATGAAGCTAAAATAACATTTTACCTTCACCTACCATGTAGCTTGTCTCCATTGCTCTCCTAGCCTTGATTTATTGAAGATGTTGAGCTCTTAGATTTCCAAATGAAGCCTCTTCCCAAGATGCTACCAAAGTGTGGAGATTTGATGATGAATGCAAGGAAGCTTAAAGCTTGATTATGCAACTAATGGATGGAATGCAAAATGGATTTGATGATAATATGGATGCTTGATTGCTCTTTGAATGCTTGGATGCTTGGATACTTGGATGCTTGATTTCTTGAATGCCTATTACAAAAATACCTATTAGCTCACAAAGGGGAAATTAGGCTCCTTTTATAGATTTTTGGAGGATCTAGGCCTAGGTGGCACAATCCTACGGTAGAGAATGAAAGGTGGAAGATCCTAGGGTTAGGATTGACTTAGTTGAAGGAGTTGAGAGAAAGTGGGATGTAGTTGGAATGTGAGAAGGAGAATAGGGATGATATTCCTCTCACATTGACATGGAAGAGAATAAGGTGGAAGGGAAAGACACATGTCAAGTGTCTCTCAAAGACCCAAGAGAGAAAGAGAGAGAGACCTTTTCCTCATGAGGACTCTTTGCGCAAGTGTCCTATGAGTCACCTTTGACCCTTAGAGGTGGCTTGAGAAGCCCCTTAGGAATAGGGGATGTCTCTTGACTTGATTTAAGAGAGGACATGTGGTCATGAGACCAAGTCCTATGAGGCCACATAGCCCTTAAGAATAGGACATGTGTGGGTGAGGATAATTACTAATAAATAATTAATAATAATTATTTATTTTAGCCAAAGTGATGTGTTCGGTGACTAGGTAGGTGAGGTGGACTAGGGGTCTTAGTCATATTTAGGTGATTGTGTATTTAATTAAATCACTTTAATAAGACTAATTAGAAGACTTAGGATATAGGAATAAACTATAGTGAATTTACTAAATAAATTGAATAATCTATTTAATAAATAGTCAAATAATTATTAATTAAATAATAAATATTTAATTAATTTATCAAGTCAATATTAATTAAATAATAAATATTTAATTAATTAATGAAGCCATTTTTAAGTGTATACAGGTAGTACTAATAACCTTGTTGCTAAGGACATGGTTCAGAAACTTGGTTTGAAGAGAATGAGACATCATTATCCTTATAGGAATGGCTGGTTACAAGATGTTCATGCTCTAGAAGTGAGGGAGCAATGTCTTGTAAATTGCTAGATTGGCCAATATATGGATCAAGTGTTGTGTGATATTGTGGAGATGAATAGTTGTCTTATATTTCTCAATAGACCTTGGTAGTATGATTGTAGAGCTATGTATGATTGTGTCAAGAATGTGTTTACTATTGAGAAGAATATCAGGAAGCTTTCCCTGATAACTTTTCTGGATAGAACACTCGGTAGGAGAAACTAATGAAGGGTGCTCCCCTTAATACCAAAAACACATAAGAGAAACAGAGAAACAACAATAATTTGCAAGAACAAAAAATGGGCTTCTTATTATCTCCACAAATGTGGAAATACAAATTTCAAAATTACAATATGAAAAGCCACATGGACATTTCCCTTACAATATTATGTAGGACAAAGCCTCAAATTATTACCTAGATCTACCCAGAACTACTCTGAACTGTCTAGCACAACACTACAACCTTCCTTATATAGGCAATTTTCCACCACTTGGGAAGGTTCTAGAATTTTAGCCAAATAAGGCCGACCAAACTTAGAATTATTTTATTTTACAATTTATTACATCAAAGTCAGCTCAAAATTTTTTTTGAAACCCAAATAGAAATTTTGAAGGAAAATCATTTTTCATCATTTGAGGTGACCCAACTTCTAGAGACCATAAGTCATCACCTGTTGACCCGATTGACTATTATGACCCCATTTCAAAAAGGGCACAAAGTTCTCTACAACATCTAAATCAACCAAGCTTCATTCAACTGAAGTTTCAACCTCATATGGGGCCTCTAAAGCCTTCAAAACTGAGTTCAAAGTTTCTGTACCCTATTGCCAATATTGAAAATTTTCAATAACATCAAACTAAACTTGATATGGCAATGAAACTTTACTGGTAGGCTGATATAACCAAAATGAACCTCCAGGGAGGAAAATAGACCATTTTGAGCTTGAACAGAAAAATTACTAAAAATAGTAAATTTCCAAAAATAGAAGGTATGCACAAGATAGCCCTTATTGAAAAGAAACCAGAAATATTTTTGGGTGATGCAAGATTGCTCTTACACCCAAGATGCTCCTACATCAGAAACCTAAGATTTGGCACCTAAGATGAGTTTGAGAATTTTGAAAGGATTGATGAGCATGGAGAACAAGCATGTGTGTTGTCAAGGAAAGATTTGAAGAGATAGAGGAAACAAAAGTGGAATAGTATGCAAGGTGAAGAGTTGAAGGGCTTGTATGTGAAGAACTAATTTGGGGTTTATGCGCTGAATCCTGAAAGATGTTCTTCCAGCCTATGAGAACATCTTTTCAAACCTGGGGTGTTTGATGTAGGGGCATTCTAGGGTACTCGATAAATCTATATGGTGGTGTGTTAATTTGGTTTTGTGTTACTCAGTTGCAGCTTTAACTGATGGTCTAAGTTATTGAAGGAAGCTCGGTCACTGAAGGAACTTGGTGAAACCTCTGGCGCTCGATGGAACTTGTACTCAATGATGTCTATGGTACTTGGTCGACATGCTTTCTTAGCAATACCTATGTTTCTCAGTGATGCTTGGCGTGGTCGATTGTTTTACTAGTGTTCAGTTGTTTCTCTGGTGCTTGATAGTTCTAGTTTACTGACAAGAGTTCTTGGAGATTTGGTTGGCCGACTTGGTGAATTTATTGTTGGTAGCTTTTGTTATATTATCCTATGTAGATCTAGAGGCCAACATGGAGAATTAATTGTTTTTAAGGCTATTTGAGAGCTGACTATTGTTGCATTTAATATTTGTTTGTAATAGAAGCCGACTTGGTTTAGGAGTTAATTATTCTTCTAGTTGACTTGTGGTTGAGAAATTATATTTAAGGAGCATTTAGGTAGATGTTTAGGGATTTAGTCAAGGTGGAAGTCAATGGATAGACTTGGATCCTGTGAGATCTTGAAGATCATATTGTTTATCTGATAGTTGTAATAGTAGAGCTAGTGGTTTGCATGCTTGGAGACAAGGAGATTGCATGGAGGCTTGCGAGATCAAGTTTAGATCTTTCTTAGTGTTTCCATCAATTGCTAATTATTTCAGAGCAAAACTAGCTGGAAGATTCCATAAATACTTTTGATTGTATTTGGCCCTAACCAGGAAGGCCTTATAGCTACGCATGTTAATGAAAATTTAGTTGAAAACATTGTCTTCTTGTGTTATTCCACATTGTTGGTGTTTGGCTGCAAGTTTGGACTATCCTTAATTGGATCCTCCTTACCTATATTACATCAGATAGGACATTTGTTCATCAATATTTTCACTACTGGAATATAGTTTCTCAAGATGTTTTTTAGACTGAGTTAGTTTTCCTTTCACAATTGTATTGTACTTCTCAAGTTTAGCATACTGTAATTTTTTTTGCTCAAGTTTAGATGTCACTTTTGTAAGTTTAGATTTCATATTAGCATTCTTAGATTTTAGATTAGATTCATCTTTACTATTCTCATCTTTCAAGCTTAACTTCAAATCTACAATCTTTAACTCATATTTAAGGATCTCATTTTCTTTATTCAGTTTTGAAATTTCATCATAGTCCTTGACTTGAATTGTAGGTTCTTTCTTTGATTTTAGATCTTCCATCTTTTCTTTTAGTTTCTCAACGTAGTTTTTCACATCATCATATTTCTCTTTTAGGGTGTCTCTTTCTTCAGTAAGAATATTAATCTATGGATTTTAGACCTCATAACACCATGTTTGTTCTTTAGGAAACCCTAGCCAAGGGAAAACCCTAGTGGGGATGATACCCATAACTGATCCACTAATCAAAAGTATTCAATTAAGGATGTTGACCCTATTAGGAGTCTATTACATACATATAGTTTCTTTGTCTAGGTTAAAGGACTCTAGGTATTGTTAGAAGCCTCAACCCTATTAGGATTTTCTATTACAAAATAAATTCTTGCAAGATTAACTCACCATCCAAACATGCAATATACAATAATAGCTTTTGATACAAAGGTAAAATACAAAACCTTTTACTATTGCCGAATAGCTTTCCTATTTTGATTTAGCTTTATAGGCTCTTCACTTTCACTTAAAGATCTTTCTTTCTTCTTTCTTACAATTTACAACTTCACATCATATGTCAACTTATTACAATTTCTATTTGTATCATGTGTACATTTTTCATTACATAATTCTTACATATATATAGGTTATTACAATTAATAACTTCCAGTTGGCTTACAATACATAAACTCTTCTCAAAATGTAAATTCAATTCATGTTTCCTTAGGGTTAACATCTAGGATGTCATCCCTACATGGTTAAGTCATTATTTTGATAAACAAAATGATCCCTTAACTTATTGTGATCATATTCTATCTTCGGCTTCGTTCAGGTCAGCTCAACACTGTCTCTATAAATCATTAATATCTTCTTCCGTACATGTCGTATAGAATTGCACTCTCATATGTAGCTTTGATATACATAGAATGATCCATATTCAAGTGCACATGCACTAAACCTTCTTCTATGAAAATCTCTAATCAAAACTATCCCGATTAGACTACTAAATATTATTGTACTTAGACAATTTTCTAGTGTGCTCATACAAGATTGTTTCCAACTATTATGCTATTTTTATGCTGAGTATATGTTTCCATAATGAAAACATTCTAATATCCTACTTAGCCAAATTTCCAACAGGGTACAAAGAGTCAAAGGAATCAATTTTTGTCTAGTGATCTGCAAGAAAAAGTGACAACAAATTGTAAACTGTATCCCTTGTTAATAAGTTGTCATACACTCAATAGAATATACTTTAAAACATCAACATATAAAATAAATTCAGTGTTATTTTTTCCATCAACTATTATAGAACCTCTTCCTTTGATCAAACAAGGATCATTATTACCAAATCTAACAACACCTCCATCATACCTTTCTAATTTCATAAATTTATTCCTATCTCCTGTCATATGATGTTAACATCAACTATCTATTACCCAATCATTTTTATATTGAACATGTGTAATGAGGGATTTCTCTTCATTTAAGAAAATAGAATTCTCTTCTTCAATAGAAATAAACATAATCTCATCCTCACTCTTTTAAGATTTGTCATTAGTCACACCTTCACTAGGATAGTAAACTTTATTATAATTAGACTGAAACTTCTTAGGCTTATTCTTTGACACTCTATTAAGGAATATAGAAGAAAAATGTCCAATATTATTGCATGAAAAACATTTCAAAGGTCATTTCCATTCATACTTACCTGGACCTTTAGGAAATCTCTTAGCAACTAAGCTTCCAATTGTTTTTTATTCCTTTTCTCTTCTTCAATCTCTTCCAAATATTTAGCATATCTATATTCATACTTAGGAGTACTTGAAGAAATTTCACCAAGATCATACTTTTTATTATCCTTAGAAATTGTATCTTTAAATCCAGATTCAATTTTAGGAAAACTATCTCCAGATTTTCTCATTTTAAAAGAATATAACTTACCAACCAATGAGTCTTTGTTCACTTTTGTAACTGTTTTAATTTATTCAATAGAAACACCCTTTAAATCATAAGAAGGTGGAAAGGATCTTAGTATCTTTAACACTATCTCATCTTCATCCATTTTTCCTCCACTAAATCTAATTCCACTAACAAGTTATGTTACCTTCTGCACATATGCACTTATTGTCTCATCTTTACTCATTGTCAAGAATTCTAGCTTCCCTTTCGAACTTTGAAACTTTGATAGTTTCACAAATATATCTCCTTCATATACTAAATCTGAATTTACAAAAATATCATCAGTAGTATCTAATTACATGATATTTGTATATTCTACATTTGGTAGGACATTGTAAAGGGCTTCCTTGGCTCTCATGTTATCAATAAATTCCTTCTTCTCATTAGCATTAACAATACAAATATTAGCAACTTTGTAATCCTTCTTTGTAACTTCACAAAATTCAATCCCCATGTAGATCAAGTGAATAATCATCATTCCTTTCCATAATGCAAAGTTGGTTCCATCAAATTTAGAGGTTGGCCTTCTAAAAAACTACCATGACTAATCTTCTCAAGTGATCAATCTTCCAAAAGAGGACCAAGCTTTGGTACCAATTGTTAGAAACAAAGAAAAAAAATAACTAAGAGAAGGGCCAAGGGAAGTGGGGTGAATCATGTTAGCATGAATTTTAATGAATGTTGTTAGAAAGGAAGATTAGATATTTATTAGATATGATTGAGTTCTTATATGTTACATTCATGACTGGGTTTGTCATTTATGTCAACATATACATTTTCTAGATAGAGTTAATAGAGTTAAATAGATTTTTTTGGAAAGGTTTTATGCTGATGAATTGAGTTGTGTCAATATTTATTAGAATTCAATAATGTGTTCTGATGATGTTGTTGCAAGTGTAAAAAAAATTATGCAGATATGTTTGAGTTATGTGAAGTTTAATGAAGACTGTTCATAGTGAGATTTTTTGGGAACTAGTGACAATTAGTTGAGATTTATTGTTTTGGAAAGGTTGAAGCTAGTTTAGTGAGGTTTCTATGTTGTTGAAGACATGTTTAGGATGTTAGGAATAGTCCCAAGAGATAACTAAGAGGGGGGGGGGGGGCTAAATCAGTTATCTACATGTTTCAATTATTTATCCAATTAAGTATACTCAAACATAAAGCAAACACACAATGAAAGAACACATGAATACAACACCATTATTTTGGTTATGTGGAAACTCAAATAGGTAAAAACCCCAGTGGGAATTGACACCCACTAATATTCTATACTAGTGTATTATGATTCTTTTTAGAAGATCCTTAACCCTATTAGGAGTTGCTTTACAATATATTTAGTACAGTAGACCTGGTCAAGGGTTGGACCCTGTTAGGAGTCTTTTACAATAGTCCCTATTAGGGGAGAGGATGCACTATCTGAGAGCTCACTACTCAAAGGGGAAAAGGCTACAACATTCTAAATGAAAGATATACACTATATCTAGATCTTGGTGAATTGTGCTTAGACCTGCTATCTCAATCAGTTCCAATGTATAGCACAAACACTTTACTTGGTCACATAGACCTTCTTCTGATGGCTCAACACTTCACACACTCTGTTTTACTCTTCTTAATCAACTATGAACCACACTCAAACAATCACAAATGACTACCTATAAATATCTTTCCTCTAAATGATATAATCAATTCAACCTATTAGAACCACCTTGAAATCATATTAGAGAAGCCATAACAAACTCCAATAATAATTCAGTCAGCTCTACTAAGCATGCAACACATTCTGGGACCTATCCAATAAGATAATTGTAGACGCATGGTACACACTGTCAACTCTACCAAAACAACTAGATCTTTCTCCTCAAGCTGAATTACTTCATGCACTCTTAACCAAACATCACTAACTCTCTTCTAAGCTTAAATTAAAGGGCACCTACCCAAATTATAGGCACAACTCCATAACCAATAAAATCTCTTTCGACTCTTTTGAACAAACACAGGAAATTGCTACTGGTGAATAATGACTGCATAACTTCAATTGTACTAAATATCAGACTATGTGCCCATGACTAAAACATCACTAACATGTCTTCAACTTATATCCAAGTGTGCAAGGCTCCATGATAACTATACGAAAAACCATACATAGAACACTGTCTGTTACTTTGTTAGGAACACTACTGACACAAGCTACTATATAACTGTCTGTACTAATAGTTAACCTTTGCACCCATGATATCATGCTAATATCATGTCCATGATACATATACTGAATGCTTATTGCATAAGATTTCCACACATGCTACTTTCCATATGTTTTCATCAATGACAAACATACAGTCAGTACTGGCCTACTGGCAAATCTCCAACAATCTCCCCCTTTTGCATTGATGGCAACATGTGGAATGAAAAACCACCACCAACCCAAATGAACATTTCTTTTATAACATTCTCCATTTCCTCATCAAAACTCCCCCAAAGATGAATCCTCCATTTTTTGCAACATTTTTCAACATTCTCCATTTCCTCAACTACACTGCTATCATAATTGAATACTACTCCCCCTTAGTATATTACTCCTCCTTTTTACTTATTTTTTTCATGACTCTATATATTACTCCCCCTTTGACATCAATGGAAAAGGGCACCATTCATTTTAAGCACTGGTACTACTCCTAAGGTAGAGTAGTCAACCTTCCATCAGTCCCTGAGGACTAATGCCTTTCCTTCTTTCTTCTAAGTAGAATCAGGGAAGGGAATTACTATTAGGAATGAATGTTGAATGTTTGGCAGCCATTCTATAGTAGTTTTTGTTGCATTCATGACTATGATTGTCATTGATGTCAACACAGTGATCTACCAGAGACTTACAGAGAAGTAGATAGTGTTTGGATTAGCGCATGTGGGATATTCTAGTTGGAGCTATGCAATGTTGAGGATATAATCTTTGATATGTTATATGTTTATGGTTAAGAACACAGATAGTAATTCATTTATTCATGGAAGTTATGAGCATTTTGGTGGAAGCAGTATTTAGGCAGTGTTCCTGAGTAGCGATTTGTGGAAATCGGATGATATCTCCTAATCAGGATGGAATCTGGTTTTGCGTAGTTAAAGCGAATTTGAAGACACTTTGATAGTGATGTGGATGATAGTGAAAACTTTGAGGTTGTACAAGTGAAGAATTATTGTAATTGAAAGCCGACAATTTTGTGTAATTTTGATGTAGTGTGTGGAAACTTTTATTTTGTAATTGGATGCCGACTCATTTGTAATTACTTGAGTGTGGTATAAAGGAAGGAATGTTTTTACTTGTTGTAATATGGTTGGATGTGATGATGTATTGATGAAGGGTGCTCCCCTTAATACCACAAACACATAACAGAAATAGAGAAACAACAACAATAATATGCAAGAACAAAAAATTGGCTTCTTATTATCTCCACAAATGTGGAATTACAAACTTTCAGAATTACAATATGCAAAGCCACATGGGTATTCCTTACAATATTCTATAGGACAAAGCCTCGAACTATTACCCAGAACTATTCTGAACTACCTAAGACAATAATACAGCCTTCCTTATATAGGCAATTTTCCACCGCCTGGGAAGGTTCCAGAATTTTAGCCAATAAGGCCAACCAAACTTAGCATTATTTTATTTTACATTTTATTACATCATATTCGGCTCAAGATAACCTTTGAAACCCAAACAAAAATTTTGAAGAAAATTATTTTCTGCCATTTCAGGTGGTCCAACTTCCGAAGACCATAAGTCATCACCAGTTGACCCGATCGGCTATTATAACCCCATTTTGGAAATGCCACGAAGCGCTCTACAGGCTTGACCAGCACAAGCGCCCGTCACCCAAATTTTTGACCTCATCCGGGGCCTCTAAAGCCTTCAAAACTGAGTTCAAAGTTTCTGTACCCTACTGCCAATACCGAAAATCTTCAATATCTTCCAATATACACTTGATCTGGCAATGAAACTTTACTGGCAGACTTATATGACCAAAATGAACCTCCAAGAAAGAAATCAGATCATTCTGAGCACATACAAAAATTACCAAAAATAGTAACTTTCCATAAATAGCAGCTCTGCACAAAATAGCCCTTATTGAATATAAAAACATAAATATTTTTGGGTGATGCAAGATTGCTCTTACACCCAGGATGCTCCTGCATCATGTATGCATGAAGTGAAGAAAAGAGCTAATGAGTTGTGAAAGTGAAATTGTTAAAGAAGACATGCGAGGTAGAAAGATCTGAAATTGAAATCTGATGTAGAAGAGAGTGTGGTTTGGAACAGTGAGAGAGGAGGTAACATATTTGCTATTATTCTATTGAATAATCTAGAGATCATTTGGATAGTGTGTTCAGTGATCTTTACATTGAAGTTATTTGGGCAGTGGGTCCATCTGTCTTCCATAACTCTTAACAGGGTTAGAATCTTTTAACAGGGATTCAAAATCTCCTAACAGGGATTCATATGTACTGGATGTATTTCATAAGAATCCTAATAGAGTCCATCCTTTCACAAGGAATATTCATATTAGTGCATCTTTTGTGGGCATCATTCCCACCAGCGTTTAATCTTTGATTAAGAGGTTCCCTAGTCAACATATCTTGTCTCATTGTGTTATTGTGTATGAATATCTTTCTATGGTTGGTAATTATATTGCTTACATGGGTTAATGTCGTTGAAGTTGATAATAGTTATAATTCTTAGATAACAGATGCACCCTCCCCCCCCCCTCTCATTTATCTTGGTGGACTTTACTTTCTAACAATTGGTAGCAAAGCGACAGGTCCTTGAAAAAGAAGTTTAACAGCTTAAGGATATCCATGGAAAATTTTAGAAAAGAAAACCCTAAGTTTGATGGAGTAAATTTTGATAAATGGAAAGAAAAGATGAAGGCACACCTACTATGTTTAGGACCAGGTTATTGGTTGATTACAAAGAATGATAAGACTATCATTGAAGAGGACAATCTTGAAACATGTACTAGTGATCAGAGAGATATATTCATGTGTAACATACTTGCAAGAGAAACACTTTTGATAGCCCTTCCGGAGAATGGGTACATTCAGGTAAAATGTTTGAAAAAATATTATGAAATTTGGAAAGCTTTACACTCTACTTTTGAAGGCGATGAACATGCAAAGAAAGTTAGATTACATAATTGGATATGTGCATTTGAAGATATAAGAATGATGGAAGATGAATCTGTTAGAAGCTATATTGGTAGAATGTCAAAAATTGTTGCAGGCATAAAATCTTGTGGAGGAACAAAGACAGAGAATGAAGTGATATGGAAAATTTTGAGGACATTAACTCCTATATTTAAGTAGATAAAATAGATAATTGAAAAAGTTATACCTTGTACTTCAAAATTTACAAGAGAGACTCTTCTTGGAAGATTGGAAGCATCAAAGATGAACCTAAGGTTATCAAGAGACTTGCCTAGAATGGAGACAACATTTAGTGATCTTAGTGTGAGTAGAGATTATGTTGGCAGAAACAGATCTAGAAATGAAGAAGATAGGAAGATTGAAGAAGGTATTGCCTTGCTTGTGAAGAGAGAACCAGATGGTAAGAAAATTTTTAAATGTTGGATTTGTCAAGAATATGGTTATTTTGCATCTAAGTGTCTCAAGAGAGTTAAAAAGTATAGAAACAATTTCAAACCTAGAAAATCTAAGGAATGTTATTATGCTAATGATGAAGATCTTGAAGGTAGTGTAGAGAGAACTCTAGGTGAAAGTGATATTGAGAATAATTATGACATAGGATTTGTAGCAATTAAAGAAGAGAATCCTGAAACTGATGTTAAGAAAGAAAAAGCCTTAGTTTCCCAAGTTGAAAACAAAGTTGATTGGATTATAGATAGTGGTTGTTCACATCATATGACTGGAGACATGAAAAAGTTCATAAATTTTAACAATTATGGAGGAGTTGTTAGAGTTGGAAACAATGCACCTTGTTTGATTAAAGGTATAGGATCTATTACTCTTGATGGAAAGACTAATACTGATGATGTTTATTTTTTGGATGGATTGAAACATAATCTTTTAAGTGTTGGACAGTTAGTTGATAAGGGATATCAATTTTGGTTTACTGAGAAAACTTGTGTGATAAAGGATAAAGATGCAAATCTGATTGGAACCGGATCTAGAACTAGAGGTAATGTATTTCAGTTGAATCCCACTGAGATGACATTTTTGATTACTAAGATTGATGACAGTTGGTTATGGCATAGAAGGTTTTTTCATATAAACTTTGACAACATTGTGAAAGTGAGTACTACACTTGCAGTAAGGGATTTGCCTAAAATTATGAAGCCTACTAACATGATTTGTAAAGAATGCGTGATGGCTAAATAGAAGAGAAGTTCTTTTCCCAGTAAGAAGTTTACATCTGCAAAAAAGTTGGAGATTGTTCATACAGATTTGAGCAATCCTACCGGGATTAGAGGATTCTATGGAGAAAGGTATTTTATGATTCTTGTTGATTATTTTACAAGAATGATATGGATTTCATTTCTTAAAGAAAAGTCTGAAGCATTTGATAAGTTTAAGATCATTAAGAATAAAGTTGAGAATGAATCTGGAATGAAGATTAAATGTTTGAGATCTAATAGAGGTGGAGAATTTACTTCTAGAGAGTTTAACACCTTTTGTGAAGTAAATGGCATTAAGAGACAATTTTTAGCCCCTAGGAAACTTGAACAAAATGGTATTGTAGAAAGAAGAAATAGATCAGTGACTGAAGCAGCAAGAGCTATGTTATTTGAGAATGATTTGGTGAAGATATTCTGGAGAGAAGCAGTGAACACAATAGTGTATACAATGAATAGAGAACAAATCAGAGTAGACACAGACAAGACACCCTATGAATTATGGTTTGGACATGCACCCTCAATTAAGTATTTTAAAATTTTTGGAAGCAAATATTATATAAAGAGAGATGATGATATTGGAAAGTTTGATCCTAGAAGTGATGAAGGTATATTTCTTGGATATTCTTTGAAAAGAAAAGCCTATAGATGTTACAATAAAAGAACTAAGACTATTGTTGAAAGCACAAATGTTAAAGTTGATGAAAAGTTCAAAATTTAGAAAAGAATGCTTGATTATGAATTAGATGGAGAAGCTCATCCTAAACCTAACATTGGAACTACTGAATTATTTTATGAGACTGATAGTGATTTGTTGAATGAAAGCCACAGTGAAGTCACTGAAGAACCTACACCTGAAGTGAGATCTGAGACAATGACACCTAACAAAAATTTATCAAGAAATCATCCTATTGAGAAAATTATTGGAAGCATTAAAAGAGGAGTTCTAACTCAGAATAAGGTACATGAATAGTTATGTTTGATTTCTCAAATTGAACCTCAAACTACTAGTGAAGCTTGTGAAGATGAAAGTTGGATTAATGCTATGAAAGAAGAACTAGATCAGATTGAAAAGAACAAGACATGGGAATTGGTCCCTAGACCTAAAGATAAGAATGTTATTGGAACTAAATGGGTATTTAGAAACAAGATGAATGAACAAGGAGGAGTAGTAAGAAACAAAGAAAGATTGGTATGTAAGGGATACTCACAGCAAGAAGGAATTGACTATGAAGAAACCTTTGCACCTGTAGTAAGAATTGAAATAGTAAGAATGTTTTTGGCTTATGTAGCTTATAAGAAATTCAAAGTATATCAGATGGATGTAAAGTTAGCATTTCTAAATGGAGAATTGGAAGAAGAAGTCTACATTGAGCAACCTGAAGGTTTTCCTTTGATTCAAGAAGGAGACATGGTATGTAAACTGAAGAAAGCCTTATATGGACTAAATCAAGCACCTAGAACTTGGTATGAAAGATTGGACAAGTATTTGTTAAAGTTGGGATTTACAAAAGGAACAGCTGATAGCAATCTATATACAAAAGAAATTGAAAATAGTTTGTTGATTATAGTTATTTTTGTTGATGACATTATTTTTAGAGGAGAAGATGAAGCTAGTGACAAATTTGCTGATGAAATGAAGATTGAATTTGAAATGAGTATGATTGGTGAATTGAAATACTTTTTGGGATTATAGATAACATAGAACAATGATGGTATCTTTGTAAGTTAGACAAAGTACCCGAATGACTTGTTGAAAAGATTTGGAATGGAGAACTGTAAACTAGTTTGAACACAAATGGTAACTGGACATAAATTATCTAGCATAGATGAAACACTGGTAGTTGAATAGAAGAAATATAGATCTATGATTGGAGGATTGCAGTACTTGACTCATACAAGACTTGATATAGCACATTTAGTTGGAATTGTAGCAAGATTTCAAGATAAACCTAGAGAATCACATTATGCAGTAGTAAAGAGGATACTAAGATATTTAAGAGGCACAATAGACAATGGATTGTGGTATGAAAATATGATGATTTTACCCTATGTGCATATACAGATGTTGATTGGGGAGGCAATGTTGATGATAAGAAGAGCACCAGTGGTGGAACATTTTTCCTTGGAGGAAGATTGGTTTCTTGGCTAAGAAAGAAGTAGAATTGTATCTCACAGAGCACAATAGAAGCAGAATATGTAGCAGTAGCAAACAATTGTAAATGAATAATTTGGATGAAGAAAATGCTGAAGGATATTGGAATAAATTTTGTTGAACCTATTGTCATACATTGTGACAACACTAGCATAGTTATTATGTCTAAGAACCTTGTATTACATTCTAAGACAAAACATATAGAGATTAAGTATCATGTAGTAAGAGAGAAAGTTGCTGAGAAAGAAGTCAGACTTGAGTACATAAGTACAAAGGAGCAGATAACAGACATATTTACAAAGCCTTTGCCTAAGGATACATTTGAGTATTTGAGAGGTATGCTTGGGGTAATGCCCCAGCTTACTTTTGAGAAGTGATGCAGTTGGTTTCATCCATCCAATGGTATATGAGCCTTATCTATCTTCTAGACTAGATGTTGGTACTTCCTCTATGGGGGAGTATGTGTATCTGAGCTGAGTCACGAGGACTTTAGTGAATGTATTTTCTGAATAGTGTCTTTTGACATTGGAGTTGTTGTTGACATAATGATGAGATTTATGTCATTTATGTCAATGGGGGAGAAGTGTACATGAAAAAACCATTTTTACTATCTGAACAGGAAAATGAAGCAAGATTTGATTAATGAAGAGGACTTGAAATATTTTTCTAGAGTAGTAGTAGTGCAGTATTGGATTTTTGTAATGTTGGATGTTTTTTCATCTATGTTGCCATCAATGCCAATGGGGGAGATTTTTAGGAATGAATTCTGAATGTTTAACAGCCATTCTATAGAAGATGTTATTGCATTCATGACTATGATTTTCATTGATGTTAACACAGTGATCTACCAGAGACTTGCAAAGAAGTAGATAGTGTTTGGATTAGCGCACATGGGATATTGCAGTTGGAGCTATACAATGTTGAGGATATACTCTTTGATATGTTATATGTTTATGGTTAAGATTGCAAATAGTAATTCATTTATTCATGGAAGTTATGAGCATTTTGGTGGAAGCAATATTCAGGCAATGTTCCTAAGTAGCAGTTTGTGGAAATCAGATGATATCTCCTAATCAAGATGGAATCTAGTTTTGCACAGTTAAAGGGAAGTTGAAGACACTTTGATATCAACATGGATGATAGCACAAACTTCAAGGTTGCATGAGTGAAGAATTATTGTAATTGAAAGCTGACATTTTTGTGTAATTTTGATGTAGCATGTGGAAACTTTCATTTTGTAATTGGATGCTGACTCATTTGTAATTACTTGAGTGTGGTATAAAGGAAGGAATGTTTTTCCTTGTTGTAATATGGTTGGATGTGATGATGTATGCATGAAGTGAAGAAAATAGCTAATGAGTTGTGAAAGTGAAATTGTGAAAGAAGACATGCGAGGTACAAAGATCTGAAATTGAGATCTAATGTAGAAGAGAGTGCGGTTTGGCATAGTGAGACAGGAGGTAACATATTTTCTATTATTCTATTGAATAATCTAGAGATTAGTTGGATAGTGTGTTTAGTGATCTTGCCATTGAAGTTGTTTAGGTAGTGGGTCCATTTGTCTTCCATAACTCGTAACAGGGTTAGAATCTTTTAACAAGGATTCAAAATCTCCTAACAGGGATTCATATCTACTAAATGTATTTCATAAGAATCCTAAAAAATTCCATCCTTTCACAAGGAATATTCATATTAGTGCATCTTTTGTGGGCATCATTCCCACCAGGGTTTACTCTTTGATCAAGAGGTTCCCTGGTCAACATATCTTGTGTCATTGTTTTATTGTGTATGAATATCTTTCTATGGTTGGTAATTATATTGCTTACATGGTTTACTATTATTGAAGTTTATAAAAGTTATAATTCTTAGATAATTGATTCACCCCCCCCTCTCAGCTATCTTGGTGGACTTTACTTTCTAACAATTACTCCCAACTTCTCCCTAAGATACTCAAAAGTATCCTTTGGAAAGGGCTTTGTAAATATGTCTACCAACTAATCTTTGGTACTCACATAGTCCAGCTTGACTTCTTTCTCTGCCACTTTCTCTCTTAGGAAGTGATACCTTATCACAATGTGCTTTGTCTTTGCATGCATCACAGGGTTCTTTGACATATTGATAGTGCTAGTGTTATCACAATGAATAACAATAGGATAATCAATCTGAATTCCAAAATGCTTTATCATCTACTTGATTCAAACAATTGTAGAACAATTCAATGTTGCTGCAACATACTCCACTTCTACTATTGACTGAGAAATACAATTTTGTTTCTTGCTTGTCCAAGTGACAAGTCTATCACCAAGAAACACTACTCCACCTAATGTAGTCTTTCTGTCATCAACACATCCTACCTAATCTGCATCAGTGTACACATTAAGCTCAACATTTTCTAAATTAGGATACCATAGACCATAATCTATAGTGCCCTACAAGTATCTAAATATTCTCTTTACTGCCATGAGGTGACTTTGCTTAGGTTCTACTGCAAATCTTCCAACTATGCCAACTACATTGGAAATATCAAGTCTAGTTTGAGTAAGATATACAAGTTTACCAATCATAGACTTGTACAATGTTGTATCCACTACTAGTGAGTCATCTTCTTTTGTAAGTTTTCATCCAGTGATCATAGGAGTCCCTACTAGCTTGCAATCAACCATCTTGAATTTCTTTAATATTTCTTTCACATACTTGGACTGATTAATGAAAATACCTTTCTCTATCTACTGCACATTTAATCCCAAAAAGTATTTGATAGGACCAATCATACTCATCTCAAATTCATTTTGCATCTCTTTAGCAAATTCAACACTAAGTTTTTCATTACCTCCAAAGATAATATCATCAACAAATATAGCTACAATTAGTAGACCTTCAGATGTCTCTCTAATGAATAGATTACAATTTGTTGCTCCTTTCTTGAATTCAATCTTTGTTAGATATCCATCTAGTCTCTAATACCATGCTCTAGGGGCTTGCTTAAGTCCATAGAGGGCCTTCTTTAATATGCATACCATATCAAGTCTATCTGATAAGGTGAATCCTTCTGGCTAATCAATGTATACTTCTTTCAAATCTCCATTCAGGAATGCTAACTTGACATCCATTTGATATACTTTGAAGTTTTTGACTGCAGCATAAGCTAGAAATAACTTAATAGCTTCTAATCTTCTCACAAGTGAAAATGTGTCTGAATAGTAAATGCCTTCTCTTTGGGCATATCCCTTACATACTAACCTTGCTTTATTTCTTACTACTATACCATCTTCATTCATCTTGTTTTTTAATATCCACTTTGTTCCAATCACATTCTTATCACTAGGTCTTGGGACTAGTTCCCAAGTGTCATTCTTAATAATTTGATCAAGTTCTTCCTTCATAGCATCATGCCAATCTGAATCATTACATGCATCTTCAACACTTAAAGGTTCAATCTAAGATAGTAAACATATTGCTTCACTGCTAGCTGAGTTCTTTTCTTGTGATCTTGTTAAGACTTTGCCGCTCTAATCTCCAATGATGTCTTTCTTGGAATGATTTCTAGATGTAAAATTTGGAACTTTAGGTGATGCTAACTCATCAGCCTTAGGAGTACCTTCTTCACTTGTCTCAGGGTCATTGAATAACACATCAATACTATCAAACATTTCCTCAATAACTATCTCACTAGTGGAGGGTCTGGGTTCTTCTTCAATCATGGGTGAGTAATCAAGATATCTTTCTTGAACCATAAAATTTTCATCAATCTTAACATGAGCACTTTCAATGATCTTTTTCAATCTGAAATTGAAACATCTATAAGATTTACTTTTAGTAGAGTAACTGAGAAAAATACCTTCATCACTTCTTGCATCAAACTTTCCTACTGCTTCATCCCTCTTGATGTAGCACTTTCTTTCAAAGATTCTGAAGTATTTACTATGGGAACATTACCAAACCATAGCTCATATGGTGTTTTTTCAGTGCCAGGCCTTAATTGAATTCTATTAATGGTGTAGACTGATGTATTGACTGAATCTCTCCAATAGGTGTGTGCAAATTTTCCTTCTATCATAATGGTGTGCACTGTATCAACGATGATCCTATTCCTTCTTTCTGCAATTCCATTCTATTGAGGGGTTCTAGGTGCACTTAATTGTCTCTTTATACCATGTTCTTTGCAGTACTCATAGAAGTGTCAGAGGTGAATTCTCCTCCTCTATTCGATCTCAAACATTTTATCTTTAGTCTAGATTCATTCTCAACCTTAGCTTTGAATATTTTGAACTTCTCAAATACTTCTAACTTAACTTTCAAGAATGCAACTCACATCATCCTAGTATAATCATCAAAAAACAAAATGAAATACCTTTCACCATAGTAGGATCTTATTTGAGTTGGACCACATAGGTCTGTATGAATCAGATCCAACTTGTTCTTTGCTAAATTGTGCTTGATCCTAAATGAATTTCTCACATGCTTTCCCATCACACATTCACTGCATATAGTATCAATTGGCTTTTCTATGCTAGGTAGATCTCTTACTACATTTACATTTCTTATCTTTACTATATTATCAAAATTGATATCACATAGTCTTTTATGCCATAACCAACTATCATCAACTTTAGCAACAAAACAACTTGCTTCTGAATTGAGTTGGAAAACATTACCTCTTATCTTTGAGCCTGATGCAATCATAACACCATCCTTGTTGTTAATAATGCATTTGTCATCTTTAAACTCCAACTGATAGCCTTTTCCAAGTAACTATCCAACACTGAGAAGGTTATGTTTCAAACCATCAACATAGAGAACATCATCAGTACTATTCTTTCCATCCAAGGTGATGGCTCCTCTACCAACTATGGGTTTAGGAGTGTTATCTCCAAATCTAACCATACCACCATTGTATTTTTCTAGATGAACAAATATTTTTTTATCACCTGTCATGTGATGTGAACAACCATTGTCTATAATCTAGTCTATCCTTATATCAGCTTGGGAAATTAATGCTAGCTCTTGTTCCTCTTTTTCATCTTTATGATTTGTCTTATTATTCATTTTGTCTATAATAGAAATGAATCCAATGTCTTCTTCACCTAGTTCATCATTTGAAACTCCATCTCCAGCATAGTAGCATTCCTTGGAGTACTTAGTCTTGTAATCCTTTTTGAACTTTCTAGCTCTAGTAGGACACTTAGATGCAAAGTGACCAATATTATTACATGAAAAGCACTTAAATGGTAATTGACCTTCATATTTTCCTTTTCCTTTCTTTTCTCTTTTTGTAATCATAGAAATTAAATCATCTAGTGTTTTCTCTTCATCATCATCATCAAAATTACCAGAAGTGTTTGCAGATTTCTTACCATGAACTCTTTCTTTGAAGGCCATCTCACTCTTTGGTTCTATCTTTAATCTTGAAATCTCAAAAGCTAAGATTTTGCTAATCAGGGTCTATCTCTTGAAATTAGATATAAGTTTCATGGTCTCATCAAGGATGTTAATCTTGTTTTCATATTTAGGAGTGAGAGTAGTCATCAACTTGTCCATGATGTCTTCTTCTGAGATTTCTCCACCATTGTTCTTAATTCTAGCAACTGCTTCATTGATCCTTTGATTATAAGCTCTGATGTTTTCTTCAGGAAACATCTCTAATGCATTGTATCTTTTCTTCCATGTTTTTCTATGTGCATCCTTTGCTTGTTTTTCACCTTCAAACATGTCTTCTAGGTGCTTCCATATCTTGTGGGTGGTGTCTACCTTCTTTATCTCTAAAAATTCACTATCAGATAGGGCACTGATAAGGGTTTCTTTAGCTATAGCATTCTAATGAAACAATTCCTTTTTCCTTTCAGTAGCATCATCCTTTGCAAGGTCTTCTAAAGTAGGAATCTTGGTTGCTTTGATAGTTACATCAAAAAATTCAAAAGCAATGCACTACAAATGGGTCACCATCTTGTTCTTCCAATCAAGATAATTCTTCCCATAAAACTTAGGACTTTCTTTTCTAAAGTATGCCATCTAATCAAACTCAAGCTATTAAACTTTGTCTCTAAGGCACTTGGCTCTGATACCAATTTTTAGGAATAGTCCCAAGAGATAACTAAGAGGGGGGGGGGGGGGGGGCTTTGAATCAGTTATCTACAAGTTTCAATTCTTTATCCAATTAAGTATACTCAAACATAAAGTAGAAACACAATGAAAGAACACATGAATACAACACCAATATTTTTGTTACGGGGAAACCCAAATAGCTAAAAACCCCAGTGGGAATTGACACCCACTAATATTCTATACTAGTGTATTATGATCATTGTTAGAAGATCCTTAACCCTGTTAGGAGTTTCTTTACAATATATTTAGTACAGTAGACCTAGTCAAGCGTCAGACCCTGTTAGGAGTCTTTTACAATAGTTCCTATTAGGGGAGAGGATGCATTGTCTGAGAGCTCACTGCTCAAAGGGGCAAAGGCTATAACCTTCTAAATAAAAGATATACACTATATCTAGATCTTGGTGAATTGTGCTTAGACCTAATGTATGGATCAGTTCCAATGTATAGCACAAACACTTTACTTGGTCACATAGACCTTCTTCTGATGGCTCAACACTTCACACACTCTACTTTACTCTTCTTAATCAACTATGAACCACACTTAAACAATCACAAATGACTGCCTATAAATATATTTCCTCTAAATTATATAATCAAGTCAGCCTATTATAACCACCTTGAAATCATATTAGAGAAGCCATAACAAACTCCAATAATAATTTAGTTAGCTCTACTAAGCACACAACACATTTTGGGACCTGTCCAATAAGATAATTGTAGATGCATGCTACACATTGTCAGCTCCACCAAAACAACTGGGTCTTTCTCCTCACTCTAAATTACTTCATGCACTCTTAACCAAACATCACTAACTCTCCTCTAAGCTTAAATCCAAGGGTGCATACCCAAATGATAGGCACAACTCCAAAAACAATAAAATCTCTATCAGCTCTTCTGAACAAACATAGGAAACTACTACTGATGAATAATGACTATATAACTTCACTTCTACTGAATATCAGACTATGCATCCATGACTAAAACATCACTAAAATGTCTTCAACATATATCCAATCGCTCAAGGATCCATGATAAATGTATGAACAACCATACATAGAACATTGTCTATTACTCTGTCAAGAACACTGCTAACACAAGCTGCTATATAACTATTTGTACTAATAGTTAACTTCTATGCCCATGATATCATGTTGATATCATGTCCATGCTACATATACTAAATGCTTACTGCATAAGACTTCCATGCATGCTACTTTCCATATGTTTTCATTAATGACAAACATACAGTTAGTACTAGCAAATCTCCAACACAAGATGCATGAATAAACATGATAGAATCTACTTTGCATTGCACAAAGACTTGTGGATGATGTGAAGCATGTTACTTCTTTGAGAGTCGACTATAGATTAATATTTCTATGAAAGTGTTTAGATGTATTGAAACATGTATTGTAAGTTATTATTGATGTCCTATATTATTAATAATTAATTGAGAAAGCCTTTTGGTTGAATAAATAATAATTAGGACTTTGTATAAAAGAAAGGAAGTTTATTTGATAAAGAGATATCATGCGGTCATGAGATGTTGTGAGAGCTTTGAATGTGAAATTTTTATAATCAGAGAAGAAGATGATGTTCCTGGCATGTTGAGGACGTCAAAGGAATTGTACAGGGAAGAGATTTTTTTTTTAGTCATTTCACCCTTGGATGTGTTATCCTAAATATTATTTATTGAAGATAGTCTTAAAGAAATTTGGACAGTAGGTTCAGTTGTCTTCATTGTGGTTCTCATCAACTCCTCATAGGGTTGGGATCTTTTAGGATGGATCCAAAGTCTCCTAAGAGGTACTCATATGTACTTATTACATTGTAAAAGACTTCTAAAAGGGTCTATCCTTTCACAAGGAAATTTAATATTAGTACATAATTATGGGCATCATTCCCACTAGGGTTTTCCCTAGTTAACAAATCTGGTGTTATTGTGTATGTTTATTATCTTGTGGTTATTGTTGTTATTTATTACAACCTTAAGATTTGATAGAGACAAGTTTAAGTTAATTAAGCTCACAACTAATTCACCTCCCCCCTCTTATTTGTGTTGGTGGACTTTTCTTTCTAGCAATTGGTATCAGAGCATAATGTCCTTGAAGGAAAAGTTGCTTAAGGAGATCCTTGGCTACTACATTTTTTAGGAAAGAAATTTTAAAGTTTGATGGAATTAAGAGACAAATCTCAACACCCAAGACACTGTAGTAGAATGGTATAGCACAAAGGAGAAACAGATCAATTAATGAGGCAGCTAGAGAAATGATGCTTGAAGGTAATGTATCACATATCTTTTGGAGATAATTAATGAACACCATAGTTTACATAATGAAAAAAGTTCAAATTAGTGATGGGATCACACTATACTTCTCCACCCTTTTTTAGGACCTATCTAGGTTCATAAACCACTAGGATCTCTAATCTCTCTACTAGGGTCTCTTAAGGCTTTACCTTATCTCCTAGGACCTTATCCAAGGTCCTCAATCTGTGAAAAACTTCTCTTCCCTCTAGGTGACCTATCAAAGTTCTAAACTTCCTTACTTCCTTTAAGTTAGTCTCACCACACCAATTGTGCTCAACCTACTATGTAAGTGTAGAATCTTGCAGGGGTGTGGCAGTAATCAAATGCATCTCTCTTCTAACTTATTGACTCATTTTGTCAACATATTCTCATCTCTTCCTTACCAATTTCACCAATTTGTCTATCTTGGCCTTGTATCCCTAGAGCCCCAATTAGGTCTCCTATTTTGAGATTTTAGGATTTATTTAAAAATTTACCTCAAGAACCTTCCAAACTAATTTTTTATTCTTCAATCATGTATACAACCCTAAGATATTTTTTTGGTCTTGGATCTCTATGCCTTCGTACAATACCCTATCCATAAGTGAGCATTTTATGAGGGTTTTGAAGGCTTCTTGGGGTCCTTTGTTCATTGAATAAAAAATGATGCCAAATGGATTGCCCAAACCTCTATGTCTTTCTCAGTGATCTTCCTAATCTCAATTCACATCTTCAAATTCTTGGAATCAAATTTTATACAAGCCCCTGCAAGTAATTCAACAAACAGTCTCCTTGTTCCTAGCTAGGCATTGACCAAGCTCACCTATGGAAAGGTCTTAATAATGTTAAAACTCATCTTCTTTCCTCCTAGTTAAATATGTGAATTGTATAATGACTCAACTTCCATTTCCAAAAAGTCTGTGATGAACCCATGATGGGATTTTATGGGGGATCCATTTTCTATCAGTTACTATATACATGCCAATGAACTAGATAAAATAAAGAAATTAAACAAGAAAAACCTAATCTCATTAAAAAATAAAAAAATAGTAAATAAATGAAGTAAATTAAAAAAAAATACTAATTTTCTTCAATAAAACAATAATCTAATCCATTAAATCCTACTGGTGTATTGAAATAGTAAATTTGTGCCTTAACTATCTGTAACAATGGTTGCTTGCTAAACCAAAATGTTACAAAACTTGTTCAACCTTGTAATTTGAGCTTAAAGAGGTTTAAATAGTCTTATCCCACATGTGTAGGTAGTTAGGACCTAAACTAGACCTAATTCAATCATTCGGTCATCTTAGAACAAAAGTTGTCATGCAATTTTGCAACCTTGCAAAAGTTGTCATGTCAACTATTTAGAAACTTTTTCCTTAGTGCTTGTCCTCACTCCTAAAATAATTAAAACCACCTAGAATGTTATAAAAACATTTCCATTTCTCATTCAAGCTTATTTTAGCCATCTCCTAGCATTTTGAAGACTTTTTGCACCTTAGGCTCTATTCCACTCAGTAGGGCTATCTTTTCTGTCAAGTACACCATATATTTCTCACCCCAATCTTAACTAGGTCAAACCAAACTAACCCAATGAACCAACTACACCACATCACCTCAACCCTCTTAGATTCTTTATTAACTCTCTAACCTGGCTTGGATCAGTCCAAGCCAAAAATTTAGAATAGGACATGTAGCCCATGTCCTAGGTGCTCCTACACCATTCTCCTATAAACAAAAGAAGTTAAGTGCCATTGGAAGGGATCAAGTTAGGATCTATGCCCAAATTGTGAAAATATATTTCAAGTACCCATGTAGCCTCTGAATCTTCCATTCCCTTTTGCTTGATGAGATATTCCAAGTATACTTTATGCATTGTCTTGTTAGCTATCCTAGAGTTTAAAATATTTTCTGCCTATGGTCTTGGTGTGACTGGTAACTACAAAGTTTCTACATCTTCTACAACCTCAAATTCTCCATGACCTTTTTCTTGAGATGGTCCTTTGAATAGCACTAAATTTGCAACATTGAAAACTAGAGAGACTCCTATGTCTAGAGGAAGATCTATCTTATAGGCATCATTGCCATATTTTGCTAGAATGGCACAAGGGCCTAATCTTCTCATTTGGATATTGATGGGGACCCATTTATAAAAACTTTCTTTTTTCAAGTGAACCATCACTAGATCCCCAATTTGGAACTGAAAATCCTTCTTTCTCTCATCAACCTTTTTCTTGGTCTTGGTAGTACTATCCATAAGTTCTTGTTTGACTGAGTCATGTACTTCTTTCATGAATTGAAAAAAGTCCTCTACATAACCACTCCTAGTTGTTGTATTTCCTAAATCTATGAGCTCAGGAATGCCTCTTGGATGAATCCCATAGACCAATTCAAAGGTACTTTTACCTGTGGTTTTGTTTATGCTATCATTATAAGAAAATTATTCTTGGGGAATTACTTGGTTAGATGTTTGACCATACTCCTTGGTAAGATATCTTAGGAGATTTCCCAAACTCCTATTAACAACCTTGATCTATCCATCTATTTGGGGATTTCATGTAGACCCAAAAGAGAGGTTGGTACCAAGTCTTTTCCACAAGGTCTTCTAAAAGTGACTTATAAACTTGAAGTCCCTGTCTGCCACAATGCTCTTGGGAAACACATGGATACTTATTACTTCCCTAAAAAAAAATTGGTAATTTGGCATGCATCATGAGTAGTTTTGCAAGGTACAAAGTGTGCCATTTTGTTAAATTTTCCCACAATAGCATAGATGCTATCAAATCCATGTCTTTTCTTTGGAAACCATACAACAAAATCCATACTAATACACTCCCAAGGTCTATTGTGGATTGGAAGGGGTTGATAGAACCCTATATTTGATGAATTTACCTTAGCTTTCTGAAAAACAATACAAGTGTCCACATACTTCTTAATGTCTTTGTTCATCTTGGGCCAATAATAGTATCTTTTAACCAATTCTAAGGTTTTATGAACACCAAAATGTCCACTAAGTGATCCATTGTATTTTTCTTGGATTAGGTTCTCTTTGATTGAACCTCTAGGAACACAAAGATGTCCTCTCCTAAATAAAATACCTTTTTGAAGAGTAAACTCAAAGTACTCACTGTGAAAATGATTTTCAAACTCTTTACATACCTTATATACAGCTAAAAAGTCTTCATCACTTGGGCAAAGCTCCTTAAAGCTGTCTATACCAATGTTCTTTAACTGTACCTCTTGGACTGTCAATAGTCTTCTAGTCAAAGCATCTACAAAAAATTTTTTGACCTTTCTTAAGCTTGATTTTGAAATTATAATATTATATGTAGTCTACCCACTTCATATATTTGTGGCTGAGCTTGTCTTGTGAGTTTAGAAAGATTAAAGCCTGATTATTTATGTATACTAAAAATTATTTATGGAGGAGGTAGTTCCTCCACTTTCTCAAGGCTTAAAATAATGCATAAAAATCCAAGTCATATTAGGAGTACTTCTTTTTTGCATCACTTAACTTTTCACTATGGTAGGCAACTAGTTTTTCTTCCTGACCTATAACTTCTCCTATAGAAATGTTGTTGGTATCACACTCAACAGTGAATAGTTTCTCAAAACTTGGGAGTACTAAGATTGGTTGAGAGGCTATGTTATTCTTAAAGGTCTCAAAACCCCTTTTTTCTTGTTCATTCCACTGAAACTTAGATTTCATCCACCTCTTATGGTGTCTAGGGGTGGTGCATACATCTCACTGAATTGCCTAATGAACATTTTATAAAATTATCCCAAACCATGGAAGCTCCTTACCTCTGTAGAAGACTTAGTTGTAGGCCAATTTATGATTACATTCACTTTACTAATATCCATTTTAAAATTACCTTGTGATATAACAAAACCAAGGTACACCAACTACTATTTCATAAATCTACACTTCTCCAAATTGATGGTTAGCTTTTCCTCATGTAACCTCTATAACACAATTTTTAAATGCATCAAGTGATTTTTCTTAGTCTTACTGAAAATTAAGATGTCATCTAGGTATACCACAACTCATTTACCTATGAAGTCCTTTAACACCTCATTCATTAATCTCATGAAGGTGCTAGGGGCATTAGACAACCCAAAGGGAATGACTAACCATTCATATAGACCTTCTATGGTCTTAAAATCCATTTTCCACTTATCCCCCTCCTTGATCGTTATTTGGTGGTAACCACTCTTGAGGTCAATTTTTGAGAAATACTTGGCTTCTCCTAGGAAATCCATCAAGTCTTCTATTCTTGGGATTGAGAACCTATACCTTATGTAAATTATATTAATAGATCTAGAATATGTACACAACCTCCAAGTACCTCCTTTCTTTGAGTCTAGGAGAATGGGGACTACAAAAGGACTTATACTTTTTCTTATTAGGCCTTGGTCAAGTAATTCTTGTATCTATTTGGAAATTTCTTTATTTTTTTGTGGGGACATTTTGTAGGAGCCTTTTTTTGAAAATGAGGCTCCTATTATGAAGTTTATTTGATGGCTTATGGCTCTTTTAGGTGGTAGGATGGCATTTTTTCCATCACTAACTATTTCCGTATACTATCCCAGCAATTCCTGAATCTCTATGAGTAAATCTAGCTTCTTATCCACTTTCTCATATTTAGGCTTCAAGACTAAATAAAATCTCATTCCTTCATCTTCCTCTAGTATTCTCAAGAATTACTTTTCTCCCACCAAGATTACATTAGGACCTACTATTTTCACTTCCCCTTCTTCTAGGATTGATTGAATTTTAAATATGACTCCATCCTTTTTGAAAGAGTAAGAGTTTTTGGATCCATCATTAATGGCCTCCCTATCAAACTTCTATGGTATTACCAATAAAAGGTGGAAAGCATCCATGGGTAAGATATCACACAACAACCTATCCTTATATCTCCCTATGGTGAAGTCTACCCAATATTTCTCATTAACTATCACATGTTGACCCTTGTTCAACCAAATGACCCTATAGAGGTTAGTGTGTATAATTATTTGCAAATTTAATTTGTTAACTGCCTCATTAGAAACTATATTATTAGTGGATCTAGAATCAATAATGATCTTTCATACCTTACCTAGGATCCTTCACTTGATCATGAATAGTGATCTCCTTTGGATTGGCTCATCTCATACTAGTTCTTTGATGAGTTTCCTTCTGATCATCTTGTTATCTTCTACCTCTGAATCCAATGCCACTTCAATAGTCTTACTACTTGAGGACTCCTCTTTAACATAACTCACTCTTTTCTCTCCACCTTGGGATGATGAACTCTTCTCTAAAAATTTATATGTAGGATGCCCAAATTGATGACAATTGTAACACTTCATAGAAGAGAAATAAGATCCTCTTCATGTGCCACTTGATCTCCCTCTATAATTGCTACTTGAACCTCTACCCGTATTGTAACCATCTCTTCTACTGGTTATTTCTCCTTTTTGTTTTGTGATCTTACACTCACCTTGGATTAGTTTCTCTAAATTTCTTCCTCTAAAGCCTCCTCTATGACCTCTTTCATCTCTCCCTCAACCTCTACCTTGACTTCTTGAATCATGCTTCTTTTTAACCTTCTCTTCTAGTTTGACAGCAAGTTGATAGCATTGATGAACTATCCTTATGCTCAAGAGGATTGTCTCCTCTTGTATGTTTCATATTAACCCATTTAAATACCTAGACACATTTAGGATTTCTTCTTCCACACCATGTGCCTAAGACATAACTTGAGAAACTCTTCTATATAAGAACTAACTTCTAGTTCTTTTTGCCGTAGGTTCTATCTTTTCTTGTGTAGTTGTACCTCATAGTCATCTAGTAGGTAGGTCTCTCTAATATTTGTCACCATAGCTTTCCAATTAGAAATAGGATTATTTCTCTCTTTTACCCTCTCATCCTTGACTTAGCCACTCTAACACTGGGCTTAATTGATACCTTCACATTCAAAGTGGTTCTCCATGCCTTCTATCCACTCCATGACTAATTCTGCTTCCATCTTTCCACTAAATAGTGGTGTTCCTTCCAAGGAATTTCCACTCATGGCCTTCAATTATCTCAAGAAAGGCTCTTCCTCCAACATAGGGTCTGGTTTGGAGACTTTGTCTTATTTTTCCATCTCTTTACCCTTATCTTTCACCTCTCTAACTTTATCTCTAACTATTTCTATCTCGGTCTCTACTACACCAAGTTTACTTTCAACCTCTGCTAGCCTTTCCCTAAGGATTCTATTCTCGTCCTCCTAGTCTTCCACTTTATTTTCCAGCTTTGTATTTGTAACCATCTTGGATGAATCTACTGATTGGGCTTAATACAACATCAATTATCCACTAGCCCAATCATTTAGGCTCTGATACCAATATGATGGGATCATACTAGACTTCTCCACCCTTTTTTAGGACCCATCTAGGTTCCTAACCCACTAGGACCCCCAATATCTCTACTAGGGTCTCTCAAGGCTTTACCTTATCTCCTAGGACCTTATACAAGGTCCTCAATCTATGAAGAACTTCTCTTCCCTCTAGGTGACCTATCAAAGTTCAAAACTTCCTTACTTCCTTAAAGCTATTCTCACCACACCAAGTGTTATCAACTTCCTATGCAAGTATATAATCTTGAAGGATGTGGAGGTAATCAAATCCATCTCTCTTCTAAGTTCTCAACTCATTTTTTCAACATCTTCCCATCTCTTCCTTACCAATTTTACCAATTTGTCTATCTTGGCCTTGTAGCCCTTGAGCCCCAATTAGGTCTCCTATTCTGTATTTTTAGGATTTATTGCAAAGTTTCCCTCAAGAACCTTCTAAACTAATTTTGGATTCTTTAATCATGTATACAACCCTAAGATATTTTGTGGGTCTTGGATCTCTATTCCACTGTACAATACCCTATTATAGAGTGAGGGTTTTAAAGTCTTTTGGGGTCCTTTGTTCATTGAATAAAAAATGATGCTAGATGCATTGGCCAAACCTCTATCTCTTCATCAAGGCTCTTCCTAGTCTCAATTCACATGTTCAAATTCTTGTAATCAACTTTTATAGCCACCTTGCCAAGTAATTCAACAAACAATCTCCTTGTTCCTAGTCAGGCATTAACTAAGCTCACCTAGGGGAAGGTCTTAATAATGTTAAAAATCATCTTCTTTCCTCCTAATTTAATATGTACATTATACAATGACTCAATTTCCATTTCACAAAAGGTCGTGATAAATTCACAATGGGATTCTATAGGGGAGACATTTTTAATCAGTTATCTATATATAGGCTAGTGAACTGGCTAAAAGAATGAAATTAAACCAAAACCTCCTAAGTTAGTTAAAAACTAAAAAAATAAGACATAAATGAAGTAAATTCAAAAACACTACTAATTTTCTTCAACAAAAAAATAATATAATCCATTAAATCTTACTGGTGTATTAAAATAGTAAATTTGTGCCTTAACTGTCTACGATAGTGGTTGCTTGCTAAACCAAAAAGTTAGAAAACTTCTCCAACCTCAGAATTCAAGCTTCAGGAGGTTTAAATAGTCTTCTCCCACATGTGTAGGTTGTTAGGACCTAAAATAGACCTAATTCCATCATTCAGTCATCTAGGACAAAAATTGTCATGACAACTTTTAGCAACTTTTTCCTTAGTGCTTGTTCTCACTCCTAAAATACTTCAAACCACCTAGAATGTTATAAAAAAATTTCCAAGGCTCATTCAAGATTATTTTATCCATCTCCTATAATTTTGAATAATTTTTACACCTTAGGTTCTATTCCACTCACTAGGGCTATATTATCTCTCATGTAAAACATAGCTTTCTCACCCCAATCTTAACTAGGTGAAACCAAACTAACCTAACCAAATAACTACACCACATCACCTAGACCCTCTTGGATTATTTATTAACTCTATGACCTAGCTAGGATCAATACAAGCCAAAAAATTTGAATAGGACACTTAGCCCATGTCCTAGGTGCTCCTTCACCAATTAGACAAGGTACTGGTAAAACATCTTATGAACTTCGGTTTGGACGCATACCTACTGTGAAATATTTTAGAATCTTTAGAAGTTAATTTTATATCAAAAAAGATGAGGATATTGGAAATTTGGATGCTAGAAGTGATGAAGGAATTTTTCTTGGTTATTCATTGAAAAGTAAAGAATATAAATGTTTTAATCAAAGATTGAGGATTATTGTTGACATTACTAATGTGAAGGTTGATGAAAAGTTTAGAATTTAGGAGAGAATTATTGATTATGATTATAATGAAGATAAAAGAAAAAGGAATAACATTAATCAGAATGATGAATATGAATTATTTTATCAAACTAACAATGATTTACAAATTGAAGAGATTATATTGTGACTAAGAGTTGAACCTCAATCAACACCTAGAGAAGAAGTCAGAGTTGAACCAAGAAAACCTAAATATGTTACAAGAAATCACCCAACAAATCAAATCATTGGAAGCATAAACATAGGAGTCATGAAAAGGAACAAGGTAAATGAAGAACTATATTTAATATCTCAAGTTGAACCGGAGACTACAAATGAAGCATGTAAAGATGAATATTGGATGAAAGAAATGAAAGAATAACCGAAGTAGATTGAAAAGAAGAAGACTTAGGAATTGGCCCCTAGACCAAAAGACAAGAATGTTATTGGCAAAAAATGGGTTTTTAGAAACAAGATGAATGAGCAAGGTGAAGTGGTAAGAAGCAAAGAAATATTCGTATGTAAAGGATACTTGCAGCAAGAAGGTATTGATTTTGAAGAAATCTTTGCACCTCTGTCTAGACTTGAGAAAGTGAGAATTTTTTTAGCATATCCTTGTAGTAAAAAATTCAAGTTATATCAGATGAATGTAAAATCAGATTTTCTTAATGAAAAACTTGAGGATGAAGTCTACATTGAACAACCTAATGGTTTTTCTTTAACATAAGACAACGATATGGTTTGCAAATCAAGAAGGCATTGTGTGGATTGAAGAAGGCTCCTAGAGCTTGGTAAGAAATTACGATGGATTACTAATTGTTGAAGTATTTTTTGATGATATTATCTTTAGAGGCAATGATGAAGCAAGTAAGAAATTTTTAGATGAAATGAAATATGAATTTGAAATGAGCATGATTGGTGATATGAAATACTTTCTAGGATTGCAGATTACACAAAAAAGGATCATATTTTCATATTACAAGCAAAATATCTTAAGGACTTATTGACAAAATTTGGAATGGAGAATTGTAAACCAAATACAACCCCTATGGTAATTGGATGCAAATTTTCAAGAAAGGATGAATCACCGAATGAAACACAAACAAGATGTATATCTATGATTGGAGGACTACAATACTTAATTCACACAACAGCTAATATAGCTAATGCAGTTGGGATTGTAGCTAGATTTCAAGAAAAACCTAAAGAGACACATGTTGCAATAGTGAAAATGATTTTTCAGATACTTGAAGGGTACTTTAGAATATGTGCTATGGTATGATAGATCACATTATTTTACACTATGTGCATATACTGATGAAAATTGGGGCTGAAATTTTGATGAAAAAAAGAGTACAAGTGGTGGAGAATTCTTCTTAGGAGGAAGATTGGTCTCCTAGTTGAGCAAGAAACAAAATTGTATATCAAAAAGTACAATAAAAGAAGAATATGTTGTAGTAGAAAATAGTTGTAATTAAATCACTTGGATGAAGTAGTTGATGATGGATATTGACATGAATTTACTGAGCCTATTATCATATATTATGATAATACAAGTACAATTAGAATGTCAAAAAGTATATTATTGCATACAAAGACCAAACATATTGCAATAAAGTATCATGTTGTGAGTGAAAAGGTTTTAGAAAAAGATATAAGATTGGATTATTTTAGTAAAAAGGAGAAGATAGCAGATATATTCACCAAACCTTTGGATAAGGATATTTTTGAGTATCTAAGAGTTATGTTTAGGGTTATTCTCCAACCCTCTTTTGCATAATGGACGCATGAATGCATCAGTCCAACATGATCAAAGAACTAAAACTATATGGATTGGATGTTTGATGCTTCTCCTATGGGGGAGTATCTTTACTTGAGATGAGTCATTAAGGACTCTTAGACATGAGTTTTCTATAGTATCTTTTGATACTTAGGTACTTTTGTACATTGTATTGGAGATGATTGAACTTAGAGAATTGACGTATTGACACCTTTTCCATTGATGTCAATGGGGGAGATATATACATGAAAAATATTAAGAGCATAATGAGGGAGATATGAGTATGAGAGTGAGTATAGGTAGATGAGGAAGAAATATATTGATGGGACATATTACTAATCTATAATGACATGATGGGACTAGATGGTTTTTCATCTATGTTTCCATCAATGTAAAAGGGGGAGATTGTTAGCATGAATGTTAATGAACATTGTTAACAGGGAAGATTAGATGTTGATTAGAGATTATTGAGTTCTTATATGTTACATTCATGATAGGGTTTGTCATTGATGTCAACATATACACTTTCTGGATAGAGTTAACAAAGTTACATGCATAGATTTTTTTGGAGGTTTTATGCTAATTAATTGAGTTTTGTGAAGATTTTTTATAATTCAATAGCATGTTATGATGATGTTTTTGCAAGCGCAAAAAAATTTATGCAAATATGTTTAAGTTATGCAAAGTTTACTGAAGACTGTTCACAGTGAGAGTTTCCAGGAATTGGTCATAATTATTCAAGATTTATTGTTTCAGAGAGGTTGAAGCTAGTTCAATGAGATTGATATGTTGTTGAAGACATGTTCAGGATTCTTGAATAAACATGGTAGAATCTACTTTTCATTCCATGAATACTTGTGGATAATGTGAAGTGTGTTACTTCTTTGAGAGCCAACTACAAATTAATATTTCTATCAAAGTATTTAGATGTATTGAAATGTGTGTTGTAAACTCTTATTGATGTCCTATATTATTAATTGTAAATTGAGAAATCCCCCTGGCTGACTCAATAATCATTAGGACTTGGTATAAAGGAAAGGAAGTTTATTTGATAAAGAGATATCATGCAGTCATGAGATGTTGTGCAAACTTTGAATGTGAAATCTTTATGATCAGAGAAGAAGATGATGTTGTTGGCACGTTCAGGACTTAAAAGGAACTAACAATGAAAGAGAGTTACATTATTTTATTTAGTTCATCCTTGGATGTGTTATCCTGAAGATTTTTTAGTGAAGACAGTCTTGAAGCAATTTGGACAGTGGGTTCATTTGTCTTCATTGTGGTTCTCAAAAAGTCCTCACAGGGTTGGGATCTTTTAGAAGGGATCCAAAGTCTCCTAAAAGGGACTCATATGTACTCATTACATTGTAAAATACTTCTAACAGGGTCTATCCTTTCACAAGGAACTTTTATATTAGTACATCATCTTGTGAGCATCATTCCCACCGCGGTTTTCCCTCTGATCAAGGGTTTCCCTAGTTAATAAATTTGGTGTTATTCTATATGTTTATTATCTCGTGGTTATTGTTGTTATTGATTACAAGCTTAAGATTTGATAGAGTTGAATTTAACTTAATTAAGATCACAATTGATTCACTCCCCCTCTCGGTTGTGTTGGTGGACTTTACTTTCTAACAATTGAATCAATTGTGTCCTAAAAATAAAACTTTAAACCATTTATCACCATAATAACTTATATTAGAAAGATAAGCATTAAAGAAAAACAATGAACAACACCATAACACATAACACCATATTTGTTCTCGTGGAAACCTTGTTAGGGGAGAAACCATGGTGGGGATAAAAAGCACTAGATAATGTTGTCGACACCTAAAATTGTCCATTCACACTCTAATATTAATTTTTATTAATATTTCCCCTTAACATTATAGTTTTTTTTAATTAATTGACTATATTTTTATATTCTTCTATTTATTTAATTAAATTAAATTTATTTAAATTAATTGATTTTCTCTTTATATTTAAATTTTATTTAAATACTTTATTTAATATAATATTTAATTTAATATATTATCGCTTCATTCCCCTTTATAAAATAATTTTAATTTATTTTATTCCTCCACTAGTCCAAAGTTCTTCAAAATGTTGATTAAATTAAATTTACTTTAATTTAATATTTTCCCCTCTTTTCTAATCTTATTTTGTTGCTAATTATTCTTCTAATTGTGATTAAAAGGTGGATTACCTCTAATCATGTGCACAATCACCTTTCCCATGGTGACCACCTGTCCATCTCTTTTCTCCACCAATCATTTTTAATCCTTCTATTTTCCCTTTAAAAGTGGAGTTTGACTTTTGCATTATCTCTTAATCCTAGCCACTCATTCCTTTTGCCTCCTCATCTTGGCCACTTCTCTTTTTCCTCTTAATCTTGTCCATCCATTCTTTTTCCTCTTAATATCCTCGATCCAATCCTATTCAATTTCTATAAAAGAAGGTATCTCTTTCATTTGTAGGCTAAGGATAATCATCGAGAATTCTACAACACTTGAGCACTCATTTGAGGATATATCATTCTAGCATTCTATTATTAGCCTTATTAATATTTCATTTATATTAGCATAGATCTTGAAATGGAATTGTTAACTTATATTTCATTTCTTTCATAGTAGTATAGTTTCATTTCCATAAATTTGTTAATCTTACATCTTATATCTACATTGTTAGAATAGATCTTGCATTTCAATATATTATTGTGCATTTCTTCCACATATCTTGTACTTGCAATCATCTTGTGAGATTTGGGGCAAGGTTTCCATACTTGTTCTAAAAAAAACCCTCACTTTTAATGTTTGTAGTTTTTCACATTAGATTGCATTTTTCTTTAAAATCATTGTGTTGGGAGAGAAAACCCATAAAATTTTTAGGATAAAATCAAACAAAGTTTATTGGGTGACCTTGTTTTATCTCATAAGAGCTTGTAGTAGAAATTTCTTGTTTTGTTTCATTTTAGAATGGCTAACATGTAATATGATTTTGCTTAACATTTCAGTGTTTCTACTTGAAGAAAATAGGTCAACATTTTTACTGCATAAAAATGTAATAGCAGATAAACCTTTTTAAAGGTAGAAGGGGAATACACATGCATTCAGGCACACTGCTTAGAGCTCACTGCTAAAAAACACTAGGGTAATAACCTAGTGATACAATGAAGGGAAAAAATGTTGGAATAGAAAACAATCTACTATATCATGAAATGACTAAAATTATTATTCATGCCAATACAGTTCCTATGAAGTACATCTCCCTTCTCTATGAATTACGTAAATGATTCATCATTTTATACATAACAATAAGATAAATAAGGTCAACCTTAGCCAAGACCCTAATTATGAAAATAATTTGTATTAACCAATGTGATCCTTAACATGTCAACTAAGACATATCTGTTGGAGATTTTCCAGCAAGCCAGTGCTGACTATATGTTTGTCATTGATGACAACATATAGTAAGTAGCATGTGTGGAAGACTTATGTAGTAAGATTTGAGTATATGTATCATGGACATGTTATCAACATGATATCATGGATGTAGAGGTTAATTGTTTATACAGATACCTATGTAACAACTTTCTTAGCTGTGTTCCTGACAGAGTTACAGGTAGTGTTCTGCGAGTGATTTTCTATACAATTATCATGGAGCCTTGCATGCTTGGATATGTGATGAAGACATATTAGTGATGAAATATTCATGGATGCAGAGTCTGGTGTGTAGTAGAAGTGAAGTTATGTAGTCTCTATTCACCAGTTGCAGTTTCTTGTATTTATTCAGAAGAGCTGATAGAGATTATATCAGTAACGGAGTTGCGTCTATCATTTCAGTATGCATGATTGGATTAGTGATTGGAGAAGAGTTATTAATGTTTGGTTAAGAGTGGATGATGTAATTCAACTTGAGGAGAGAGTATCAATTAATTTCATAGAGCCAACAGTGTGTAGTGTGCGTCTACACTTATTAATTTGGACAGGTCCTAGTCTATGTTGCGTGCTTAGTAGAGCTGACAAAAATGTTATTGGAGAGTGTTATTGTTTCTCTAATATGATTTCAAGGTGGTTCAAACAAGCTAACTTGATTATATCATTTAGAGGAAAGATATTTATAGGCACTCATTTATGATTGCTAAGACATGGTTCAGAGTTAAAAGATAAGAGCAGAGTAGAGAGTGTGAAGTGTTGAGCCATCAATAGAAGGTCTATATGACCAAGTAAAGAGTACATTCTATTCATTGAAACTCATCAATATAGAAGGTCTACCTTGCAGCTCACCAAGATCTAGATATAGTGTGTATCTTTTATTCAAAAGGTTGTAGCCTTCACCCCTTTGAGAAGTGAGCTCTCAGACAGTGCATCGTCACCCCTAATAGGGTCAATCATAAAAGACTCCTAACTATAAGGAAACTCAGGTGTGGAAATAGCTTCCTACACTAATCTCTAAATGAAAGTATTGTGCAAATTCTTTTTAAATCCTTACAATTTTAGATTTGTTAACTACTTTAACAAAGATATTGCAACCATATACCATGCATAGAGAAAATAGATAGAGAAGATTGAAACACATAAACAAAAAGATATGCCAGTGGGGAAAAACCTTTAGTAAAATAACCCCACCCCTCCAAAACCTACACAATGTATTATCTTCAGCACAAAGACTACAACACACTTGCAATGCAAGTTCTTTCAGGAGATGAGAGACTAGTAAAACTTATATCTTTCCCATAGAAGCAACATCATATATATAGACTCCTCAGGACCCAAAAAATACGTAAAAAAGGAGTTTGGCATCCAACCACCAAGACCCATGCACAAAGCCACATGTACACAGCTATTACATGCAATCCCAAGAATAGGCATCCATCCCTAGAATAGACTATGACAGCTTGTCATAGAATCCACCAAAAATAATGGTCACAAGAGAAGTGTAAGAGAATCTTTCATACCAACCTATTTTTGGCATATTATCTTACACACACCAACCACTTCTTCTTGGGCACCCAAATAGGCCCAAGTCATAAGATGCTCTTACACCTATCATAGCACATTCCTTAAATAGTTCTTACACATCATAGGAATCCATCATGACCATTTCAGTCATGATCTCCTTATGCACAAGATGCCGACACATCAACATGCCAACTAGACATGTACACTCACACTTAATTTCATTATTTGCAAAAAAATACATTTACAAAACAAATAATAAGAATAGGGATTATCCGATGTTGAGACACCTTATTCCTAACATTCTCCCACTTGTCAAACACCTTGTAAGAGCAACAGGAACATAACAGGAACTTTAACCGCTATTGGCCAATAGGCCCATAGACTCCAAACACCATCTGAACTTCTTAGTGCCCACTAGTTTTGTTAATGCATCTGTAACATTCTTCATAGTATCTACCTTCTCCAAATTTACCTTTCCATCTTCCACCATATCTTTCACAAAGTGAAATTGCACATCAATGTGCTTCATTCTGGCATGGAAAGTTGGATTTTTTGCAAGGAAAATAGCGCTCTGACTGTCACACCAAATAGTAATCTATTCTACATCAACACCAACATCAGAACACAATCTCCTAAGCCAAATGGTTCCTTAAAAGCATGAGTAGTAGCCATGTACTCAGCTTCTGTAGTGGACAAAGCAACCACGGGTTGTCGCTTACTCATCCAACTAATGGCACCACCAAACATAGTGAACACATAAGCACTAGTGGATCTCTTGCTATCAATATCACCTGCCCAATCTGAATCCACAAACCCATGAATACAAATTGAATGCAAAGATCTAGAAGAGTTACCATGATAACATAAGGAGTAATCTAATGTACCCCTCAAATATCTGAATACTCGCTTAGCTGCATCCTAATGTACCCATCCAAGGTTAGCCATAAACCGACTTAGGACTCCCACTGCTTGGGAAGTGTTTGGTCTAGTACAAACCATAGCATACATAAGACTGCCAATTGCACTAGCATAAGGTACTCTACTCATGTCCTCCACCTCACTAGGATATTTTGGACAATCATCTATAGATAACTTTGTTCTTAGAGAAATAGGAACACAAAGTGGTCTACAATCTACCATGCTGAACCTGTCAAACACAGACTTCACATACTTACTCTGACTCAACCAAAGTTTTATGTTAGACTTGTCTCTACTAATTTCCATACCCAAGATGTACCTAGCTACCCCAAGATCTTTCATCTCAAACTATGCTGACAACTAAGATTTAAAATTAGAAATCATACCCTTACCCTTCCCAAACAGCAACATATCATCAACATATAATGCAAAAATAAGAAGGCAATCATTTTCAAATTTGAAATAAACACAATGATCTAATTTCAATCTTACAAATCCAATTGACAACACAAAGGCATCAAACTTAAGGTACCACATCCTAGGAGATTCCTTCAAACCATATAGAGATTTCTTTAATCTGTAAACTAAGGGTTCTTTACCTTTAAAAATGTAGTGCTTAGGCTGTGACATATAAATCTCTTCCTCCAAATCACCATTAAGTAAAGTTGTCTTCACATCCATCTATTCTATCTCTAAATCATATGATGCAGCAAGAGATAACAAAAATCTAATGGATGTCAACTTTGCAATAGGAGAGAATATTTCACCATAATCTATTCCCTCTACCTGTCAATACCCCTTTGCAACCAATCTAGCTTTGTACCTTTCAACACTACCATTTGCATAGAATTTCTTCTTGAACACCCATTTATAGCTAACAAATTTTCTCCCTTTAGGAAAAGGTACAAGGTACCAAGTTTTGTTTTTCTCCAATGAATCCATCTCATCATCCATAGCCTCAATCAAGGAACCTGCATCTTCCATGCCCAAAGCCTCTTTCACAAATCTAGGCTCATCAGTGTTAGTAATCAAAGCAAAAGCACAACTAGAATCTAACATAGAATAACCAAACCTTTCTAGTTTCTTTCTTTCTCTCGTGGATCTCCTCAAGGGATGAGGTTGAGGTTTTTCTTCCCCTTCTTCCTAACTATTAGAGCTACTAGAGCTTTCCTCATCATTAGACCCAACATGGTCCCTCTGTTCAATCTTCTCAGGGGTAGGAGGCAACTAAACAACATCTTTTTCATTTTTTTTTTCATCTAGTTGTAGTACAATAGGAGAAGATGTTAGCTCTTTGAAAATAACATTTCTACTATACAACACCTTACTAGTCACAAGATTGCAAAGCTTGTATCCTTTCACACCAACACTGTATCTAATGAAAATACATTTGATAGCTTTGTTTTCCAACTTAGATCTTTTCTCCTTTGGAACATGTGCATAAGCTTCACAACCAAAAACATGAAGATGTCTAATTGAAGGCTTCTTACTAGACCACACCTCCATGGGTGTCTTACCAACAAGAGCTGATGTAGGAGATCTATTAACCAAATAGCAAGTAGTGGCCATAGCTTCAGCCCAAAACCTTTGTTCTAAACCAGCTCCACTAAGCATACTCCTAGCCTTCTCCATCAGTGTCCTATTCATTCTCTCTATAACTCCATTTTGTTGTGGGGTATAAGGAGTTGTCTTATGCCTCTCGTACCTCATTCTTTATAGAAAAATTCAAACTCTACTGAGAAAAACTCACCACCATTATCAGTTCTCACACACTTAATCTTCTTACTAGTCTGATTCTCTACAAGGGCTTTAAATTCCTTGAACCGACTAAAGACTTGTGTCTTACTTTTAAGGAAATAAATTCAAGTCCTTCTACTATAATCATCTATGAAAGATATAAAAAATATAGACTTGGAGATTGAAGGAACTTTTATAGGACCAAATACATCAGAATGAATAAGATCCAAAACATCAGAAGATTTGTGAGAACTAGAGTAAAACTGAACATGATTTTGTTTACCATAGACACAGTGTTCACAGAAGTCAAACTCAAGATTGCAATCATTTAACCCCTCAATGAGGTTTTTGTTCTTTAGGGTCCTAAGACCCTTCTCACCAATGTGGCCAAATCTCATATGCCACAACATTGTCTTTTCTACAGGAAGCTTGCCTTCCAAAGTGTTTGCACCCTTAGGTACACTTACTACACTACCATCGGAACCCATTGCCACTATCTTCTTTACTACTTGTTTAGATGGTGGGGATGAAGTGATAGCCACTATCTTCTTTGAAATAGAAGAACTATTGCACTGAGCAATGCATGCTTCAAGATGAAACAAAGTACCTCTCCTAGTACCTCTAGCGAGCACCATAGAACCTCTCATCATCTTGCATCCATCTTTCAAAAAGACAACTTGCACACCTACATCATTCAACATACTTACAGATAATAGGTTTCATGTCAAACTCAAAATGTGCATAACTCTATTGATTCCCTTTACTCATCCATCAGGAAATCTGATAGTGACCCTTCCATGTCCAACTATCTTTAGGTGAGAATCATCACACAAGTACACCTTTCCACCATCAAACTCTTCATATTTTGAGAACCAGTTTCAATGAGAGGTCATGTGAAAAGAAGCACCCGAGTCTACCAACCACACATCATCAGATGCATGGGCTACCAAAGTTGCAATAAAAGCATCACCATCTTCTTGAGGTTTTTCAGAAGTTGAATCTAAGCCTTTCTTCTTCTTCTTTAGTTCTTTGCAGTCACTCCAGAAGTGCCCAATTTTATCACAGTTCCAACATTTCACCTTGGACTTTCTAGGAGTCTTAGAACTCCCATGGGATTTGGATCTACCCTTCTTTGACTTGTTTTCATTCTGCTTTCCTCTATCATTGGATCTCCCACAAATAGCAAGGGATTCCTTAGATGAATCCGAAGTCTTTCTTCGCATCTCCTCAGATAGTAGCAAAGACACCACATCATCCATATGGAATGTGATTATATACTTCTAAGAGCCATTACAAGATGGTCCCATGAATCTGGCAAGGAACAAAGTAGGGTCATACAACGATCCTCCTCCTCGATCTTGGCATCAGATGATGCCAACTATGCAATCAATAAATTGAATGCGTTGAGATGATCAGTTACGGATCCACCTTCCTCCATTCTTAAATAATACAACTTCTTTCTCAGGAACAACTTATTCACCAGAGATTTGGCCTGATACACAGACCCAAGCAGTTTCCACAAAGAATTTGCAGTAGTCTCATCAAGAACATTTAGAAGAATGACATCTACTAGATAGAGTCTAATGAGACCCTTAGCCTTCCGATCCTTGACCTCCCAATCTACTTGAGATATCACTAGAGGTTTCACATCAAGTGAAGTAGCCTCCCATAGATCACAGTCTTCAAGCATGTCTTCCATCTTTAGATTCCACAACTCAAAATTAGTGCCATTAAATTTCTCCACCTCCATTCTACTGTATGAGGAACACGCCATCTCAATCTATAAATAATATTCAAAATGCTCTACACAAAACTCCCACTCAACTCGAGATTAGCTCAAAAAATCCTACCCAACAACTAGGATCAAAAGTTGATCAAGCTCTGATACCACTTGTAAGGAAACTCAAGTGCAGAAATAGCTTCCTACACTAATCTCTAAAGGAAAGTATTGTGCAAATTCTTTTTAAATCCTTACAATTTCAGATTCTTTAACTACTTTAACAAAGATATTGCAACCATATACCATGCATACAGAAAATAGATAGAGAAGATTGAAACACATAAACACAAAGATATGCCGGTGGGGAAAAACCTTTTGGTAAAATAACCCCACCCCTCCAAAACCTACACAATGTATTATCTTCAACACAAAGACTATAACACACTTGCAATGCAAGTTCTTTCAGGAGATGAGAGACTAGTAAAACTTATATCTCTCCCATAGAAGCAACATCATATATATAGACTCCTCAGGACCCAACAAATACCCAAAAAAGGAGTTTGGCATCCAACCACCAAGACCCATGCACAAAGCCACATGTACACAGCTGTTACATGCAATCCCAAGAATAGATGTCCATCCCTAGAATAGACTATGATAGCTTGTCATAGAATCCACCAAAAATAATGGTCACAAGAGAAGTGTAAGAGAATCTGTCATACCAACCTATTTTTGGCATATTCTCTTACACACACCAACCACTTCTTCTTGGGCACCCAAATAGGCTCAAGTCATAAGATGCTCTTACACCTGTCATAGCACATTCCTTAAATAGTTCTTACGCATCATAGGAATTTGTCATGACTATTTTAGTCATGATCTCCTTACGCACAAGATGTCGACACATCAAGTGGAGTGACACATCAACATGCCAAATAGACATGTACACTCACACTTAATTTCATTATTTGCAAAAAAATACATTTACAAAACAAATAATAAGAATAGGAATTATCCAAGGTTGAGACACCTTATTCTTAACACTAACAGGGTCCAACCTTTGACCTGGTCATTGTACTTATTGCATTGTAAAAATCAACTCCTAACAGGGTTGTAAGATCTTATAACAAGGATCATTATACACTAGTATAGTTTATTAGTGGGTGTTAATTCCCACTAGAGTTTTTACCTATTTGGGTTTCCTTGTAACCAAATTATTAGTGTTGTGTTCAAGTGTTCTTTCATTGTGTTTATGCTTAATATTTAAGTATACTTAATTGGATAAAGAATTGAAACTTGTAGATAATAGATTCTATGAGTACTGCGAAGAACATGGGATAAAGAGACAATTGAGTGCACCTAGAACCCTATTAGAAATAGGGAATACTGAGAGGGGGGGTGAATCAGTATTCTACAAACTTTATCTTTTTCCCAAATATGGATATAACAAATTATCTTTACACATGCATAACATAAGAAGCTAAACAACATGCATAGCAATAAAACTAAAGAACTCATAACACATGATATGTTCTCAAGGAAACCCTAGCCAAGGGAAAACCCTAGTGGGGATGGTACCCACAAAGATCCACTAATCAAAAGTATCCTATTAAGGATATTGACCCTATTAGGATTCTGTTGCAAGCATATAGTGTATCAGTCCTGATTAAGGGACTATAGGCCTTGTTAGAAGCCTCAACCCTATTAGGAGTTGTCAATACAAAATATGAATACCAGATGAGCCCACTACCCAAAAAAGTAATGTACAATGTATACTAATTAAAAAAATGGATTAAGGTACATAACCTTATGCTACTTGCATCAATATCTTTTCATTGCTCTTACATTTGCATCATATCACTTTATCATTACAATATTACCACATCCTCTTGTTCTTCTTACAATTTACAATTACATATATACAAGTTATTAAGGCTAATAAATTTACATGGTCAACTTCCATATATCTTTATCTAAGGGTTAACATCTAGGATGTCATCCTTTTATATTTTTAAGACATTATTTTGATAAACAAAATAATCCCTTAACTCTTTACCAATTATGTCTTCAAAATTGTCATAACTAATTCCGTACATGCCATACTAACTTGTTCTTTGAGATAGGTCATCATTAGACATCATAGAGTCTATGTTCAAGTGTGCAAGCACTGAACTTACTCCAGTCAATGTCACAAACAAAAACTATGTTTGGGTATACTGGTGAAAATGTTGTCTCACACTTAGACAAATTTGTAATGCACTCTGCTATACTTTCTCTCTGACCTTTGCGCTCTTCATGTGGATCATATGTTGCCATAATGACAACATATATGTACTTAGCTCATCCAAATTTTCAACAATCTCCCCCTTTGTCATTGGTGGCAACATATGAGAAAATTGGCTAAGTGTACAACTCAAAATCTCAAAATTGTCTCAAAATTGTGGCCATAGTATAACATATACATATACTATCCTTATAACTCCTCAAAATATAATTTCTAATAAAATACTCCCCCTAAGAGTATGAATCCATATCATATACAACAATTTTATGCTCTATATCTCTCCCCCTTTGACAACAATGACAAAATAAAGTAGGGAGGGCTACAAAATTGTGTCACAAAAAAGATTATACCTTAGTTCCTTATTGCAAAGCCAGTAGGCTTGCAACACAATATGAAAAATCAACTTTCATTGCTTCTATCTCCTTCTCCCATGGTTTCTTAATGGAATCTACCACATTGAGTAAAGTGCTTAGTCCATAAGCTGCTATTTGACATGCTTGAAGGTTTTCAAAGTTAAACTTCTGAAAAGATGTCTTTGTCGAAAGACATTCTTCCAACTGTTCTTTAATAACGCATAACTTCATAGAAGTGTGCTCTCTCAAAAGAGTAAATCTTCTCATTTTCTATTCCTTTCATCTTGCAAAACTCTAATTTCATCATAAAGCTTCCTAACTTTCTTCTCAATATCTAATACCTTCACATTTGGGCTAGAAAGAAGGTTACATTCATTCTGAATTTTTGCTTGTTTCAACTTCATTTGCTGATCTTCTTCTACTATTAAGGTCTCTGATTTTGTACACTGTATGTACAAAGATTTTCCTATTTCCAAATACTTCTTCAAGTCCTTGATACAAATATCAAGACTGTTAATATCATTCCTAATATTATGGCTAATATTCAAAAGCATTTTAGCTTCATAAGCTGCTTGATCTCTCACTTTTGCAATATCAAATAGATTAGTGAATTCATTATCAAAAGTTCTTATCACCTTCTTATCTTTCTCCAAAGGGTCTACCTCTATAATTTGTGTAGTTACAATGCTTTGTAACTTCTTAGTTAGTTCCTTCAGACTCCCTTAAAGATTCTTCACTTTCTTGTTCTTGCCAATAATCTTATTCAAAGAAGTGATCAGTTCCAACTGATCATCATCATCAACTTCTTTTTCTAAATCCTCAAATAAAGATCCAATTTCCTTCTTCTTTCTAGTCTCAAGAGTAAGACTGATGTCTTCTTTGATAGGAATAGGTTCTTGAATCTCTATTGCTTTAGGTTCTTCAATAGTGGTTTGTGTCTACTTTGCTTCTGTATCCAGTTCATCAAGAGTCGAATTGTCAACAATGTTTCCTAAATTCTTGAATACATTGTCATCAGTATCCAAGGTGATCTTTGTACCTTCTACATTCATTGATTCATCTTCAATGCTAATAGCTAGAGGAGAGGGAATATCCTCTTGTTCTACTTCACTTGCTTGTTCTGCTACAAGTGATGGTTCTCCAACAATTTCTGCCATAACCTTGATTATTGTATGCTTTATATTAGAATTAACTTCTTCATATCTACCTACCATAATTAGAATGGTTCTCCTTTTGGTTCTCAGATGGGTGGTTAAGGCCTTCAATATCTACTTCAGGTGTACATCATCTCTCACATCACAAAGATTTCTTACTAGATTCTCTCTGATAGAAGTGTCTTCTTCTTGTGCTCTCTTCTTTCTATTTACAAGTTTTTTATACAAGTCATTAGGTATCTGACCCTAAATAGTGTCAAACTTCTTATTTGCAAAAACCATGTGCTTTACAATTTCATTCTCCAAGTTAAGTCTGTCTGAATAATCATAAAGACTGTAGTACTTATTCATTCTTATTTTTTGCCTCTTACCAGGTCCAGTAGTAATTGCTTTCATTCTCTTGCTAGGAGTGGAGGTAGACCTAGTAGGTCTTCTTGTTTCTTGTTCCATCTCTGGTTCCTCTACTTTCACCTTAAGTTGAGCTTCTTTCTATTGTACTGCAATTGGTGGGGTAGACAAAACTTCTTTTTGTTCACTCATTCTGATTGCTGCTACTATGTTCTTTGCTATCTCAAACTCATGTTGTGTCAATCCTGAAACTTTTAATATTTTCTTTATAGTGCTGTCAAATCTCTTCTTAGACTGCTTCTCCTCAATTATAGCTTTTGTAGAGTTGAAATTCTCTTCAAAAGTTCCAAACCTTTTTCACTGAGTGTCCAACTTACACTTAAGTAACCTGCCAACATATTCTTCTATTTCTATCTCAGATATCTCATAGCCAAGAGGGTCTATGAACTCAATTCTAGGCTCCACTACTTCAATATAGGCAAAGTCAGTGTCAACCATAAAACATATATCATCTTTATATTTCTCCACAATAGACTATGGAATCCTTGATCTGTTGATTACTAATTTATGAAATGTCTTCATCACTAACATAACACTCTCATTCACTTTGTCAATAACATGTTTCATATATACTTTATTTATCCTTTCCATAGTAGATTGACCATCATTCCAATCATTTGCAATAGTGTACGAAAATCTTCTCAATAGGTGGAAAAACATGTATGTGATTAAGGATGAAAATCTAAATTGTGAATACTTAGTTTTGTTAATCTTCTCCAAGTTTTTAAGCAATTGTATTCTTAGAATTTCACACATATCAACTGGTACCTTGTCAATACACATTAAATAGGCTATGTGTACCATTCCAGCTGCCATGTCATCTTCTCTAGAATTTGCACAAAACTTAGTGGTTAGAAACTTGCATAAATATCTAACATCATGTTGTTTGATCTTGCTAATCATAATTCCTCTGCCATTATAGGTTTATTCTGTGTTCTCCATGACTATTTTCCTTATATTCTTTTCATTTAAAGGAATAGCACCAGTTTTAGATATTCCAGTGACTTCATGAATCAAGTCAGCTATAATGTCTATCACTCTATCCTCTAGCCAAAACTTTCCATTGTGAATTATGCTCAAAATAATCTTAGTGCATTAATCATTGTCAAATTCATACTGCAATGCATACTTAACAATCTCATTGTCTTTCAAATGTTCATATCCTTGTTTGAATGTCATATACTGATTGTAAATCTTCTGATATTCATTGGTAAAATCACTATCACTAATGGTTTCTAACTTGCATCCAATATAACTTCTCACATTCTCCAAATGCAAAACTCTGTCTGGTATAGATGATAATGCTAAACTAGGGTTATCTTCTTCCAAGGGTTCTACTAGTTCCCTCTTCATTGTAGGTCTATTTTTGTCTCTAACATTATGAATTAAAGATACATCCATGATTGCTTCTAGTTCTATTATACTGATTCAAAGATTTGCCAAGTAAAATACCTCAAATTTGCAATTTTAGGGCTTGCGTAGATTCAACACTCAAATCCTTCACCAAATCATTGCAAAATGCTTCCAATCACTACTCTTTTCTCTCCTAAACACTTCAAATCACTTTTATGATCAAATAACATCGATCATAACCTTTTATTACTTCAATCTCACTTAAGTTTGACATCACATTCAATTCTTTTGCTGCTTCTTTCCAAAAAGTTGTTTCTATTAACCTGCAAAAACTTAAAACTTCTTGCAATCTTGCAAAACGTAATATTTTCTTTTGCGCTCTTAACCATAGCATCATTACATCATAAACTACCTTACATTAACTATGCAAGACTTAATTCATCATAAATCTACTTCTACACTAATTCTAAGTTCCTAATCTACTGTAATTTTCATAAATCAAGTGCTTCCAGATAGGTCAGGTAAGGATTCATTCTTACCACTTGATACTTCACCTTTCTTATTACCTTCAATGTTGAATATTTCTCCTTGATTTGTTCCTTTAGAAAACTTCACTTCATCTGCATTACTACAACAACCTTTCTATCTATTTCTTGCATCTTCATTTCTTCTTTCATGATTTCTAGGGTTAGGGTTAGGATGAAAAACTCCATTGTTCATTCTGCAAAATTTGATGTATGTCCAATCTTGTTGCATATCTGACAAATAGTTCCATTGTTTCCATATCTTGGTCCTTGCTGATTGATTTGTGATTTGTAGTTTCTAGCAATGTGTCCAACCTTGTTGCATCTATAACATACTACTCCATTTCTTCTGTTCATATCTTCAATAGGTCTCTTATTTGCATTGTTAGTATTCCTAAAAATTCTACTACCATAATTGTTTTCAATAACTTTAGGTTTTCTACATTCAATATCTCTATGTCCAAAACCATGACAATTATAATAATAACCATTAAGAGGTTTAAATTTCTTACCTGTGTAATCTCTCTTCATATGACCAATAGTATTATAACCAAAACATCCACCTTTGAATTCTCCTTGCATACCTTTGGGTGATTCTTCTTGCTTAGGTGGTTCTTCTGATTTGTTGATCTCATCAAACTTCTCATCTAGAATTTTAGATATTTTTAGATCTGGTTCCTTGTTCTCATCATTTGTTCTGAATATGTTAAATCCAAGTCTAGTCTTATCATAGGATGGTTTCCCAAAAGATACTTATTCATCAATCTTCTCACTATTTGAATATATCCTTTCAAGTTGTTGTTTGGATTGAGTTAGTTCACCTTTCACAATCTTGTTGTATTTCTCAAGTTCAACATACTACAAATTGACTTTCTCAAGTTCAGATGTTACATTGTTTAGATTTCAGTTCTTCATTTTCAATCTTCAACTTTTCATTCTCAGATCTTAGATTTTCTTCATTCTTTCTATTTCCATCTCTCAAACTTAATTTTAGTTTTTCTATCTTTAGTTCATGCTTAAGGATCACATTTTCTTTTTCTAAATTGTCATCACAATCTTCAATAAGAATTTCAGATTCCTTTTCAGATTTGAGATCTTCCAACTTCTTTTTCAACTTCTCAATAAGGTTCTTTGCATCATAATATTTCCCTTTCAGAGTGTCTCTTTCATTAGTAAGCATATCAATCTGTTCAAGAGCTTTTTCAAGATTCTCTTGTCATTGATCCATATCCATAAAGATCTTACTCAAGCTGCTAGGCTTTCCTTGAATGATTCTTTTTTGAGTAACTAAGCTCTGATATCAATTGTTAGAAATAGGGAATACTGAGAGGGGAGGGTGAATCAGTATTCTACAAACTTTATCTTTTTCCCAAATATGGATATAACAGATTATCTTTACACATGCATAACATAAGAAGCTAAACAACATGCATAGAAATAAAACTAAAGAACACAACACATGATATGTTCTCGAGGAAACCCCGGCCAAGGGAAAACCCCAGTGGGGATGGTACCCAAAAATATCCACTAATCAAAAGTATCCTATTAAGGATATTGACCCTGTTAGGAGTCTATTACAAGCATATAGTGTATCAGTCCTGATTAAGGGACTATAGGCCTTGTTAGAAGCCTCAACCCTATTAGGAGTTGTCAATACAAAATCTGATTACCAGATGAGCCCACTACCCAAACAAGTAATGTAAAATGTATACTGATTACAAAAATGGATTAAGGTACATAACCTTATGCTACTTGCATCAATATCTTTTTGTTGCTCTTACATTCACATCATATCACTTTATCATTACAATATTACCACATCCTCTTGTTCTTCTTACAATTTACAATTACATATATACAAGTTATTAAGGCTAATAACTTTACATGGTCAGCTTCCATATATCTTTATCTAAGGGTTAACATCTAGGATGTCATCCCTTTATATTGTTAAGACATTATTTTGATAAACAAAATAATCCCTTAACTCTTTACCAATTTTGTCTTCAAAACTATCCTATCGACTTAACACTGTCTTCGGTAAAATTGTCATAACTAATTCCGTACATGTCGTACTAACTTGCACTGTAAGATGGGTCATCATTAGAAATCATAGAGTCTATGTTCAAGTGCACAAGCATTGAACTTACTCCAGTCAATGTTGCAAACAAAAACTATGTCTGGGTACACTGGTGAAAATGTTGTCTCACACTTAGACAAATTTGCAATGCGCTCTGCTATACTTGCTCTCTGACCTTTGCACTCTTCATGTGGATCATATGTTTCCATAATGACAACATCCATGTACTCAACTTAGCCAAATTTCCAACAAACCCTTCTCTAGAATGGGATTGCATAGAGAAGGAATAGGATCATCCTTGATACAACATGCATCATCATGATTGAAGGAAAAGTTGCACACCCCTATTGGAGAGATGCGGTCAATACAATAGTCTAAACCATCAATAGAATATAATTGAGACCTGGCTCAGACAAGACACCTTATGAGCTATGGTTTAGTAATGTTCCCACACTAAAATACTTCAAAATCTTTGGAAGCAAGTGCTACATCAAGAGGGATGAAGCAATAGGCAAGTTTGATGCAAGAAGCGATGAAGGTATTTTATTTGGTTACTCTACTAAAAGAAAATATTGTAGATGTTTTAATTTGAGATTGAAGAAGATCATTGAAAGTGCTCATGTTAAGATTGATGAAAATTTTATGGTTCAAGAAAGGTATCATGATTATTCACCTATGATTTAAGAAGAACCCATTCCTTCCACTAGATAGACAGTTGTTGAAGAGATGTTTGATAGTATTGATGTATTATTCAATGATCCCAAAATAAGTGAAGAAGAAACTCAAAAGGAAGATGAGTCAGTATCACCTAAAGTTCTGAAGTATATATCTAGATATCACTCTAAGGATGACATCATTGGAGATCAGAGCAGAAAAATCACAACAAGATGAAAAGAAAAGAGTTCAGCAAGTAATGAGGTAGTATGTTTACTATCTCAGATTGAACCTTTAAGTGTTGAAGATGCATGTAATGATTCAGATTGGCATGATGCTATGAAAGAAGAACTAGATTAGATTATTAAGAATGATACTTTGGAATTGGTCCCAAGACCTAGTAATAAGAATGTGATTGGAACAAAGTGGATATTCAGAAACAACATGAATGAAGATGGTATAGTAGTAAGGAATAAAGAAAGGTTAGTATACAAGGGATATGCACAAAGAGAAGGTATTGATTATTCAGACACATTTGCACATGTGAGAAGATTAGAAGCTATTAAGTTATTTCTAGCTTATGCAACATTCAAAAATGTCAAAGTTTATTAGATGGATGTTAAGTCATTATTCTTGAATGGAGAGTTAAAGGAAGAAGTATACATTGAGTAGCCAAAAGGATTCATCCTATCAGACAAACTTGATATGGTATGCAAAATGAAGAAATCCCTCTATGGACTTAAGCAAGCCCCTAGAGCTTGGTATGAGAGAATTGATGGATATCAAACAAAAATTGGATTAAACAAGGGAGCAGTAGATTGTAATGTATTTATTAGGGAGACATCTAAAGGTCTACTACTTGTAGCTATATTTGTTGATGAAATTATCTTTGGGGGTGATGACAAACTTAGTGCAAAATTTTCCAAGGAGATGTAGAGTGAGTTTGAGATGAGCATGATTGGACCTATCAAATAATTTTTGGGATTAAATGTGCAGTAGATAGAGAAAGTCATTTTCATTAATTAGTCTAAATATGTGAAAGAGCTATTGAAAAAGTTCAAGATGGATGATTGTAATCCAGTGGGTACACCTATGATAACAAGATGCAAAATTACAAAAGAAGATGATTCTCTAGCAGTAGATATAACATTGTACAAATCTATGATTGGTAAACTCATATATCTTACTCAAACTAGACCTGATATTTCTAATGTAGTTGGCATAGTTGGAAGATTTGCAACAAAGCCTAAACAAAGTCACCTCATGGTAGTAAAGAGAATATTTAGATATCTACATGGCACTATAGATTATGGTCTATGGTATCCTAATTCAAAGAATGTTGAGCTTCATGTGTATACAAATGTAGATTGGGTAGGATGTGTGGATAATAGAAAGAGTACATCAGGAGGAACACTATTTCTTGGTGATATACTTGTCACTTGGACAAGCAAGAAGCATAATTGTATTTCTCAATCAACAACAGAAGCTAAGTATTTTGTAGGAGCCTTGAATTTTTCTACAATTGTTTGGATCAAATAGATGATAAAGGATTTTGGAATTCAGATTGATTATCCTATTTTTATTCATTGTGATAACACTAGCACTATCAACATGTCAAAGAATCTTGTGATGCATGCAAAGATAAAGCACATAGAGATTAAGTATCACTTCCTAAGAGATAAAGTGGAAGAGAAAAAAATCAAATTGGATTATGTGAGTACAAAGGAATAGCTAGCAGATATATTCACAAAACCCTTACCAAAGGATACTTTTGAGTATCTCAGGGAGAAGCCAGGAGTAATTCCCTTCCTTGATTCTGCTTATAAAAAGTGGAAAGAGCATCAGTCCTCAATGATTGATGGATGGTTTACTACTCTACTTCAGGAGTAGTACCAGAGGTTAAATGTCTGACATCCTTTGCCATTGATGTCAAATGGGGTGTAGTATATAGTCATGAAAAACAACATTAAAGGGGGAGTACATACAAAATTAAAGAGGAGTAATATATAGCAGCAAGAGGGAGTAGTATTCAATCATGGAAGCAATTTAGTTGAGGAAATGGAGAATATTAAAGAATATTGCAGCAGATGGAGGATTCATCCTTGGGGGAGTTTTGATGAGGAAATGAAGAATGTTATAAAAGAATTGGTCATTTGGATTGGTGGTGTTTTTCATTCCATATGTTTCCATCAATGCCAAAGGGGGAGATTGTTGGAGATTTGCCATCAAGCTAGTGTTGACTCTATGTTTATCATTGATAAAAACATATAGTAAGTAGCATTCATGGAAGAATTATGTAGTAAGATTTGAGTATATGTAGCATGGACATGTTATCAGCATGATATCATGGATGGAGAGGTTAATTGTTTATACAGAAAGTTATGTAACAACTTGTGTCAGCTATGTTCCTGACAGAGTTACAGGCAATGTTCTATGAGTGATTGTTCATAAATTTATCATGGAGCCTTGCACACTTGGATATGTGATGAAGACATGTTAGTGATGTTATATTAATGGATGTAGAGTTTGGTGTGCAGTAGAAGTGAAGTTATACAGTCGCTATTCACCAGTTGTAGTTTCCTGTGTTTATTCAGAAGAGCTGATAGAGATGCCATCATTTTGGTATACGTGCTTGGATTAGTGATTAGAGAGGAGTTATGAATGTTTTGTTAGGAGCGCATGATATAATTCATCTTGAGGAGAAAGTATCAGTTAATTTGGTAGAGCCGATAGTGTGTAGCATGCATCTACACTTATTAATTTGGATAGGTCCCAGTCTATGTTGCGTGCTTAGTAGAGCCAACATAATTGTTATTGGAGAGTGTTATTGTTTCTCTAATATTATTTCAAGGTGGTTCTAACAAGCTAACTTGATTATATCATTTAGAGGAAAGATATTTATAGGCACTCATTTGTGATTGCTAAGACATGGTTCAGAGTTAAAACATAAGAGCAGAGTAGAGAGTGTGAAGTGTTGAGCCATTAGTAGAAGGTCTATGTTACCAAGTAAAGAGTATATGCTATTCATTGTAACTAATCAAGACAATAGGTCTACCTTGTAGTTCACCAAGATCTAGATATAGTGTGTATCGATTATTCATAAGGTTGCAACCTTCACCCCTTTGAGCAGTGAGCTCTCAGACAGTGTGTTCTCACCCCTAATAGGGTCAATCATAAAAGACTCCTAAAAGGGTCTGACCTTTGACCAGGTCATTGTACTTATTGCATTGTAAAAGTCAACTCCTAAAAGGGTTGTAAGATCTTCTAACAAGGATCATTGTACACTATTATATTTTATTAGTGGGTGTCAATTCCCATTGGGGTTTTTACCTATTTGGGTTTCACTATAATCAAAATATTGGTTTTGTGTTCAAGTGTTCTTTCATTTTGTTTATGCTTAATGTTTAAGTATACTTAATTGGATAAAGAATTGAAACTTGTAGATAATTGATTCACCCCCCCTCTCAGTTATCTCTTGGGACTATTCCTAACAATATCTTAGGTCCAAAAACATAACCTCAAATATGTCATGATCCAAAAATACATGCTATAATTCTTCGCAATATGTTACACCATCCAATTGGCTAAGAACACCAACACACTTCATGAAATTCATATTAATTTTTCACAAAATAAAAAAATAATCAAACAAAAATGATAGAAAACCATTAAGAAACATGAACAACCATTGTGCAATACCACAACAACAACAAAATCATATCTATCTCAGAATTCATCACCATCTCTACACTGTTCATCTTGAACATCAAACAAGGAACTCTATCATTAATGAAATACTGCTTGCATATCTCCAAATCATGAACTATACTAGTTGAGGTCACCAATACCATTCTCAAATACACCACAAGGTTAGCAACAAGAAATACTACATAATTGATCATTACCAATCATAAAATTGCAACTCTATCATTTCCATAATTAACTAGAAAGGCCAGAAAATAATATCTGATCAATCAACTAAAAATCACTAAAATCAAAACATAAATCTCCATGATAAAACATGAATAAACTAAAAACATCTCTTCAACTATTTGTACCTATACACTATCTTAATCTCATCACAGAAGTCATAACAATCAAATTTCTCCACTAGACAAATAAAGAATTGTGTCAAGAATAAGGAAATATATTGACATCAATGATAAAACATTGATGCCAATACAAACAATGTGTTACTCTCAACAAGCTATGCAAAAATCTTAACAAAATCCCAACACTCTTGCATTGGGACTGTGAGAAAATAGAGAGAAGGAAAAGAGGCAAGACCAAGATTGTAACTTGGGATAGGATGGTAGCCAAGATCAAAGAGAAATTCTTAACATTTGATTATGAATTGAAAAAGTATAAGAAGTTGTAGGGTTTAAAACAAAGGGATATAGATGCAAAGGCTTACACTAATGAGTTATAAAAACTAAGCATAAGGTTTGATCATATGGAAGACAATGTGGAGAAGGTTTCTAGGTACATGGGTGGGTTGAGATTGAACATTCAAGATGAGTTACTTGTGAAAATTCCAAGGACTATTAAAGAATTATATGAGTTATCAATTAGGGCTGAATACAATATCAAGAGGAGACAAGAGAGATAATGAAGAGGTAGGGGAAATAATATCCAAGGGGTACAAGGAAGACGTATGAAGATCAAGGAGATATAAGAAAAGAAAAGGAGAAAGTAGCTAATCGAAGAGGATGTTTCAGGGGTTCAAGAGGAAGATTTGGATGAGGTAGGAATTCTATCACTTTCTTAGGAAAGTATTATAATTACAAAGAGTTTGGTCATCCATCTTTCAAATTCCTTGAGATCCAAGGTTCAACATCAAGTGGTGAAAGGAATAATGAAAGAAGGGTTAAGATAATAGAAGAAGATAAAGGAGAGAGTGAAACCTATCCTTACCTGATTAATGTCTCTTCATAAGTTGGGGAAATTTTGATGCTAAGGACAAAACTCTTAAATAAAACCAAGGAGAATGACATGACACAAATGAGAGAACTTTTTAGAATCAATTACAAAAGTAAAGGTAAGGTATGAAAATTAATTATTGATTCAGGTTCACAAGATAATATGGTAGCTAGGGAGATGATAGATAAGTTTAATCTATAAAGGGTTCCCCATCAAACCCCATATAAAGAATATTTGGTAAGTGATAGTCAATCACTCTTGGTGAATGAACATGCATATGTAGATTTTCAAATTGGTGAATATACATATAGGGTCCTATGTGACTTTTTTCCAATGGATTGTTGTCATTTTATTTTGGGAAGACCATGGAAATTTGATAGAAAATCAATGTATGATGGATATGCTAATACATACACCATCAAAAACTATGTAAGATTTTTTTTAATAAATTCCTTGTAGGATGATGCTAAACACAAAAATGGTAGCCAAGGTTGTCTTGATGGGTAAGAAAGAGCTTGTAGGCCTCATGGATGAGAGGAAAAGTGAATTTATAGATGTTTTGAGAAATAAGGAAACACAAATAGAGGAAAATAAGCATGATAAACATGTCAACCAATAGAAAATAGAGGTGCAACAAATGTGAAAAAATACAAGAGGAGGGGCATATGTAAGGACTAAGAAAATAGTCCTAAAGAAGTTTGAGATGAGGGTTTGGATGGAAACTCCAATTGGGGTAGATAAGATGGATGGTGTTGTGGTTTGGGGAATCATGTGTTCCATAGTTTATAGAAGGAATAAAGGACAAGTAGGTTCTAGACAAATAAGGGAAGTCAAACTACCAAAATTAGAGATGATAACAACTCACAATATAGATAGTGATCATGGGATAGCCATCCATCATGATAGGTAAAGGAAATTTGATACATTCCAACAACCAATAGGACTGAGGAAGGAGATTAGATGATTTCTAATGGAAAATTTGGGAGTAGGTCTAGATATAGTGATAGGGCTAAGATGTAGAAGTAGACATTAAGCAAGGACAAACATAGACTAGTAGCAAGATCATTACAATCTCAAGGACCAAGTTAATGAGGAATATTTCACAAAATCATATCAAGGTCAGAGTAGAAGGATCCCATCAAGAACGATCAATGAAAGGTAGAGAAAGTAGGTTATGAGCACTTTATCTTGTGACAAGAGAATCTTCTTAGGGGGGTGTATGGTGTAGGAGCACCAAGAATCCTTTGAGACAACTATGACCCTATGTGGTCTTTTGGGTCAACTAATGTAGTAAGGCCATGATAATTCCATTTAATTTATTTATGTGTTTAATGAGATGCTAAGTACCATGTTTAATCATTTCATTCTATTTTTTAAGGCATACAAGCCACTAGTTGTATATGAACCAAGATTGTATTGGTGTTAGTGAACAATTTTTTCCTTTCTCAAGATGGATATAAAAGGAGCTCTTACTAAGCTGAAAGGAAAATTAATCATAGCTCTAACAATTGACTTTCTTTAACAGAAAACTCTCTGCATATTTTCAAGGTGTAGCTACCTCGCTAGTGAATATTCAATTCAATCTTATTCAATAAAGAATGCAATTTATGAGTATTTTTTACCAGAAAATACTTAAGGTGAAACATTCATTTCATCAACATGAAAAGAATTCACAATTTCAAGATCATTCAAATCAAATTATTAGGATTATCCATATGTATAAAACTAAAGATCTACACACAATTTCTCTATGTTGCTTCAAACATACAATTAAATCATATAATAGCTAAGCTTCCTCAAACATGATTCATCTCCATAGGAAAATAGATCATATATATTGATAAACAACAATATTTATCACTTCAAAAGCTTAAAATATATATATAAAACTGCAAGATGTCATATACATTCTATCATAACAGTTTAAAGAAACTAAAGCATAGATTTTCAAAAATAGTTTTCAAAATCTCATAGAGGTGACCCTCTATAAGTCTTAAGTATTTCAATATATAGCCATGTAGGGATTGAAACCAATCCTAATAAAAACTACCTCACTAGAGGTAAATAGTTTTTAGTTAAAATAACTAACTAAAGCATAAAGCATAAAAAGTGGAACTGTGGCATGAAATGCCTTCTGAATTTATCCAAGTTTTCTCAGGAGCTAAGTCTTCGAGGTTGACACCAGCTGGGCCATTTTCCAATTCTCATATGTTGCATTGAAGGGGGAGATCACCTACTAATTTAACAATCCAAGGTAAGAAATTCTCTTCTTCCACACCTCCTTGTCTTTCCTGATTTGTGATGGTTTCCTATCATGCATCTCCAAATGTTTGTGCTGAAACAGGAGCATCGATTCCATATGCGTGACCTTAAAAAAGTCTTGCACAGTCAACATTTTCATCTCTTAGAGTTTATTGAATCAAATTTGAATACTTTCAATGACCTTCTCACCTAGTCTGTTTGAATCCTCCTTAGCCTCAAAACACTACTTATCAATCCAATCTATATCATTCAGGATCATGTCCTTTATTATGTCTAGCTCCTTAAGAATATCCTTAATCTCAAAGATTCCCTGTGCCATGGCTTCATTTCTCCAGTCAATGCATTCTTTCAAGATGTATGTTGGCTATATTTTAAGTTTTTTTGAGGTATTTGTTTTTGGTCCCGTTTCAATGTCCTGGCTTAGAAAATGTTTAGTTTAGGGTTTTGAATTCTTAGAATTTTTTTGTAATTGTGTTTTAAAACCCTTGCCTTTGATATTTTTCATAGAAATGATTATATAATATTGTAAAGTGTCGGCCATCTATTTTTTGTGAGTCGAAGTATTTTTACCCTAATTTTGTTATGTCAAAAATATTTGTAAAAAGGGCTTAGGGTTTGAGATTGAATGTATGAGGGATTATTGTAGCTTCCTATGGTGGTATTGAGTTCTAGGTTTTAGATTGTAATCACTGGATAATAATAAAGATATTGGACTCACTGTTGGTGGATGTAGCCCAGAGATTGGGTGAACCACATTAAATTATGTGTTATTGTGTTCTCTCTTGTTTGTTAATATTTGCATTTTCTTCTTATTAACCTAACACTGTATATATGTATAGGTGTGTTTGTTTTTTTGTGTTAGGTTAGGGTTTTTTGGTCTACTTTCTAGAGATTCATGGTTTCTTGCTATGAACTTGCATTCAAGCATCCTCAGATAGAGTCATTGTTGGGTATATTTTAAGTTTTTCTGAGGTATTTGTTTTTGGTCCCGTTTCAATGTCCTGGCTTAGAAAATGTCTGGTTTAGGGTTTTGAATTCTTATAATTTTGTTGTAATTGTGTTGTAAAACCCTTTCCTTTGATATTTTTCTTAGAAATGATTAAATCCCTAGTTAGCCTTGAGTGAGCCTTAATCTTTATATTTGCTTGTTACTTTTCGAGTCACTTAAGTTTTCCTTTCTGCATGTTGTCATTTCTCCTAGTCTTCACTAAGTTGCACAATGTAATTCCCTATCCTTAAGTCTTTTAGAAAATTGGTGATTGTGGTGTGTCCTTTGATTAAGCTTTCTTTAGTCGCTGAGTCTCCCAGTTCATCTCACGGTTAAGTTTTCATCCAGTGATTTAGTGACTGTGTAATCTCCTTTTCACTTGATATCTGGTGGTTTCTAAAAATCATTTGGCCACTTAGAAAGGTAGTTATCTCTTGTTCTCTAGATCAGGTGGCTAACTTCATGACTTTCCAGTGATCTAGTGAATGCCATTGATTGTCTCTTCATCCAGCGGTCATGTTTTAATCTCACAAAGACTAGGTCCTACATAAAATTTTTGGGAGATCTGGTGATTGAGTCTTCTTCTCATGGTCTCTTAGTTTGGTAGCTTTGAAAAGGAAATTTGGAAAAGGTTAGAATTTTTCTCTTGTTTCTTAATCTAAAGAAAAGATGGTGGTGTTCTAAGTTATTTAGCGATTAAGCGAGTGCAGTGTTCACAAGATCTCAGAATTAGTTAGTGAAGCTCCAAAGTTTTTAGCGACTTGGAGAACAAAGAATAGTTAAGTGTGTTTTCAGTGGTCACTGATTCTCATGAGAAAAGGTGATGGTAAAATATTTTTAGGCAATTTAGCAACAGCCGCTGATTTTGTTCAAGATCAACGGTTAGTGTGTGATCTCAAGAAGTAACCTGTGGTGTGAAAAAATACTTAGCCAATTGGAGATTGAAGTTATTCGCTCATTCTCGAAGTCTAATTGTGGTTAAGAATTTCTTTCCAAGAATGTGAGATAACTTTGTTCACTGAATCATGAGGAGAACCCGGAGTTAAGCTTGGCTTTTTGAGAAAAGGAGATCCTTTTGTTCGCTAGTTCTCTAGATGTACATTGAGTTAAGAAAATGATTCTAAGAATTGGTGAAGTCTTTGGTCGCTGAATCTCTAAGTTGGGTGGGACTTAGTGTGAGTTTTAAAGGATTTCCCTTGGACCATTGATCATCTCTAGGATCAATGGTGGACATGAGATCTCAATGTAAAGCCTTGATTTAAGAGGTCATTCTGAGATTCTGCAAATGGCTTAGTCACTGGATCTCCAACCTTAATCGCGGGTTGGCATTTCTTTTGGAGATCATGAGTTTCCTTTGTTCACTGGATCTCCAAGCCATGTCCAATTAAGTTCTCATGCCCTTAGTTTCTTTTTGAGCCATTGCAATGTGGAAAAGGGTATTGTGTCAAGCTGGAGAAAAGTAGAAAGCCATCCAATCAGGTTTTAATGATAAATTTTCTCATTAATTAAGGGTTTTAATACAAAAAGCCATGATCGCTGCTCTCGCACCCTATTTTTTATTTTTTAAATCATCCTATCAACTTCTACACCATGGCTAGCTGTGATTTGAAGGTTGGTAGATTGTGGAATTGAATGCAGAAGTGACTTAGGCTAGATTTGTTACAATTTGGCAATCATGCACACACAATTCTTGAAGTATATAGTCAGGACCTCATTTCTTTTTGTGCTCAAAGTTATTCTAAAGTTGATTGTGAATTGTTGGCACTGAAGTTGTAGGAGTGAAGTTGCATAATTGTGATAACTTCTTTCTCCATAGAATGATTCATCTAAAGGTGAGTGATGTGTCTTCTAGTGGTGTGAAGGAAAAAAGCGGAGAATGCAAAGGGAAGCTAAATTATTCTAATGAGTTTATCAAGCTGCTACCAGGTTCAAACCAGAACAAGAAGGCCATTGACACAACCTTTGAAGACTTTATGGACAAGTGTAGAGATCCTATCATGCCTTCAAGATCAGGTTTCACCATCTTCTCATATTTTTACAATAATAGGCATAAAGCAATTCCAGTCTGTAATGGTTGGACTCTAGGGATGGCCAAGTTGATTGTGCCTAATGTTTTCCTTGATGTTGACCTGATTATTTTGTTAGCAAGGCTTTATGACCCCATTTCAAAAACTATTAGGTGAGAAGACCAGTATGTTTTCCTTACCTTAGATAGGGGGTCCTTCATGAGGGCTTTTGACTTTTATGCTTCTTCTTCTGATGAGATTGACCTAAAAAAAGAGAGAGAGAAGTATACTAGTAATCTTAGGTTTGTTAAAAGTCAAATTGTTAAGCACATGCCCAAGCATGGTAATTACATTTCCCCTCTTCCTACAATTATGAATGCTCCTTACCTATTTTCATCCTTGTGTAATTACATGAAATTCCCATGTCATGGGTTCTGTAGGGTTTTAGGAATTGATGGAGATGAGGAAAAGATGCCTGCCGACCTATTAATGATAATTTTAGATATTCAGAATTCTCTTTCAAACACTGACTATGATTACATCCAATATGTGATTGATAGGATTCATGAGGGTTTGATATCTATCAAAGAAAATAAAAGACCTATCAAATTTTTGCATTATTCCCTTCTCATGCACCTAATCTTATTCCACCATGTTAATTCCCTTGATGCTAAGATGTTGAAATTGAGGAAAACTTTTAATAACCAGCCAAACCCATTGCAGTACTGGTTGAGGGCTTGGAATTACACTTCCAATTAGTGTAATTTTTCCATCTTCCTGAATTACTTTGTTTATCTGGTTCTTGGGATGTTGGGTACAAATGTTGTAAGATTATCACCTAAGGTTTTGAGATTGCTGAGGCCATTGCAGTTTGAGGGTAAGTGGATAGGAAATCACAATTGGGGTGATTTCTACCTTGGGGATAGTCACACAAATATTAGGGTTTATGGTTTCCCTCAACCCCCACATCTATTACCTAGGTATAAGCCTCCTAGAGTTTCCATGATGGAGTTTATATGGAAATTGATGTGGACTAATAGAGAGCACCTTGCACCTCATAGAAAGGGGACTTTTACACCATGACAATTTAGAATGGGCAGTTTCTTAATTGGTAATAGGGCTTTGGATAAGGTCAACATTTGGTTAAATCATTTCAAGATGTGTTCAACCACTTGCAGGCATGTAGACTTAGAGGGTTTCATTAGGACAACTAGGATGACTCTGATTCCAAACATTGGGTCAATTAAGGAGCATGAAGGACTAGAAGAAGAAGACGTGATAAGAAACATCTTAGATTTTGACGAAGCCAAGAAGATATGGAACAAATATTTTGATTTTCTTAATATTCAGAAAAGGCTAAAGTTAGTTGGTATTCCTTTTGGTGGTTTTTTCGCTGAGCTCCCATTTCTACAAAGAATGGAGAAGATGATAGAAATGTATAGTACTCTATCTAATCAATTAGAAGATCAGATTGAAGAAAAGTTGGAGGTCCCTAGGGATTATTCAGCCTTTGACCCTGAAGAGTACACTGATGAGTCTCAGGAGGGCAGTAGTCCACCTCAAGGAGAGGATGTACCGATAATTGATTTGAGTCAAGGTCAATAGGAGGAAGGGGTTACTTCTGAGTGACATTTGAAAAAACAAAAACTTGAGGTTGGTGAACCTTCACAGAAGAGAAAAAAAAGAAGGTAATTGATATTGCTTCAACTCTTGTGCCCATTGATAGGGCTTATCACCATCAAATAAGAAAGGCCATTAGGGATGGCAAGAAGCTTGTAACAAAAGAAGAGGGGGCTATGTCCTTTTTGTTAGGGAAGGATGAAAGGAAACTCTATTAGGAAGAATTTCTTAATGATGAACAGTTCATAAAAAGTAAAGAATTTAGAGATTTCCTCATTTGGAGGAAACATGAGGAGGTGAAGAAGTCTCTTCCTGAGGGTATGCAGCCAAGTGAAGAAACAATGAGGGCCTTAACATCATATGACCCCAGTCTTGAAGGCATCACTGTAGAAGAGGCTAGAAAAATGGTTAAGTCAAGTGGTATGCTTTTGACTCCTGGATGGGATTTGACATCTGCCTTCATCATAGATCAAATTAGGTAGCAGCCTAAGGGAGGCTTGTCATATGAGGTATAGATTGATGATATGATTAGGGGAAGAGGCTATGACTCTAAGTCTCAAGTAGTTGCTTTATGGTCTCTAGCTCCAAGGACTCATAAGCCATCTTTGGTGAGCATAGAAGACAAGATGGAGGGAGATAGGATAGTCTGGACTGTGCAAAATACTACTGATCTTGAGGTGTCAAAGGTAGTTGTACACCTTGCCCACCTTAGTGAAGCTAATACTATCCAGCTATTAGAAAGATATGATAGATTATTTGAAAATTTGATGAAGGTAGAAAAGGATAGGGATCTACAACTTATGATGGTCAAGAAATTGGAAGATGAGATTGAGGATTTAAAGGTGAAGCTTGAAGAAGCCTCAAAGGTTGTTCCTTCCCCTTCTTTGCAAATTGAGGCCCCTCCTCTGATAGATGCAAAATTTTCTAAGAAGTTTGTTGAGGACTTAGAGAAAGTAAGGTTCGATGCATCCTTGGATACTATAACAAAGATTGTGCAGTATAGGCAAAGAAGAATAAAGGAGAAGATGGAAATAGTGCATTAATCAGTTAGTGAATTGAACAAGGCTAATGATAAGGTGAATGAGTCACTAATCACTTTGGAGCCACTATACAGTGTGTGGTCAGGAAGAAGCTTGTTGTTTGACAAATTGGATGCTTTGTAGGAAAGTAGGCCTGATATTCCTGAGATAGTAATAGAGGTATTTGAGAAGATTGGTTTGGTAAGTGCTATATCAAAGTTTTTTAAAGGAAAATCTAACCAAATAAAGGCCAAGTTAGCTATGTTTGATAAGGACTACAGTAAGTGCTTGCCTTTAGTATATGAAAATAATGGAAATGTAGTCAGTACAGATGAGTGGAAGGCATCAATGGATTAGTTGGTAATTAAACATGATGATTTCCTTAATAGTGATAGTGCCCTAGACTTGGAAGGGTGTAATAGTATAATTGATAGTTTGTTTAAAGTTGAGGGTGACTGCATATGGTTTGTGGTAGAAGTAAAGGCAATAACTGATTCTATGTGGGACCAATAGATCAAGTCACTATAGGAACTATAGGCATACAGTTGGCCTTTTGATGATGATGTGGTAGCATGGGACAAAATGACAGAGGAAAAAGAAGAAGCCAGTTGTCCTAGTGTTAGAAGAAGAAGAATAGAGCACAAATGGCACCTAATCTAGAATTCGAGGGAGAGCATGTTTCAAAGATAGGATGATGTAAGTTAGCCTATAATGGTAGTCATCATTCATGTAACAAATCATGGTAACTACTCTGAAATATCTCTAGATAAAGGTGCCACTTGTGAAGATGTTAGTAGTTGTGAACTACTTTTTGTTACTGTAGTCACTGTCTTTTGGTTTGTACTTTTTGTCTTTAGTACAAGTCATTTTCCCAACCATCTGAAGCTTGTTGCATCCTTTCAAGGATTCCAAGATGGTTGTAGGTATATATAGAAAGTTTTTTCTCTTTTTGGAGGTTGAACTTTTGTAAAGAAAAACTGAATATAGAATCTAATTTCTTTGAAGTTTTGTTCAAATTGTAATGGATACAGTTGGGAATTAATACAAGTATATTGAAGTTCTATTGCTATCTTTGGTTGTCTTCATGTATGGATGCTTTTGAATTTCTTACGCATTAATTAGTAAGGATTTTTTAATGTATTGGTCATAAGGTGAATATAGGGGTTGAGCTCAAGTTTCTCTTGAGGAGAGAGTAAATCTTTAGGGAGGTCTCTGGGATTTGAAATTCTATGCATGAATTTGATGGTAGGGTTGGGAATTGGGAGAGTAAATAGTTAGGCAATTTATTGGAATTTTAGTATCTTTATGTTAATAGGATTCTATAGATGTTTGGTTTTGACTCTAGCCCAATGAATAAGGCACTGGTTTAGGTTTGATTTACATTTGTTCACCATCATTTTATCAAGAATTTATCTCCATTTACTTTTACTTGTATGTTTGTGAGTTGCATTGGATATGTCAAGTACATAGATCAATTTTGTTATGCTTTGTAGAAGCAATTGAAAGATAAACCCGCTTGATTTTTTCACTGAGTTTTTCACTCAAAGTGAAGAAGGCTTGAAGCCTTAGTACCTTAGCATTTAGATTGTGCTGGATGAAGTTGTTGGGAATGCATGAGTCATAAGTTTAGTGAGTTTCTAAAATATTTCAACCATCTGCAATCTTAAGTGCTAACAATGTATAAGTTGTTTTCATCTAAACTTGAAACCGGCCTCTTTGCAAGAAACTTCTACATGTCATATTCTTGAGTCTCCTCCATCCATTGGATCTCTTTAACCCAGCTTCCTTTTTTTGTTTCCCATCCATCAATACTTGCACCAACCTTCTTAATAAGGTTGATGGCCTCATTCTGGGATTGATTCAAGTAGCTTGAGTGTTTAATAGCCTCATATTTTACATACTTGATCCACCCTTCAAATGCTTTGGTGATGGCCTTATTTATCTGTACCTAATTTAGGAACTTCTGGTCAATTAGGGATTTGACATCAATTAAAGTTGGCATCTCACTTAATGGAAAAGGCTCCAGATGTTTAATGGAATGAATGTACTGAGCCATGATTTTCATTTCTTCCTTCATCTCTTGTTTATCCTTCGTGTCCTTCCAAACCCCACTTGCAATCTTTCTGTTAGAAACCTCAAATATTTTCATATCCTCAACTCTACTTTCTTTCCCTGAATCAATCTTCGACACATGATAATCTTGTGCATAAAATTCTTCATTTCCTTGATCATTTACTAGTTTTGCAATCTCTTCTACCCAATGGCCATTACCTTTGTCAAACTAAATTATGGACTCTATTTTTGGCTTTTTGGTGTTCAGAGTCTTACCCAAGCATTTACTCACCACATCCTTAATTGGTAGAGATAGAGGAACAACACTTTTTTCCTTAGCAATAGAGTTTTCCAACCATTATGAATCTATGGTAGTCTTCTTATGTATGTCATTGCTACTCAAAAGAGCAAGAGAATATTTTGGAGTGTTTTCTGAACCACCTTGCATTTGCTAGCTATCTGACATATCGGGTGAACTAAATTCTGGAACTAGATCTTCTTGTGGTTCAGTTTCAGAAGTATCTAGATCTACTATAACACTGGAATCCACCACTAGTTCCTTATCTTTGTTCTTTATCCTAGTACTTGATCGGATCATCTGTGTGGTGGGTTCAACTTGAAGTTGAACTTGAAGTTGAAGTTGAACTTTTGGGCTAGCTGGTTCAACTTCAAGTTCAATTTTACCTGCAGGCGATTTACTAATAATAGAGTTAGACAAAATAGAAGCCTTCCTCAAGGAATTTCTCTTCTTGGGTTTCACTTTATTTTTAGAGGATCGGGGAATAATTTTGGGGGTCTTCTTTTCTAGTAACCAATTTTCTATTCTTCTAACCACATTAGCCATTCTAGACTATAGATCATCCTCCTCTACTTTGGTCCAATTAACCTCTGGGATAGGAAGGTCTTCAACTTTCTCAAGAAATTAGGAACCAAAAACATCCACCTCTTCATCTTCTTCAACATCATCTGTATCCAAATCCAACTTGAAGGTGATGATCTATCTTAAAGTCATCCTAGACCAATATTTCTTTCTAACCTCTAGCTCATCTAAGCAGTTAGCTCAGTAGTCTTCAAGTTTGGGAATATGCATAAATGAAGCAGAAACATTAAGGTTTGACTTGGCAAAACCCCTATAGTCAAAATTTTTTCTAGGGGTGTAAGGTTTTAAGTTCAAAGCGTGAAACTCACCTTCCATTGTCAGGGAATCCTAGAAACTCTTATAGCTATAGTGACTTAATTCAGTAGGAAATAAGACATCAGAGGACTTCTTAGAACTACAAGACTTTCTTTCAACAATGACCAATTTCTTGCAAATCTCCATCAAAACCACATTATCGAAATAGTATCTGGGTAGTCTTAGCAGTTCTCCATCGAAAGCACCAACCCTAATGTAAGTGAATCTAGGGAACTAGATAAAGTAACAACCATAAACATTCACTACTTGCATATCTTCCTTGGTGAGTCTACTATTTTCTTTCCCATGCAACCCAAAGACCAGTTTACCCAAGAATATATCATTAATTGCTTTAAATTCCTCTAAAAATCTCTCACTCTAAAAACATCTGTAGTAATCATAAATCTTCATGTCATTGTTCCACTGCTCATGAGGAAGACCTTCCTAGGTTTTACAATAGGCAAGAACATATATAAGGTAGGAAGTCATGTAGAAAGGGGTTAAATTGGTTACATTTACAAGTTCTCTATGCAGCTTCTCTACGATTAAGATGGCCCAGTCAATAAATTTTTCCCCTCCCAAAATCTTCTAAATGAAAAAATACATCTAGTCTTCCTACTGGAAGGCATGTTCATTTCCCTTAACTCTATTTAAAATAAATACAATGTTTTCAATCTCCTTACAGAAATTATCAATTGTAAGGGGTTTGGGCAACAACGAGCCTCCTTTCTCTAGTTTTTCCAACTAGCTTTGAGCAATTAGAGAATTATTTATTTTCTTATCCTCTTCGTATACACGGGCTTCTTCTGCATAAGTCAAGGGCTCATAGGGTTTTTTGTGAGGTATTTTAAGAGCTTCTATGAGTGTCTCTTGATTGATTCTTACTAATATTTCCCCTAAGGAATCCTTGATGCACCTATTCTTAGCATCATATTTATTAACGCATTCTAGCACGAGCTTAGGACATACTAAGGTTGGGGGAAATGTGATGGCTTCCATTAATCTTCTTCTAGCTAGATTTTTAGAGAAAGTTCCCTCTGACACCTTACTAACCCTATCACATAACTCCCCTAAACTTATATTGACTAGAGATGTATCACAAATGTCTGGGAGTGATACTAATAAATGGGTTTTTCTTTCAACTTTTGAAAGCTTTGGGTGAAATAGAGGCATCCTAACAGAAAAGAAGAGAATTTTCACAAAATATAGTAGTAATCTTCTTCTACAAACTGAAAGCTGCAAGGAGGAGGATAACTCACCAGTTGTCTATGCACCAATTTTCTACAATTTCCTTACCACAAACTCGGCTGCTTCCTTTCTTCGCAAGCAAATAATAATAAAATGCTAATAAAAGTTTCAATTTATTAATAAGGCTGGTAAGAATCTCGCATAGATTTTTGGAAGAAGGTTATAATAAATGCATTTATGGAGAAATCATCGATGTGACATATTAAGTCTTTTCTCATTCAATTTCATGTCAAATTGACACAAGTTTCTTAGTTCCCAATAACATCTCCTGATTACCACACTCTTCATAATAATGACCCTTTTTAATCACGCCGCCAACTATCATATCTTAATTCTACATGCTCATACTATCCCATCAAATTCAATAACTTCACATGGCAACATTCCATAGTTTTGATTTGATAACCATGTTACTTGAAAAGGAAACTTCCCCACGGAAGAAAAGGCCAAAATTCCTAAATATTCCATATCTTGGAATTTACTCTTGAACTTGAACTTGACAAATTTCAAGGTTCAAGTTCAACTTTACAAAAGTTGACAAACTAACAATAGGGAAAAGGGTGGGCAGAGACACACCACAACTTATAATAGATCTTAAACTTGAACTTGAACTTGACAAAGTTCAACTTCAACTTCAACATAGAACTTTTTATTGACCAAAACCAAACTTGAGAGAAAAGAAAAAGTCGAGGGTAACAACTAGCTCTGACTGGGGACTGAGACTCTTCAGGACTGAGGATGAACTTAGAATCACTAGTTTCACAAAATGGACTAGACTTATTAAAGACAAGGACAACTAAACACAAAAAAATTTTCTACTCATACAGATGCAACCCAAAACTTCTATACAAGCAAGAAAGAAAACTTAAAGCTAAAAAAGCTTAAGGTCCCATTTGTTATATGATAGGGGTAGTTTTTCTCCATCAACATACCTTATCTTGAATGCATTTGGACCCAAATCCTGAGAAATCTCAAAAGGACCCTTCCAGAGAGATTCAAACTTCCCATGTGCTCTACATGGTTCTCGACATTTATCCTAGAGTAAGACCTTGTCTCCCTTCATAAATTTATGTAGTCTAGCATGATGATAAAATATTTCTTTCACCTTAGGTTTATGAGTGGTTATATGATCCACTAGTTCTGCTCTTTCTTCTTCAATTTTTGATAAATACATAATCCTCTTTTCTAATGAATTATGGAAGACTTCATTTTCAATACACCTCTGCAACTTAGCGGAAGCTAATTCCAGTAGAAGACATAACTAAGCCTTAACTCCAAAGACCATCTCAAAAGGAGACATCCCAATGGCCCTTTTTGGTGAATTTATATCTGCCCATAAAGCTTTGAAGAGTCTTTTTTGCTAATCCTTTCCTCTTTCTTCTACAAGATTTTTCATAATATTGATCAAGTTTTTATTTGTGGAATCTGCCTATACAATTCCCTATGGGAAATAATCTGAAGAGTGAGGTAAATTAATTCCATGGTCATAGCAGAAAAGCTAGATTTCTCGGGATGAGAAATTATGAGCATTGTCAGCCACTATCTTGAGTGGAACCCCAAATCTTGTAACAATATTCTCTTATAGGAATCTATAGACTACTTCGAACATGGTCACCTTTATCAACACAGCCTCAACTCATTTGGGGAAGTACTCTATGGCCATGAGGATGTGAGTATGCCTTCCACTCGAGATTGGATTAATTGGACCAATGAATTCAAGTCCCCACTGTTGAAAGGGTTCTTCAATGACTACAGGTCTCAAAGGTAAAGCAACTAACTGAGGTTTCCTGAGAGAAGAGCTTACACTTTTCACAGCCTTCCACCCACTTGTATGTGTCTCTAAACATCCCTGGCTAGTAATAGAAATTTCTCAATATTTTAAAAGCTATCATAGATGATGAGTATAGTCCTCCACAAGCTTCATTGTGAAATTCTTGTAGGAGATTCTGTTGTTGGTCTTTATCTACGCATTGCAAGAACATTCCATCTATCCCCTTTTTATATAAGAAATTGTCCACAATGACATATTTTACTTCTTTTAGCCGTAGATTTATTTTTTATTTAGTCAAGAGATGATTTGGAGCTTCTCCATAGGTCAATAAGAATGCCACATCCAAGAACCATGAATCACTTGTTCTGACAAATAGGCAATTAGGTAATTCTTGATCTCCCTTATTTTTAGCCATTAGCTTGCATAGACCCTGACCTCTGACTAGCTTAGTGGGTTTGATCTCCAAAATTCTTGCACTTTAGCTTCCCAAGTAGCTCTATTATTAATAGCTACCTCCTATTGAGTGAGGATAATTTTGACGAAAGAACTTGGAACAAAAACTATAGAGTGATAATGAAGAGTATAATACCAAAACTATTTTACTACATTTACCACTGCAAATGTCTCTTTCTTAGTTTGGGAACAACATAGCTCACATTTTTTTAGCAGTATACTCATGAAAGAAATAGGAACCTCTTCATCATTCTCATTATTTTGCAAAAATACTCCAAACATGGTGTATTCTAAGGCATAATAATAAATTATGAAATATTTTTTAAATTCTGGGTGTATCAAGGTTGGGGCTTGAGTTATGGATTCTTTTAATTTTTCAAAAGACTTTATGGTCGGTTCATCCCATTTGAAACTATGTTTTTCATTCAAAAGATCAACCATTGGTTTTGTCATCTTGGCAAAATCAGGAATGAATTTTCTTAAAAAATTAACTTGAGCAAAGAAAGATTTTATGCCCTTGCAATTGACAGGAAGACATAATTGTTGAATATCTCTCACCCTTTCTGGATCAATTTTAATGCCTTCTTTTGAAACTAAATGACCCAGCAACTTTCCTTCTGTCACATAGAAAATAGACTTCTTCAGGTTTAAAGAAACACCATGGTCCCAACACCTTTGCAAAACCTCCTTTAAGTCTCTTAGATGCTTCTTTCATCTTCTGGAGAAGACTTTCATAACATCTAGATATATGGTGATGGTTTTATTTAGTAGGTGACCAAAGGTGGAATTCATAGCCCTCTGAAATGTGGCCCTGACATTAATTAGTTTGAAAGGCATCCTTCGATAAGAGAACATACCCCAAGGTGTGGTAAAAGCCATCATATGGTGATCTTCATCTGAAACACTGATCTGGTTGTATCCCAATAAGCCATTGAGTAATGACATCATTTTCAAGCCAGCAATAGTCTAAAGGATCTAATCCATCATGGGTAAAAAAAAGTTATCCTTGAGACTTGATTGATTGAGATTTCTAAAATCCACACAAATCCTTATTTCTCCACTTCATTTCCGAATAGGAACTATGTTAGCCACCCATGTCGAGTGGTGAATAGTGAAGATTATGCATATGTGAAGCATTTTATCAACTTCTTTAAAGATATCATCAGCTACTTTTTGGTTATAAGTCCTTAGTTTCTAGCAAAAATGGGACGTTCCTGATTTTAAAGGAATGTGATGTGTGAAATGTCCTTGTCTAAAATTTTTCAAATCATCATAGGCCTAGGGAAAAACATCTCCACACTCTCTTATAGCTTGGTAAAATGGCTCTTCTCATCATCATCACAACATACCCATAGGTTTGTTGGCAATTTAGCTAAGTTGGTTGCATAGATGTTGTCATTGTGGCAACATATGATCTATATGAAGATCACATAGGTCAGAGAGCTAGTATGTCAGAGCGTAATGCAAAATTGTCTAAGTATGAGATAGTGTGTTTTTGTAGTGAACCCAAAGATAGATTCAATTGGCGATGTTGATTAGAGTAAGTTCAATGCTTTCTCACTTGAACATAGACTCTATGGTGACTATTGAAGACTCACCTCAAAGAAAAAGTTAGTACGACATGTACAGAAGAAGTTATGAAAGTTTTACTAAAGATAGTGTTAAGCTGACAGGACATAATATGAAGATAGAATTGATAAAGAGTTAAGGGATTCTTTTGTTTATCAAAATAATGACTTAACAATATAAAGGGATGAAATCCTAGATTTTAACCCTTGGATAAAGATATTTTGTAACATGATAGCTGACTGGAAAGTTATTAATCTTAATAACTTGTATAAAGATGTAATTAAAAAGAGAAGTAATGAATGTATGTAAAAGCAATATTGAAAGAGCGGCAAAGAGATATTGATGCAAGTCATATAAGGTTATGTACCTTGACCTATTTTTGTAATCATTGAATATTGTACATTACTTGTTTGGGCAGTGGGCTCATCTGGTAATCACATTTTGTACTACCAACTCCTAACAGGGTTGAGGCTTCTAACAAGGCCTATAGTCCCTTAATCAGGACTGAGACACTATATGCATGTAATAGACTCCTAACAGGGTCAACATCCTTAACATGATACTTTTGATTAGTGGATCTTTGTGGGTACCATCCCCACCAGGGTTTTCCCTTGGCTAGGGTTTCCTCAAGAACAAATAATGTGTTATGAGTTCTTTTGTTTTATTGCTATGCATGTTGTTTATCTTTCTATGTTATGCATGCATTAAGATAATCTGTTATATCCATAATTGGGAAAAAGTAAAAGTTTGTAGAATACTTATTCACCCCCCCCCCCCCTCTTAGTATTCCCTATTTCTAACAATTGGTATCAGAGCTTAGTTACTCAGAAAAGAATCATTCAAGGAAAGCCTAGCAGCTTGAGTAAGATCTCTATGGATATGGATCAGCTACAGAAGAATCTTGAAGAAGCTCTTGAATAGATTGATATGCTTACTGAAGAAAGAGATACTCTAAAAGGAAAATATGATGATGCAAAGAACCTCATTGAGAAACAGAAAAACAAGTTGGAAGATATGAAATCTGAAAAGGAATCTGAAATTCACATTGAAGATTGTGATGATGACTTAGAAAAATAAAATGAGATCCTTAAACATGAACTGAAGATAGAAATTCTGAAGCTAGGTCTAAAAGATGGAAATGGCAAGAATGAAGAAAATCTGAAATCTGAGAATGAAAATCTTAAGCTTGAAAATGAAGGGCTAAAATCTAAACTTGAGAAAGTCAATTTGTAGTATGCTGAACTTGAGAAATACAATACAATTGTGAAAGGAGAACTGACCCAATCTAAGTAGCAACTTGAAAGACTATATTCAACTAATGAGAAGATTGATGAATAAATATATTATCAAAAACTATCCTATGATAAAACTAGTCTTGGATTCAACACTTTTAAAGAAAATGAAGAAAGCAAGGAACTGGATTTGAAAATATTTGAAAGCATAGATGAAAAGAAGTCTGATGAGATTAACAAATCTGAAGATACACCTAAGGAAGAAGAACCACCTAAGAAAGAGGAATCACCTAAAGGTATGAAAAGAGAATTCAAAGGTAGATGTTTTTCTTGTAATACTGTTGGTCATATGAAGAGAGATTGCACAGGTAAGCAATTTAAACCTCTTAATGGTTATTGTTATAATTGTCATGGTTTTGGACATAGAGCTATTGAATGCAGAAAACCTAAATTTATTGAGAATAACTATAGTAGTAGAATGTTTAGAAATACTAACCATGTAGATAAGAAACCTACTGAAGATATGAACAGAAGAAATGTAGTATGTTACAGATGCAACAAGGTTGAACACATTGCTAGAAATTGTAGATCATAGATCAATCATCCTAGACCAAGATATGGAAATAATGGAATAGTTTGTCAGATATGTAACAAGATTGGACATATAGAAAGGTTTTGCAGAATGAACAATAGAGTTTTTCATACCAATCCTAACCCTAGAAGTCATGGAAGAAGAAGTGAAGATGCAAGCAATAGTGAGAAATGATGTTGTATTAATTCAGATGAAGTGAAGTTTGTTAAAAGCATAGATCAAGGAAACATATTCAGCACTGAAGGCAGTTAGAAAGGTGAAGTATTAAATGGTAAGAATGAATCTTTACCTAACCCATCTCAAAGTACTTAATTCATGAAATTTATAGTAAAATAGGAACTTAGATTAGTGTAGAAATTGATATATGATGAATTGAGTCTTGCGCAGTTAATTCAAGTTATTATATGACATTCTAATGCTATGGTTAAGAGTGCAAAGAAAAATATTATGTTTTGCGAGATCACAAGAAGTTTTAAGTTTTGCAGGTTAAAAGAATCAACTTTTTGGAAAGAAGCGGCAAAAGAATTGAATGTGATGTCAGATCTAAGTAAGATTGAAATGATAAAAGGTCATGAACAGTATTATTTGATCATCAAAGTGAATAAAAGTGTTAAGGAGATCGAAGAGCAGTGATTGGAAGTGTTTTTCAAGGATTTGGTGAAGAATTTTTGTGCCGAATCTACGCAAGCCCTAAATTGCAGAATTGAGGTATTTTACTTGGTAGATCTTTAAATCAGTTAAGGAATTAAAGGAAATCATGGATATTTCTTTGATTTAAAATGTCAGAGATAAGAATAGACCTAAGGTGAAAAGGGAACTAGTGGAACCCTTGGAAGATGATCCTAGGTTAGCTTTAGATTTTTGTACCAAATGGAGTTTTACATCTAGAGAATGTTAGAAGTTATCTGGGATGTAAACTAGAGACTATTAGTGATAGTGACTTCACAAAGGAATATCAGAAGATCTATAATAAGGACATGTCATTGAAATTAGGGTTTGAGCATTTGAAAGATAATGAGATCATTAAGTATGCTTTACAATATGAATTTGACAATGAAGAATGTACCAAGATAATCCTAAGAAGAATTCATAATGGAAAGTTTTGGTTAGATGACAGAGTGATAGATATCACAACTGACTTAATTCATGAGGTAACTGGACTATCTAAAATTGGAGCCATTCATTTGAATGAGAAAAACATGAGGAAAATAGTCATAGACAACCCAAATTCATCCTACAATGGCAGAGGAATAGTAATTAGCAAGATACAACAAGATGATGTCAGATAGTTGTGTAAGATCCTAACAACTAAGCTCTGTGCTAACTCGAGAGAGGATGACGTGGAAGCTAGAATGATACATGTGGCTTATTTGATGTGTGTTGATAAAGTACAAGTTGACATGTGTGAGATTTTTAGAATTCAGTTGTTTGAGAATTTGGAAAAAATAAAGAAGACTAAGTATTCACAGTTTAGATTCTTATCTTTAGTCACTTATATGTTTTTTCATTTATTGAGATGATTTCCTTACACCATTGGAAATGACTAGAATGATGGCCAAACTAAAATGGAAAGGATTAACCAAGTGTATAGGAGGCATGTTATTGATAAAGTAAATGCAAGTGTAGTGTTGGTAATTCAAACATTTCAAAATTTGATGTCAAGCAGATCAAGGATCCCACAGTCTCTTATGGAGAAGTATAAAAATGAGATATGTTTCATGGTTGATACTAATTTTACTTACATTGAAGTAGTAGAATCTATAATAGAGTTCATACACCCTCTTGGCTATGAAATATCTAAGATTGAGACAGAAGAATATGTGAGTAGACTACTTAAGTGCAAGATGGATATTCATAGTAACAGGTTTGGAACCTTTGAGGAGAACTTCAACTCCATAAAGACCATCCTTGAAGAGAAATAGTCAAAGAAAAGAGTTAAGAGTACAATTAAGAAAATTCTAAAAGATACAGGGATGGTTGAACATGAGTTCTTGGTAGCCAAGCAAAAAGTAGTAGCAGTTAGAGAAATTGGACAAAAAGAAGTTTTGTCTATGCCACCTTTATCATCAATTGCAGTACAACAAGGAGAAACACCAGTTAAGGTGAAAGTGGAAGAAATAGAGAAGGATCAAGAAACAAGAAAATCCATTAGATCAACCTCCTCCACACCTAGCAAAAGAATAAAAGAGATTGCTACTAGACTGGGTAAGAGGCAGAAGACATTGGTGGCTCTAGTTCAAAGGGAAATTGTAGAAATCAAAGATGATGAAAACACTCATGTTAAGAAGGAAACTTGAAAACCTAGAATTGAAAAGTTTAATGAATAGATTATTCAAGATGGAGACTTTACAAATATGAACAAATATTATGATCTCTATGATTATGCTGAAAGACTAAATTTAGAAAATGTAGTGGTGAAGTATATGTTTTTATCTAATAAGAAATTTGATACAATTCAGGGTAAGATCCCTGATGACTTGTACAAGAAACTTGTAAATAGAAAGAAGAGAGCATCAGAGGAAGATATAACTATTAGAGAAAATCTTGTAAGAAAACTTTGTGTTGTGAGAAATGAAGAACACTTCAAATAGATAATGAAGGATCTAAACACCCATCTGAGAACCAAGAAGAGAACTATTCAAATTATGGGAGGTATATATGAAGAAATTAACACAAAAATAGAGCAACCAATCATTAAGGTTATGTCAAAGAATGCTAGAGAACCATTAGTTGCAGAAAAATCTAAAGATCAAGAAGAAGAAGCAGAACAAGAGGACTTTCCTTCTCCACCAGCCATAAATATTGAGGAAGAAGCCATGAATGTTGAAGGAACAATGATCACCTTGGATAGTGATGATAACTTATTCAAGAATCTTGAAAACATTTTTGACAATTCAGATTTTGAAGAGTAGGATAGTACCAAAGGAGAAGAGAAGATAGAAACCAAAATTGTAGAACCTAAAGTGACAGAGAAACAAGAACCTATTCCCACTCAAGAAGAAATTAGTCTTACACCTGAGACTGGCAAGAAAACTCATATTGGTTCTATGATTGAGAATTTGGGAAAGGAAGTAGATGATGATGATCAGATGGAATTGATCACATCTTTGAACAAGATCATCGGAAAGAACAAGAAAGTAAAGAGTCTTGAAGGATGCCTAAAGAAGCTTACTGAGAAGTTACAAGGCATTATAACTACACAACTTGTAGAAGATGACCATCTGGAAAGAAAAAAGTAAGTGATGAATACTTTTGATGGTGAGTTTACAAATTTATCTGATATAGCAAAGATGAAAGCTCAAGTAGGTTATGAGGCCAAAACACTTTTGGACATTAGTCAGAATATCAGGAATGACATCAATAACCTTGATATCTACATAAATGACTTGAGAAAGAATTTAGAAAGAGGAAAATATTTGTACATTCAGTGTACAAAATCAGAGAGCTTGGTAGTAGAGGAAGTTCAGAAGATGAAGATGAAGGAAGCAGAAATTCAGAATGAGACAAACCTTCTGTCAAGCCCCAATGTGAAGATATTTGATATTGAGAAGAAAATACGCAAGATTTATGATGAAATAAGAGTTTTGAAAGATGAAAAAGACATGAATATGAAGAGATTCACTCTTTTAAGAGAGTGCATTTCTATAAACTTGAGCATTATTTAAGGGCAACTGGAAGAATGTCTTTCAGCCAAGACATATTTTGAGAAGTTTAGTTATGAGAATCTCCAGGCATGTGAGATTGCATCTTATGGATTGTGTGCACTACTCAGTGTGGTAGATTCAACTAAGAAATCATGGGAGAAAGAGTTAGAGGCCATGAAGATTAATTTTGCAGATTGTGTTGCAAGCCTACCAGCTTTGCAATATTGAATCAAGGTATAACTTTTTGTGAACACAGTTTTGTAACCCTCCTTACCTTTTTTTGTCATTGTTGTCAAAGGGGGAGAGATATATAGTATAAAATTGATAAGGATACATACTCTTAGGGGGAGTATAGTATATAGAGAGGATTCATGAAGTAATAAGGATAGTATATACACATTTTTTATTATGGCCACAATTTTGAAATTTTGGAGTCTAAGACTTAGCCAATTTTCTCATATGTTGCCACCAATGACAAAGGGGGAGATTGTTGGAAATTTGGCTGAGTTGGTTACATAGATGTTGTTATTATGGAAACATATGATCTACATGAAGTTCACATAGGTCAGAGAGCTAGTATGTCAGAGCGCAATGCAAAATTATCTAAGTATGAGACAGTGTGTTTTTGCTAGTGAACCCAAAGATAGTTTTGATTGGCGATGTTGATTAGAGTAATTTTAGTGCTTGCACACTTAAACATAGACTCTATGGTGACTATTGAAGACTCACCTCAGAGTGAAAGTTAGTATGGCATGTATGGAAGAAGTTATGACAGTTTTACTAAAGACAGTGTTAAGCTGACATGACAGAATATGAAGACAAAATTGATAAAGAGTTAAGGGATTATTTTGTTTATCAAAATAATGAATTAACAATATAAAGCGATGAAATCCTAGATTTTAACCCTTGGATAAAGATATTTTTCAATATGATAGCTGATTGGAAAGTTATTAATATTAATAACTTGTATAAAGATGTAATTAAAAAGAGAAGTGACGAATGTATGTAAAAGTGATATTGAAAGAGCAATGAAGAGATATTGAAGCAAGTAGTATAAGGTTATGAACCTTGACCTATTTTTGTAATCAGTGAATATTGTACATTAATTGTTTGGGTAGTGGGCTCATCTGGTAATCACATTTTGTACTACCAACTCCTAACAGGGTTGAGGCTTCTAACAAGGCCTATAGTCCCTTAATCAGGACTAAGACACTATATGCATGTAATAGACTCCTAATAGGGTCAACATCCTTAACATGATACTTTTGATTAGTGGATCTTTGTGGGTACCATCCCCACCAGGGTTTTCCCTTGGCCAAGGTTTCCTCGAGAACAAATAATGTGTTATGAGTTCTTTTGTTTTATTGCTATGCATGTTGTTTAGCTTTCTATGTTATGCATGCATTAAGATAATCCATTATATCCATAATTAGGCAAAAGTAAAATTTTGTAGAATACTGATTCACCACCCCCCCCCCCTCGCTTAGCATTCCCTATTTCTAACAAGGTTTACCAATTTTAGATTATACTCATCTCCAATGTTTATCTTTTTATATTTTTTAGAAGGAATATTATCTGGCATGAGAGTTTGATTTACAAAATAGTCCCTCCTATCAAAAAGTTTCTCCAATTCCACTAGTCCTTTAGGTATAGAGTTACCTTTAAGTTGAAGCACTTTTTATGAAGAGCTAACATCTTTATTTGGAAAAAATTCATAACATTCAGACCTTGATCCTTCAAAATAACTAGTTGAAAACTTGTCCAGCCCTTGCAGGAATTCATTAATGTGGGCATCATCTTTAAAAATTTGTGAGGAAAGAGAATTATTATGTGCACTAGGTCTATGTATAACCTCAATTGGATAACAATCTTCTATAAAGTCTAGATGTGGAATTAGCAGGGAAGCTGATTCTGCCAGGGTGTCAGCTCTTGAGTTATATTCTCTTGGGATAGACTCAATTGAGAAAGCCTCAAACCACTCTATGTCATCCCAAACCCTATTCCTGTAATGTTCAGCCTCTCATTTTTTGTAGAAAATAAATTTTAACCTATTTTCCAATTAATTTTGCATCACCATGGGTTCTCAATATCTTAATCCCTTTTTTCTTTTCTTCTTATAGGCTTAACAACAAGGCCTCATATTCTCCTATGTTGTTTGTGTTTTCAAACTCCAACTTAAATGAAAAGGGAAGTTTGAGTCTGGAAGGGGAAATAAGGACTAAACCTACTCTTGATCCTATGGTAGAACAACTACCATCAAACTCAAGAATCCAAATAATATTTTCATTTGTCAAAATAGGTCCTATAACATCATTCTCAGGCATGATAACATAGTTAGAAAAATCTAATTCTTGATACAAAATTTTGGATTTGGGGTCTTCTGAGGGGAAGACAGTATACTTGGACTTGGGTTCTGGGAGTTGATTAACCTTCTTATTTCCTATAGGAACTATGGCTTGAGACCAATCCAATTTTATCTCACGACCTAAATCCCTGCAAAAGGTTCTACTTAGGAGCATTCCATAGCTAGTCAGAATATCAGCCACTAGAATTGTTAGCTTTAATATTTTTTCAGGGAAGGTTGCAAGTGTGACCTAAGCATCCTTAATTTGACCTATTAGTGGAACTTTCTTTGAATCCATGGAATAGCATTGGATAAAAGTGGCAGTCATAGGAAGGTCTAATGCTTTAGCTACAGAAGAGGGCATGCTATTATTTGAAGCCCCTGAATCAATAATACAATTGTTTAGCTTGAAACCATGAATAAACAAAGACACATAAAAGGGCTCTAGTTTCAAACTAGAGGGAATAGAAGTAGGTTTTTCTATAGGCTTATGTTCAACTTTAGCTTCTTTTTTTTACAATCTCCCCTTTAAAATATGCATTATTGGTATGTTGGAATTTAGGTTCAATAGGAGAACCCTTAACATAATTAACCAATCTATATAGCTCTTGAGGATTCATTTTTAAGTAGTCCATGGGAAAGATTTGTATTCTGGAAGATTTACAAAAATTGATTATATTGAAAGGAGATTCAAATTCAGACCTTTTTAAAATTTGAATCTCTGGACCACTTTCCTTTGGGACCTTGTGATTATCACTAGTTTGACCTCCAAAATCTTTGGTTGGTATCATGGACCAGCTATTTTCTTTTCCTCCATGCTGATTCTTTGTTAAAATTGAACAAGAGGGATCCCCTAAAGTTACCAATATATCACCACCCCTTTAGGAGTTTGATTCATATTCAAAGTAGAAATTTCCAGAGTCACCGAGTATCTCAGAGGATATATCTTCAATAGTCACTTTCACCATAGCTTCTTTTTCAGCTTCAAGTTGTTCATAGCGTATGTTTTTAGGACATGAAGTCCCTTCATGTTCATCGGTGAGATGAAAAATGCACATGTTTCTTTTTCTTGGAGGAGGTTCAATTTGGAATCTTTGTTGTGTAGGGGGTAAACTAAATTACTTGCCAGCATTTGAAGCTCCTTGATTTGGATATTTGCAAGGAATGTCTTGATAAGGTCTTGTAGCATTCAGTAACTATCGCTTGATTTTTATTAGGTAATTCATTAATATTTGTATCACATGATCTGATGATGAGGAAGTAGAGGCTTGAGAACTACGTGTCTGTACATCCTTTCTCCATTTACTAGTTGTGATTAGATCATCTTCCAATTCAATAGAAAGAGTTTTGGAAGCATCTAAGGTGGATGGTTGGGCTCTTTTTAAAGGGAATACAACATCAGGAGGCATAACATTCAATAAAAACCCTTTTTAATTTTTATCACTAGGTTTGCTTGCCGTTAGAATCTTTTGAATTGCCTTGTTATATCTCACTATGAACTCTCACATTGGTACTCGAATCTCTTTCTTCATTTGACTCAATTGAATTAAGAGCATGTTAGCATCATTAGCTGATTTAAATCTAGCTTCAAATACCCTTCTCATACTATCCCAATTAGTAATAGAGGCATGAGGCAAATTATGGAACTAGTCTATCGCAACATCTGTCAATGTCTAAACAAAAAGCCTTATGACTACATCTTGAGTACCGACAGCCAAAAATTCCACATGTTGTGTTAAAGGAATTCAAATGGTCTTTAGGGGATTTCTTTTCATCACCATTGAATTTGGGTAGAATATCCCTACCTTTAGGAAAATTACCCAAAATTTCCCCTAAGATTAAAGGTCCAACAGCTGCACCCCAAGGTTGATTTTGGGCCATTGGAGGCAAGATGATGTTTAAAGGCTAAAAATTTAGGAAGGAACTAGGGTCCCTAGTGACACCAAGGATTGAAAAAAAATTACAGGAGTTACTTTGGTGGGGGAGGAAGGTCTACTAGTTGTCTTGTAGCATCTTTCTCTAGAAGGAGTTTGGGGTTTGAAGTCAAGTTCTGCTAGGTCTTCAAAATATGAGTCAATCAGACCTTTTTCTCGGTCTCCTCTTGTATATCTTTTATCTACTAGCTTCAAGAAAACTTACTTGGCTCTAGCTATTATGTTTACTACAACTTCTTCTTGGGCATTGGGTATACCTCTCAATCTCTCACCAATTTCTTCCTCTCTTTCAAGCACTTGTTGGATTTGAAGATATTGCTAGTTACTTCTTTTATTTACCCAAGCACAAGAATTCAAATCTAAAAGAAGATCCTCTTGTGTGTCTTGGAAACCTAAATTTGGTTGTAATACTAGTTGATCACCTATGATAGGCAAAACCATTTTAGCAAAGAATAAGCACGCAACTCCCCAGTAGTGTCGCCAAAAACTGTTAGTGAACATTTTTTTCCTTTCTCAAGATGGTTCTAAAAGGAGCTCTTACTAAGCCGAAAGGAAAATTAATCACAACACTAACAATTGAGTTTCTTTATATATATATATATATATATATATATATATATATATATATATATATAGACACACACACACACACACACATTCTATCAAAACAATTTAAAGAAACTAAAGCATAGATTTTCAAAATATCAGAGCCCCGACCCTCTATAAGTCTTATGTCTTTCAATATATAGCCATCCAGGGCTTGAAACCAATCCTAATTATAAATACCTCACCAGAGGTAAATAGGTTTTAGTTAAAATAACTAACTAAAGCATAAAGCATAAAAAGTGGAACTGTGGCATGAAACACCTTCTAAATTTATCTAAGTGTCCTTAGGAGAAATGGTGTTGAGGTTGACACTAGCCAGGCCATTTTCCAATTCTCATACAGTACAGTGAAGGTGGAGGTCACCTGCTAATGTGGTAGTTCAAGGTAAGAAATTCTCTACTTCCACACCTCCATGTCTTTCCTGATCATGCATCTATAGATGTTTCTGTTGAAACAGGAGCATCGATTCCATGTGCATGACCTTAGGAAAGTCCTGCATAGTCATCATTTTCATCTCTCAGAGTTCATTGAATCTAATTCAAACACTTTTAATGACCTTCTCACCCAGTCTGTTTGACTCCTCCTTAGCCTCATAACATTGCTTATCAATCCAGTCTATATCATTCAAGATCGTGTCCTTTATTATCTCTATCTCCTTAAGAAGATCCTTAACCTCAGAGATTCCCTATGCCATGGCTTTGTTTCTTGAGTCAATGCATTCTTTTAGGACATATAAGGTTTTTTCATCTAAACCTAGAACTGACCTCTCTCCAAGAAAATTATGCAAGCCATATTCTTGAATCTCCTCCATCCATTGGATCTCTTTCACCCTGCTTCCTTTTTTTTGTTTCCCATCCATCAATACTTGCACCAACCATCTTAATAAGGTTGGTGTCCTCATTTTGGGACTGATTCAAGTAGCTTAAGTATTTAACAACCTCGGATTTTACATACTCGATCCACCCTTCAAATGTTTTGGTGATGGCCTTATTTCTCTGTACCTAATCTAGGAACTTCTGGTTAACTAGGGATTTGACATCAATTGAAGCTAGCATCTCACTTAATGGAAAAGGCTCCAGATGGTGATGACATGAATGTATTGTGCCATGATTTTCATTTCTTCCATCATCTCTTTTTTATCCTTCGCGTCCTTCCAAACATTGTTAGCAATCTTTTTTGTTGGAAACCTACAATATTTTCATATTCACAGCTCTACTATCTTTCCCCAAATCAATCTTCAACACTTGATAATCTTGTGCAAAAACCTCTTCATTTCCTTTATCATTTACTAGTTTTGTAATCTCTGCTACCTAATGGGTAGTACCTTTGTCAAACTCAAGTCTCGACTCTAATTTTTTTTGGCCTTTGGAGTCTTATCCAAGCATTTACTCACCACATCCTCAATTGAAAGATATAGAGGAAGGACACTTATTTTCTTATCAATAGAGTTTTCCAACCATTGTGGAGCTATGGTAGTCTTCTTCTATGTGTCATAGATACTTCGAAGAGAAAGAGAATCTTTTGGAGTGTTTTCTAAACCACCTTGCATTTGCTGGTTGTCTAACATATTGGGAAAACTCAATTCTAGAACTAGCTCTTCTTGTGGTTTAGTTTCAAAAGGATCTAGATCTACTATAACATTAGAATCCACCACTGGCTCCTTATCTTTTTCCTTTATCCTAGTACTTGATCAGGTAATCTGTGTGGTGGGTTCAACTTGAATTTGAACTTGAAGTTGAACTTTTGGGCTAGTTGGTTCAAATTCAGGCTCAATTTTACCTACAGGAGATTTACCAATAATAGAGTTAGACAAAATAGAAGCCTTCCTAGAGGAATTTATTTTCTTGGATTTCACTTGCTTTTTAGAGGACCAGGGAATAATTTTTGTGGTCTTCTTTTCTAGTAACCAATTTTCTATCCTTCTGACCATATTAGTCATTCTAGATTGTAGGTCATCCTCCTCTACTTTGGTCTAATCAACCTCTGGGATAGGAAGGGCCTAAACTTGCTCAAGAAATTGGGAATCAAGAATGTCCACCTCTTCATCTTCTTCAACACCATCTGTACCCAAATCCAACTTGAAGGTGATGATCTGTCTCAAAGTCATCCTAGACCAGAATTTCTTTCTAACCTCCATCTCATCTAAGCAGTTAGCCTAGTAGTCTTTAATTTCAAGAATATGCATAAATGTAGTAGGAACATTAAGGTTTGACTTGGAAAAACCCCTATAGTCAAAATTTGTTCTAGGGGTGTAAGGTTTTAAGTTCAGAGCGTGAAGCTCACCTTCCATTATCAGGGCATCCTGGAAACTCTTACACCTATAGTGACCTAATTCAATAGGAAATAAGATGCTAGAGGACTTCTTGGAACTACCAAAATTTCTTTCAACAATGACCAATTGCCTACAAATCTCCATCAAAACCACATTATCCAGATAGTATCTAGGCAGTCTCAGTGGTTCTCCGTTGAAAGCACCAGCCCTAATGTAAGTGAATCTAGGGAACTGGATAAAGTAACACCCATAAACATTCACTACTTGCATAGCTTCCTTAGTGAGTCTACTATTTTCTTTCCTGTGTAACCCAAAGACTAGTTTCCCCAAGAATATATCATTAATTTCTTTGAATTCCTCTAAAAATCTCTCACTCTAAAAACATGTGTAGTAATCATAAATCTTCATGTCATCATTTCACGGATAATGAGGAAGACCTTCCCAGTTTTTTCAATAGGAAAGAACATATATAAGGTAGGAAGTCATATAGAAAATGGTTAAATGGGTTACATTTAGGAGTCCTCTATGCATCTTCTCTGCGATTAAGTTAGCCCAGTCAATAAATTTTTCCCCTCCCAAAATCTTTTGAACCGGGATAACTTTAAGGAACCCCCCCCCCAAAAAAAGTATAAAATTGTGGCAAATCACATGTGATTTGGGTGAAAAAAATTTAATAGTGTTGGCGAATTATGCGTCAATCTATGGATATTTGGTGGCAAATTTTTTAATAGTTTACACAATTTTTATAAAAAAATGGCGATTAAATTTTTTTTTATAAATAAATTTATTAATATTGATGGCGAATTATGTTTTGAAATATGGGTATTGGTTGGCAAGTATTTTAATAACCGATACCATTTTTATAAAAAAATGGCAAAATTATTTTCCAAATAGTTAAATTAATTTATTTGTTATTGGAAATTTGAATACTGACACGTTGCATCGGGTCCCATAGTCCCAATCCCATCACCCATGACTATGATAATGACGTCAGACTCAAATGACAAATGTTTGTTGGATTTAATACATATCAACGGCCAAAGATGAATTTTGGGCATATTGCTGGTCCTTATAACATTTACTAAAAACTATCAGTGGAAACATGACACATGTCATGTTTCCACTGATAGTTTTTAGTAAATGTTATAAGGACCAGCAATATGCCCGAAAAGTATCATTCTTAATTTGGCATTTATTAGATAGAAATAAAGTAAAGTTTTAAGTAATGTACTGAGTATATTACCATTTACCATAGGTGATGTGTAGAATTAAAGCAATGTACTAAGTATATTTATTATCATATTGATTTGAAATTTGAATTAATTATAGAATTAAAGCAATGTATTGATAGATACATGTAATCTATTCATTACCTCGATAGAATAATTGGTTAGAGTTAAGGCTTGAATGAAAATTAAAACGTCATCTCATCTTAGAGTTAAGGCTTGAACAATTGTTCCATGATCACATAGCTAGGAAATGGGCTATGCGAACATGCGACATACCTCCACGTCACCCTTCTACCTTGCCATATGACCGCCACTACCAAAACATAGGGTTTGTCGCATGATCGCAAAGCATGAAATTGGTTCACGTGAACATGCGACAAACTATCACGCCAGCCGTAAATCTTGAAACATGCTAGCCAACCCACAAGCCCCTCTGACCATGGCCCCATCGATAATTTCCATGTCTCTCCCACATCGACCAATCAAAAAATGTTGCATCACCATCTACCACTGGGCTGAGGAACAGGTGTCAACCAGTCGCATGATCGCATGTTAGAAAACTCTAACATGCGATCATGTGACAACCACCCACAGGATGCCACATAACCGCTAGCAGGACCACTGCCCTCCCCTCCAACAGACCCAGCACAAGAAGTAACCGGTCACTTGGGTGCATGTCAGAAATTTCTGACATGTGATCATGTGACAACTAAACATTTTACTAGGTCAGCCAATCACAACCTAACACCTCGACGATGAATCATCATGTGGTCCCATTACAGACAAACCAATGGCATCTAATCGAACGGTGGGCACATGATCGTATGGGGAGAGAATATTCCATGCGATCACATGCTGATCGTTGATCAAAATCTCTAGCCCAAGCCCCACTGACCACACTCCATCTCTTTATTTCCTTCAGCCAATAGGGGAGCACCATTTGTACATACATGTCACCATGGCCCATAGTTTGAAACCCTACACTGTAAAGAAGAATCAACGGCTGGCATGATTTCACATATCTCTAGCAACTCCCTTGCACTTTAGCAACCACCGTTGATGCTCTGACATGACAAGACTGTCTGACTCATCCGAAAACCAAGCCCCACCATTGATATTTAGCAATAAAGGAAAATTCCCATTTGTTGGAGATTTTCTCCATTCCTTGACCTAGAGATGACTAACATGATGAAGAATTGGGCCCCTCACAATTGTAGCAGCGCACATACTCAATGATGAATCATCATGTGGTCCCACTACATACAAACCAATGGCATCTAATCAGACAGTGGGCGCATGATCACATGGGGAGAGAATATTCCATGCAATCACACACCGCCTGTCGATCAAAATCTCTAGCCCAAGCCCCGCTGACAACACTCCACCTCTTTATTTCCTTCGGCCAATAGGAGAGCACCATTTGTACATACATGTCACCATGGACCCACAGTTTGAAATCCTACACCATAAAGAAGAATCAACGGCCGGCATGATTTTTCATATCTTTGGCAACTCCCTTGGGCTTTAGCGGCCATCGTTGATGCTCTGACATGTCAAGACCTTCTGACTCATCCGGACACCAGGACCCACCATTGTGTTTTAGCAATAAAGGCAAGCTGCTAGGTCAGCCAGCTCATGCGCTTCATTAATATTCATTAGTGTATGTTAAATTATTAATATTTTAAAATCATGACAATCATTAGATTACAACAGATGAATGGATGAAGTTGTATTTCAGAAGTTCTATGGGTTTCAAAAAGCTTTTTTGAAAACTCACTCCGAAAATGTGACACGTTGAAAGTTGACGTGTAATGTTTTAGAAATATTACAAACATTTACGTTACACGTGTATGATGTAGAAAGATTACTTTACCATTTAACAAAAGGTTTTTAACATTTAATTTTTTAAAACCTATCGACTCGTACTCGCAGCAGCAGAGTTAAAAAGAACTGTTGAACAGGAATCATCATCGGAGATTTTGAAATTGAGACTATAATTTGTGAGAGCCTTAGCCGTTCAAACTTATATCTATCCCGATTTCAAAATTCAAAGTTTAATTTCGGGTAAGTACTAACTTTAACTTGATTTTGAAATTTTAATTCTTGCATGTTCTATTGGGGTTTTCTTAAATTGGGGTTTTCTTAATTAGTTAGTTAATATCTGTGATATTATTACTATTAGTAAATATTTGTGAATCTTTGTTTTTTAATTTTTCTGAAGAATAATGGGGAAAGCAAAAACTCAAGGCCTAGGGAAAGAAAAAGGGAAAACTGTAATGGACTTCAGAAAACTAGTACAAATCCCTGGTTTCACTGATGAGCATCATAATGTTTATGATCCTGTTATCGAAGATGAAAAGAGAGTTATAGCAATTAAACATACATTGTGTAGTAAGGCAACTGGGCCAAGGAGGTCTAAATTTATAAAATTTAACGCAGCGGTAGGTGCAATAACCAATAAAGTTGCTTCCTGGGATGTTGGTTTGGGTAACATGCTGTTACCCGAAGTTTTCCCTTGCCCAGAAATTGTCAAGATTTGTGCAGAAAATTATGATGAAGAAAAAAAATCAATTGTCAATAAACAAACTTAGGAAGAAATTTTAACAATAACCTAGGAAGAATTTGTTAGTTTGCTAGACCTAGGGTTTGACCCACAAAACTGTAATGCCAAAATTGACTTGGGAGTGCTGGCAGAGCAATATGAGGCAGTCCCACAAGATGAAAAAAATTCATTTGTAAAGGGTCTAATAGTTGCAGAGGCAAAGGCTTCATTGGGTGAGAACCATAAGCCTCCTTATGATTTTAAGGTTTTTGTGCCATGGGTTCAGGATACTATATCCTCGCTATCATTTTGCCTGGGACTGGAAAACAATAGGGAAGTGAGTGCCAACATTCTTCAATTCATTTGGGATATCCATTATCTAAATGAACTAGTAAGATATAATTTTGTTGGACACGTGGTTGAATCGATGCAAGAGCAATTAGCATTGATTAAAAGAGGCAATTCTAAGACATTTAGGTTCACAATCTACTTGTGCTATCTTCTGCTAGCCAAGAATGCTGCAATATTAATGAGCAATGGCAACAAGCTTGAAATTTAGAGGGGGACAGGTACTCCAAATCCAATATATAACTGGACACCTCAGATAAGATTGTATGATAACAGAAGGAATTACAGTAATTTTGTAGACTTCTTTTTGGCCCCATTGTACAAAGAAATAACAAGCACTCCAATGCCCAGATTGTCTGCTTCATGTAGGGATTACATCCAACTTGGAAGCACAACTCAATTGGCTGACTGGTACTGAATGGAAGATTACACTGTGCTAAGGTTTTACGGATCAGAACTGCAACCCCACAAACTTCCAATGCATGTGACAGATAGGGTGTTTGCAGTAGAATATGTAGTACAACTAGAGAGCATAGATAAACTCTTCTCTAGCCAATCGAAGAAGAGCATATTCCCTTCCTTACCTTTCTCAATTGGAGGGTTAACATTTGAGAGAAAGGCTTTCCAAGTGGCACAATTTTTTATAGATATTTTTCAATTTGATTTAGAGTGGTATTGGAAGTATGATCCACTCAACGTCATTCAAGAAAGGCTTGTTGCTAATAAGAACTTTGCAAACTTATTTCAACATGAAAGTAAACCATTGCTAGAGAAGTTCAAAAACAAGGATAGTTGGGATGACATTAGAAAAGAGATGGAGAAAGTTTCCATTGAGGAAAACATTTCAGTTGAACAGTTGTCATCACAAATTATGACAATAATAAATCAGGGCATTGTATAGCCTAGGATGTCCTTTAATTTCTATGACAAAGCTACTCAGCCATCAAACATAAAAATAACAAAGAGAATAGTAGAAGCTTGTAAGGATAGAAAATGGACTAGAATGAAAATGGATGATTTTTGGAGTATGAGAAAGGCTCTTGGTGAACCAAAGACCAGTACAGATCTGGATGACATAGACGAGGATATAGAGTTTAGCAAATTGTGGAATATGGAGCATCCTAACTCCACATACGACACTGATAGCAGTGATCCAGATGATCATGATATTGATAATGCATGTACTCCACAGACTGGGAGTCATTGTGCAATCTTCGAGGACTGAAACAATGTATATAGAAAAGGGGCAGTCATTCTTGAAAAAATGGGTTATAAAGGTGGTGGTTTGGGTCCCACAGGAGAAGGCATCTAGAATACAATTCAAACAGAAAAAACTGCTCATGATCATGGTGCAGGACTTGGCTCTGATAGTGGACCTAGTGGTAGTACTAGTGGCATTCATGGGACTGGCATTGGTAGGAGTGGGCACCTTATAGAATAAGTTCCCTCTCTAAAGAGGCCACTAGAATCTACACAAAATCCCATACAAGAAGATAGTGTCAAGAAGCAAAAGATTTCCATTTCCAGTTCCAGTTCCAGAACATTGACATTAGATCATAAAGAAGTGTTGCCAATTTCAGGTTTAGCAAAACCCTCTAGAAGTTCAAATCCTTAAAGAGCATTAGTTAGATCAACAGCCATTGCAAGCTCTATCTCTTCTTCACCTTTCAAACATTCAAATCCTTCTGCAACACTAGATTTTCATTACAAGGATTTCTATAATAATTTTGCAAAAACAAAAACAAAGAATAAGGAATCAAAGAAGGCATTGGAGTCTAGTGCCCTTACTGTAGCTGCACAAGAACAACCTGCATCCAACAGGGTTGTTCCAACATATGACCCAAAGAGAGACATGATGGAGTTCATGGTTGTTATTACACCAAACAAAGATGGAAACCCACTAGAGAGTCAGATAGATCACTCTGAATTTGAAGTTAGCACTCTCCAAATGGATTTTTCCAAAGTAAAAAATGTGGACAAAATCAATGTCTCAAAGTCTACAAACCAAGTGGTCTATAGTGCACTGCTAAAGGTGAAAAGAGAGAAAAGAAAGCTCGAGAAAAATATAGAAAATTTATAGGCAGACATTGACAATGAAAAAGAAAAGAGGAAAGCTTCAAAGAACAGTTTGAAAGAATTGCAAAAAAAGATTAAAAAATCAGCAGATACAGAGCAAGGACATGTTGAGGCAGTAGTGAAGGAACAGGAGTAGGAGCAGGTGAAACTAAAGGAATAGGAGCTAAAGGAACTGAGGGGAAAATTGGCACAGGAGCAGGTGAAGGAATAGGAACTGAGGGGAAAATTGGTAGAAATGATAAAAAAACTTGACGAAGAAAGAGCCAGTTCAGAAAAGTTATTTAAAAATCTAGAGAGTAATGCTGCCTCTCAGGTGGATAAAGCCAATCATTGGGAACAAAAAGCAGTAGAAGAGAAAAACAATTATGAAAAAATGGTAGAAGAACTAAAGAAGGCCAATTGTACAATTAAGACTTTAACAGATACTAGTCATAATTTAGTGAAGATTACAAAAGAACACATTTGGGGCCAAATATTGGCGATGTCTAATAGCTTTTATGACTAGTTTGAAATGCTTCAAAGTATGAGAGTATGTTACTTGAAGCTCCAAAAAAACATTCAATAGAACATGGATGTTGTCAACAAAGAAAAGATAGCAAAAGATATTATGCAACAACTCTACAGTAAGAGTGATAGTTATCTATCAAACAAGAGAATTAGCAACTGCCTTGATGCATCAGTAAAGGTATCAAGTATCATTCACAAATGTGAGAAGCTACGGGAAGCACAGGAATTGGATGGCAAAGATAAGAAGAAGATCACAAAGATGGAACAAAGGAAAGTGGAAATAGAAAGTCTTGGTTTGCCTAAGGGATTTGAAGCAAATCAGTTCATTGGATGAGAAAATTACAAAACAAGGTTGCAAGACAAAATAAATACTGATGTACACTTTCTCCCTGTAGACATATCTTGTGATGCATTCTTGGATTTCATCAAACCAGTGAGAACTTTGAATGGACTTTTAGAATCAACAATGTTGTCAAGTCACACTTCCAAATATGAATTACTAATGAAGTTGCAGGAGTGTGACTATACTATGAACCAAATTGTTCTACCATCAGAGGATTGCTCTGAATTTTGAACTACTTTAAATTGTAATATATTGCAAATGAATACAAAACAAATTGTGCTCTATGATTCTATCTAATTTTCATGTTTTCCAATTCAATGTATGTTGAGTTACTCTATTTTATTCATTTATTCTTAGTTGAGTTTAACTAAGAATACAAAATTACTCTATTATATGCTATTGGAATACAAAATTTCATTCAGGAATTTCAAATTCAAATATGAATGATCATTGATCATGATATAAACTTCACTCTACAGTAATAATACTCTTTGTTCTCAAATTTTAATGATGAAACATAATACATTCTTGCTTTTCTAAAATGAACATTGAATGATAGGATATCATATAGTAGTTAATAAGTTCAAAAATACCTATTGGTTGCCACTACTAATTTAACAGAAATTTCCTAAATTTGCCAATTCATCTCTATGTCATCATCATCATCATCCAATTCTGGTATTGCAGTTGCTTCATTGTTCTCTTCATTTTCATTTGTGTCTTCTTCAATTTCACTCTGACCTCCGCTTCTATGATTCCCAATCCCATCGCCAATGCCACTGCCAACTGTACTTGTCCCACTTGGAGTCATTGTAGGAGATTGGTTAATGGTGTTTCCCACCCCTCTTCGTTTGCATCTTTTCTTCCAAATTTCCATTGCTTTTTGATAAGGAAAAGTATTGACATCATACCTAGATGTGTATACCCTCAAGCATGACTCCAAATTCTTGTCTAGTTTGTTTCTTAGCTTTGATTTTAGGAAGCCCAAAGCACTGAAAAATCTCTCATCCTCCACTGAACCCAATATCATGGTTTGACATAGATCAACAAGCTTGAAGTACTCTGAAATTTCTTCACGCAACATTGTGCTCTGTTTTAGTTCTGTCCAAAGCTTTGTTGCCAAGCCCTCTTCATGTGGGTTATGCATTAATTGATGTTGATGCTTCATAGTCCTTGCAAAGGTGCCTGATTTTTGTCTAAGAAGATCCTCATCTAATATTCCTTTGATAGTCACTCCATTGAATTCTACAGATTTGCAAAATTCCTTTATCAAAGTCAACAGCCTTTTACAATAATCTTCCTTAGAGTTGAAGGACCAATATTGAGGAAACACAATTGCCATGGCCTCAAGCAGTTGATCATATGGGAATCGTGATCTTATTTCAGAGGAAACTCTATAGGCTATGTCCCTTGCATTAGCTGTTATAGACTCAACAATCTTGGTAAACTCTTCCCTTGTAACTCTTGTAGCTTGCTTCTTTGGGGCACTGTAGTACATTGGTATCTGAAATCCCCTTACACAAACACATAAATCTCCATTTTCAATGATCTTTAAATAATTATCAGGATCATCCAAATCTATTAGTTTCCACCAGTGATTAATTGGTATCTGAAATCCCCTTACACAAACACATAAATCTCCATTTTCAACGATCTTTAAATAATTATCAGGATCATCCAAATCTATTAGTTTCCACCAGTGATTAAATCTATCATCGAATAAATTTAGGTCAGTATGATAGAGACTATCGAGGGCTTGGCATGACATTTTACGCAAGTGAGCATATTCTGCAATATACATGGCTCTTTGCTGGGCTTTTTTCATAATTAACGTCATTTCTTCTAGCATGGGAAGAAGAGATGACAAAGACAAAAATGTCTCTAAATTGCTCAATCTTCGAAGCAAGTCGCCACATCTTTGATTTTCTGCATTGTCATGATTTTCATACATCAGTCCAATCAAAGATTGATATTCGGAAAATAATCAATGCGCTGGTCCATCCAAAGAGATCCATCTAGTATCAACACCTTTAAGAAGCTTGTTTCCATCGATAATTCCATCAGCAAAGTGTTGAAATTCCCTAAAACATTTGGGACTTTGACAAAAATATGTGTACAACTCTCTTACTAAATCTTCAACCTTGTTTATTGAAGGAAACTTCTTCACAACTCTAAAAGCAAGATTCATCCTGTGGGCCATACAGTGAATGCCAACAACATATGGTGAACAAGAAGCCTACATCTTTGTGCAAAGACCATTCCTTTGACCTTGCATTACTGAAGCTCCATCTGCTCCAACACAGATCAACTTCTTCACTATTGTCAATTCATCCATAGCTCCATATTCAATTAAATGGCTCTTTACTAACTGAAATAAAGTTTTTGCTATCGCATTGTCTCTCAATTTAGCAATAGTTAGTAGATGTGGTTAGCAGACATTATTCTATATAGTATAAACATGCATGCATACCCATGACATATTATCTATTATCGTAACTTCATCTAAGGATAATGCAATAAAGGTTGACTCTTTTATTTTTCTTTGTACATCCTCTATTTCAACCTGCGCAATACAACTTGCCCATTCCCATCCACTGGTTATCGACCAATGACTGACAAGATAGTTAGGAACTTTCAAAAAGTGTAACAAACCACTCATTTCTAGATAGTCTATCATTGGACGCCCTCTACTCAAAATATGGAAAACATTACTTAATTGAACATCTTTTCCGCATTCTTCTACTTCACTTGCTTTTGCAAGAATAGCATTAATAGAACCTTGAACTTCACTAGGCTTCATCTTAAATTTCTGAAACAAATAATATTCCTCAGTATTCCTTTTATGTTGACATTGCTCCTTTGTTTTATATCTTACCACTTTTATTTCCCTTCCATCTATAGTTGAGGTTTTGTAAATCTTACCAACATGTTTCTCTATGGTGTCTAGTTTAAGCTACAACCACTTTTCCTTTTTATACTTCCAACTACAAATCGTACATCTGCATTCTACTGGTGGCTCACCTACAATTGGATTGTCCACGGGCTCAATGAATGGATACTTTTCTGCCCAATCAAATTTAAATCTCCTAGCCATCTCCCATTGACGATCAGTTTTTTCTTTTGATTTTCCTCTCCCTTTAGTGTTACTGTTAATTGCACCATCATCATCACCGAAGTCAATTGATTCATCCTAGTACTGGTTATTTATTGGATATTCTTCATCAAGGTCATCTTCATTAGAGATATCAGGTTATGCAACTTTGTCACCAGATTTATTAGGCTCCCCAATTTGTTGAATAGACTCCTGTGTAGGTTGAGATTGTACAAGTTCCTATGATGATGTACCTTCCTCACTTTGACCAACACTGTTGCGTCTACCCCCGCCAAAGTATGAAGATATATTTCTACATTTCATTGGCCTCTCTTGGACATCTCCACCTTCATTAGTCCTCTTCTTGTTTAAATTTGACTATGAAATCTCCATCAAATTAAGGCTGCAATAAAATACTACGAACTCGTAGTCGTAGTCATTCTGGCTCACTACCGATTGCAATTGTGAGCTCTAAGCTCAGAGTCAACTGAATTATTATGCTACTAAGTACTAAATGAAAATCTCTTGAAGGCTTCTTCTTTTCAGCATGTTTCAATAATGAAACTCATATATCTTAAATAGACAACTACAAATAAACCATTTTCATATCAGCCATCAGATTTTGCCTCATAATTGGCATCGTCCATTTTGGTGAATGGGCTGACCATTACATATGATAAGAACTAATATTTGGCAAACCTCGCGTAATTTCAAGTAATCGAGTGGGTGAATAGAGTGGGAACTTGGGACCCCATTGCGTGTGATGCATGGTGAATTGGGTCCTAGGACAAATAAAAAATTCACATAGGAAAATGAGAATTTGGTGAATGATGATCCTTGAAAGAGACACTCAATTTAATCCATGGTGAATAAGAGTAAATAGTAAAGAGAAATATGGGAGAAGAACCTGACTACCAAACTGAAATTATGTAATAATAGTGGTGAACATTCTGACCACTATATGACCATTTTATAAAATTTGGGCGAATGATTTGACCTGTATTTGATTGTTTTATTCACCAATTTCTATCACCTGATCGTCACATATTTTCCAATTAGCGAATATTTGCTACTAAAAAAATCCCTACTTTTGAATGAAATAGTACATCCAATCTTCCAGTGGAAGGTGTATTCATTTCCCTTGACTTTGTTTAAAACAAAGACAATGTCTATAATCTCCTTACATAAATGCTCAATTGTAAGGTGTTTGGGCAACTGCGAGCCTCCTTTCTCTTTTTTTGCCAACCATCTTTGAGAAATTAGAGAACTGTATCTTTTCTTGTCCTCTTCATATACACGAACTACTTTTTCATAAGTCCATGGATCATAGGGTTCTTTGTGAGGGATTTTAAGAGCTGCTATGAGTGTCTCTTGGTTGATTCTTACTAATATTTCCCATGAGGAATCCTTGATGCACCTATTCTTAGCATCATATTTATTTGCACATTCTAGCATGAGCTCAGGACATACTAAGGTTGGGGGAAATGTGGTGTCTTTCATTAATCCACATCCATCTAGATTTTTAGAGAAAGATTCCTCTGACGCCTTACTAACCCTATCACATAATTCCCCTAAACTTACATTGACTAGAGAGGTATCACAAATGTGTGGGAGTGATACTAGTAAATGGGTTATGCTTTCAACTTTCAGAAGCTTTGGGTGAAATAGAGGCATCTTAATAGAAAAGAAGAGAATTTTCACAAAATATAGCAACAATCTTCTTCTACAAATTGAAAGTTGCAAGGAGGAGGATAACTCACCAATTGTCTACACACCAATTTTCTGCAATTTCCTTACCACAAACTCCGCTGCTTCCTTTCTCCACAAGAAAATGATAATCAAATGCTAATAAAAGTTTTAATTTATTAACAAGGTGGGTAAGAATCCTAAATAGATTTTTGTAGGATAGTTATAATAAATTCATTTATGGAGAAATCATTGATGTGACATATTAAGTCTTTCCTCATTTAATTTCATGTCAAATCAACACAAGTTTCTCAATTCCTAATAACATCTCCTGATTACCACACTCTTCACAATAATGACCCTTTTTAACCGTGCCGCCAGCTGTCATATTCTAATTCTGCATGCTCTTACTACCCCATCAAATTTAGTAACTTCGCATGGAAACATTCTATAGTTTATATTTGATAACCATGTTACTTGAAAAGGAAACTTCCCTATGGAAGAAAAGGCCAAAATTCTTGAATTTCCATATCTTGGACTTTACTCTTGAACTTGAACTTGAACTTGACAAAGTTCAAGGTTTGGATTCAACTTTACAAAAGCCGACAAATTGACAATAGGGAAACTAAAAACATAGAACTTTTTACTGACCAAAACTGAACCTGAGTGAAGAAAAAGTGGAGGGTAACAATTGGTAAGGCTTTGAATTGGTCAAAGTAGTCAAACTACTCCAATTATGCTAAACATGAGTAGACTTTTTGTAATTGGTCTTTTACAAACTATTTGGACTTATATGAGGGTTTGGAGTTTATTTTACGGTTCTAATTGAGTAGGTGTACCAAAATTGTCAAAGTTGCAAACAAGTTGCTATAACAACCTTTGGAAAAACTTTAATTCTTATCCTCCAACATACAAATGATTGAAAAGTCAATTGAATATAGTTGGAGAGGTTGGTTATGAGTTTAAAAATACCTTTTGAGCCGAGGATGGGATTTTCTTTTGTTTTGGAAAGAATTTGAATAAAATTTATTGAGTTTCCTGCAACCCATGATAGACTTTATTACTATTATTTCACTTAGAACAAGGTTGAATTTCTTTGTTTAGAAAAAAAATTAGGGAGGATGGAAATTAGGGTGAATATAATTTCATTTTCAACTAGTTAGAGCCTCTATTGTGATACATACTGATATTTTGAAGATATTTTATTAAAACAATGTGAAAACCCATATTTACTAGGGTTCTCACAGAGGTTTGTATATATCTCCTAAATCCAACATGGATAATTTACATAAGTGGTAGGATAGGTAGTTCAAAGGTCCCTCTTAAATGTACAAGTGGTTTGAAAAGAAATATCTCAAGATTCCAAGGAATGAGTTGATGCCCTAGGGATGATTGAGAACAAATATCATTGTTTTCCTATGGTTATGAATGCAAATAGGTGGTGTTGTTCAATTTTGAGAGGTTTAGGCACTAAGTGAAGGTGGAATATTTAGATTCAAGGAAAATGAAACATGTTCCAAACACTAGTTTGGTTCAGAGGTCTAGTTTCAAGGAACTCTCTTTCCAAACAAAGGCCTAATTGCCCCCTAAAAGTTTGCAATTAGTCAATTTTGACCCTCATGGTACAATGGACCCCATATCAAGTTTGATGTATATTCAAAACCTTTCAAAATGGTATTAAAAAATAGTCCCTATTTTGTTCTAAGGATAGTTTTTATAAAGTTATGGTCATAAAATCCTCTGAATAGGGATACAAGGCCTAAATGTTGTCAACAAAGAAGTTGACATGGAATGTTGTGCTGGGTTTCTATAAGTGGTGGTTTTGTGTTGTTTAGAGTCTCTCCATGCTACATAGATTCTCATTGAGTGTCTCTAAGAATTTATTGGGTATGGTTCCATATTTCCCTATTTTGGTCTCAATGCAAGGTGTTCCCTTCGTGCACTTGTGAATGAGTTTTGGTGAACTTCTCAAAATAACTTTTGTCTACATGGTTCTTGTTACAGTAATAAAGTGTTTACTTATTAATTAAATCATATTTATTTAATTACTAAGTCACTTATTATCTCTTTCTACTTTAGCTAAAATTTAGACATATAATAATTAATTATTTTATTCATTATTATCATGCAAAAAGAAAGGAGATCAATCCTTATAAAGGAGATCAAAAGCCTAAAAAGGGTGAACAAACCTAGTTTGCATGATAATAATTAATAAAACAATTAATTATTATATGCCTAAAGTTTATCTTGTTGGCAATTTGGCTGAGTAGGATATCAAGTTGTTGTCATTATGGCACCATATAATCTCTATGAAGATCACACTATGATAGCAAGCATTTTTGTAAGAGTGCAAGTAAAATTGTCTATGTATAAGCAGCATTTTCCAATATAATCAGAGACAATTTTGGATAGCGATGTTGATAGAAGTGGGTTCAGTGCATGCACACTTGAACATGGATAATTCTATGTATAATAAAGACCAATGTGAAAGTGCAAGTCTATACGACATGTACAGAAGGAGATATTGTAAGATTATAGAGATAAAGTTGAAGCCATCTAAATAGAGCAAGAAGATAGAACAAGTACATTAGTTAAGGGATTATTTTGTTTATCAAAATAATGACTTAACCATCCAAGGGATGACATCCTAGATGTTAACTGTTGGGAAGCAGAAGTTAGTTTTGTATTTTGGAAAGAGTTTATGTTTTGTAAAGCCGACTATAAAGTTATTATTCTTAATAACTTGTATATATGTAAGAATTATGTAATGTGAAGAGAGAGAATAATGTAATAAGATATTGTAATGCTATGATGTGAAGTTGTATATTGTAAAAGTAAAGCAAGCAGACTTTGTATATGAAAGCGAAGAAGCTAGAAAGCTAAATCGGAATAGGAAAGCTATTCCGCAGCAGTGAAAGGTTATGTACTTTATCTTTTTGTAATCAAATATCATTGTATATTACATGTTTGGGTAGTGAGCTCATCTTGTAAACATTATATTTTGTAATACCAACTCTTAGCAAGGTTGAGGCTTCTAACAAGGCCTAGTGTCCTTTAATTAGGACAGAGACACTATATGTATGTAATAGACTCCTAACAGGGTCAACATCCTTAACCATATACTTTTGATTAGTGGATCAGTTGTGGGTATCATCCCCATCAGCGTTTTCCCTTGGCCAGGGTTTCCTCAAGAAAAAACATGGTGTTATGAGTTCATTTTCTTTATTGCTATGTATGTTATTTAGTTTACTTTTTTTTGCAAGCATCAAGATAATTTGTTATATCCATAATTGGGAAAAAGTAAAGTTTGTAGAATAATGATTCACCCCTCCCTCTCAATATTCACTATTTCTAACAATTGGTATCAGAGCCTAGTTACTCGGAAGAAAGTTATTTAGAGAAATCTTAGCAGCTTGAGTAAGATCTCTATGGATATGGATAAATTACAGAAAAATCTTGAAGAAGCTCTTGAACATATTGATATTCTTATAGAAGAAAGAGATAATTTGAATAGGAAATATGATGATGTGAAGAACTTCATTGAGAAGCTAAAAGAAAAAGTGGAAGAACTGAAATCAAAGAAAGAAGGTACAATTGAAATCAAAGATTGTGATGAAGTTTCAAATCTGAAGAAAGAAAATGAGATCCTTAAACATGAATTAAAGATTGTAGATCTGAAGTTAAGTTTGAAAGATGGAAATAGCAAGAATGAATCAAATCTAAAATTTGAAAATAAAGATCTGAAGTCTAAACTTTGTAAAGTGACATCTGAACTTGAGAAGTATTAAACAATTGTGAAAGGAGAATTGACTTAGTCTAAACAACATCTTGAGAAACTATATTCCACCAGTGAGAATATTGATGAACAAATGTCTTATCAAAAGCCATATTATGATAGAAATGGTCTTGGATTTAATTCATATAAGACAAGTGAAGAATGTAAGGAACCAAATCTGAAAACATCTAAAGATGAAAAGAAATCTAATGAAGCTAACAAATCTGAAGACATACCTAACCCACCTAAAGAAGATGCACCACCTAAATATATGTGTAGAGAATTCAAAGGTAGATGTTTTGCATGTAATACTTTTGGACATTTGAAGAAAGATTGCATAGGTAAGAAATTCAAACCTCTTAATGGTTATTGTTATAATTGTCATGGTTTTGGGCATAGAGCTATTGATTGTAAGAAACCTAGATCTAATGATAATAGTAGTAGTAGATGTTTATAGATACTAACCATGCAGATAAGAGACCTAATGAAGATATGAATAGAAGAAATGGAGTTGTGTTATAGATGCAATGAGATTGGACACATTGCTAGAAATTGCAGATCACAAATCAACCAGATAGGATTGAGATATGGAAACAATGGAGTAGTTTTCTAGATATGTAACAAATTTGGTCATACATCAAGATTTTGTAGAATGAACAACATGATAAACCCTAATCCTAGAAGCTATACAAGGAGAAATGAGAATGCAAACAACAGTAAGAAATGATATTGTAGTAACACAAAAGAAGTTAATTTTTTTAAAGCCACAGATCAAGAAGACACACTCATTACACAAGGTAATCAAATAGGTGAAATATCTGATAGTAAGTGTGAATCTCTTCTTAACCCATCTCAAAGCATTTGAAGTAATTAATTCATGTAGAATGCATTAGAATAGGAAATTAGGATAATGTAAAAGTTAGAGTAGATTGAATTGAGTCTTGCAAAGTTAATGTAAGGTAGTATATGATGTAATGATGCTATGGTTAAGAGCACATGAACTAATATGAATTTATGCGAGTACGCAAAAAGAATGAAGTTTTGCAGGAAAACAAGAACAACTTTTTAGAAAGAAGCAGAAAAGGAATTGAATGCGATGTCAGAATCTTGAAATATTGAAAGGATAAAATATTATGATCGGTATTATTTGATCATTCAAGTGACTATAAGTGATAAGAAGAGCAATACAGTGGTGATTGAGAGTAGTTTGTAGGATTTGGTAAAGAATTTCGTGCTGGATTTACGCAAGCCCTAAATCATAAATTTGAGGTATTTCACTAAGTAAATCTATCAAGAAGTTAAAGTTTTTGCAAGATTCATGGACATATCACTTGTTCAAAATGTAAGAGATACACTCAGACCTAGAGTTGAAAGGAAACCAGTAGAACCCTTGGAAGAAGACCCTAGTCTTGCATTGTTGTCCATTCTAGATAGAGTTTTACATTTAGAGGATGTAAAAAGCTATATGAAATGCAAATTTGAGACCCTCAATGATAGTAATATGATTAAGAAATATGAGAAGTTATACAATCAAGACATGTCATTGAAAGTCGGGTTTGAACATTTGAAGGAAAATGAAATTATGAAGTATTCACTGCACTATGAATTCGAAGATGATGAATGCACAAAGATCATTTTAAGTAGAATTCATAATGGGAAATTTTGGCCAGATGATAGAGTGATAGATATCACTATAGATCTAATTCATGAGGTAACTAGTTTGTCTAAATCTAGAATCATACCGTTTAATGAGAAGAATGTAAAGAAGACTATACTAGATAACACCAAATAATCCTATAATGGTAGAGGGATTGTAATCAAGAAGATCACATAAGATGATGTTAGATATGTAAGAAAGATTTTAACATCTAAGTTTTGTGCAAATTCTAGAGAAGATGACATGGCAGCTAGAATGGTTCATGCAGCATATTTGATGTGCATTGAAAAAGTTCAAGTTGATATATGTGAAATTCTAAGAATTCAATTGTTTAAGAACCTTGAGAAGATCAAGAAAACCAAGAATTCCTAGTTTAGATTCTCATCTCTAATCACTTACATGTTTTTCATTTATTGAGAAGATTTCGATATACTATTGGAGAATATTGGAATGATAACAAGACTACAATAGACATAATCAATAAGGTGTATCTAAGACACCCTATAGACAAGTTGAATTGAGAGTGGAATTTATAGATCAACTTGGATATAAAGTTTCTAAAGTTGAAATAGAAGAGTATGTAAACAAATTACTGAAGTGCAAGTTGGATGTACATAGTTATAGATTTGGAACATATGAGGAGAAATTTAACTCCACAAAGTCATTGCAAGAAGAGAAATCAGCCAAAAAGAGAGTTGATAGCACTATTAAGAAGATTCTTAAGGATACAGGACTGAAAAAAACATGAATTTTTAGTTGTGAAGCAGACAACATCAACAATAAGAGACATAGGATAGAAATAAGTTTTATCTGTTCCACCCCTAACATCAATTGCAGCTCAAACTAAAGAATTTTAGGATTTAGAAGAAGTAATTAAAGTTAAAGAGGTGTAGGAAATAATAAAATCTACTAGGTCCTCCACCACTCCACAAACAAAAAGAGGAAAGGAAATGGCAAGTGGGCCAGGAAAAAGACAAAATACCATATTCACCCTAGTACAAAGAAAGGTATCTGAAGTAACAGATGAAGAAGAAGCTCAAAGTAGTAAAAATAAATGGAAACCTAAGATAGAGAAAGTGAATGCCTTAATTATTAATGAAGATGATTTCACTAAAATGAATAAATTCTATGAGTTGTACAATTTTTCTGAGAAATTGAACTTAGAAAATGTAGTTGTCAGGCATATGATATTGGAAGATAAAAATTTTGATAACATTCAAAGAAAGATTCGTAATGAAATTTTTGAGAAGTTAGTTAACAGGAAGAAAAGAGCAATTGACGAAGATAAAAGAAAAAGAGAAAACTATGTGAGAAAGCTCTATGACATAAAAGATGAAGATCATTTTAAAGAGATTATGAAAAATCTTAACACTCATCTTAGAATGAAAAGAAGAACTATCTTGATAATGGGAGGAAACTATGAGGAAATAAACAAAGAGACTAAATATGAATTTATAAAGGTAATGACCTCCAGCCCTAGTGAGCACACAAGTGCATCTAATCAAGTAATGAAAGTTGAGCTTCAGAAAAGCCCTTCACCATCACCACCACCATCTATTAACATTGAAGATGAAACCATGAATGTAGAAGGAATGAATATCACTTTGTACAGTGAAGATAACCCATTTAGCAATCTTGAGAACATTGTTGAAAACTCGGCTACTGAGAAACAAGATATGACAATGAATGAGGAAGAAGAAAAGAAAAAAAGAAAAGAAAAAGAAGAAGAACTAACACAAGAAGAAACAAAGGTTAATGCAGAGGTAGCAGGATAGGAAGGTTCACTAGAACAAGAAAAAATCAGTCCTACACCCAAGGAAGCAACAAAGAAGGCATAGATTGAATCTATCTTTGCTAGTCTTGGACAAGAAGTTGATGATGATGATAAAATAGAGCTGATCTCATCTTTGAATAAAATCATTGGCAAGATTAAAAAGGTAAAAATCCTTGAAGGATCATTTCTTGAAGTAACAGAGAAACTAAAAAGTATAATAACCAGTCAGATAAATGAAGCGGACCCTCAGATCAAAGAAAAAGAAGTTGTGAAAGCATTTAACACTGAATTCACAAACTTATCATACATGGCCATAGTTAAAGCTCAAGCAGCCTATGAAGCTAAGATATTCTAGGATATATGTCAGAATATTAGAAATGATATTGATAATCTGGATGTTTGCATTAAGGAACTAAGAAGAAGTTTGGAAAGAGGAAAAGCTCTGTATATTCAATGTACAAAATTAGAAGATCATGTATCTAAAATAACAGAGAAGATCAAGGTAAAAGAGGTAGAGATACAAACAACAACAAACCTCTTGTCAAGTCCAAATGTGAAGATCTAAGATATTGAGAAAAACATAAGCAAACTGAATGATGACATAAGGATTCTAAATGATGCAAAGGTAAATAAATTGAGGAGATTCTCTCTATTAAGAGAGCATGTATCAATTAAGCTAAGTATTGTTGAAATTCAGTTGGAAGAATGTCTTTCTTCTAAGACATCTTATGAGAAATTTCACTATGCAAATATTTAGGCATGTGACATAGCATCTTATGGTTTATGTGCACTCCTTAGTGTTTCAGATGCCATTAAGAAATCATGGGATAAGGAGATAGAGAGCATAAAGACAAGTTTTTTAGATTTTTTTGCAAGCCTACCGGCTTTGCAATTTTGATCCTAAGGTAAACATTTTTCACAAATTTTTTGGCACCCTTTTTGCAATTGTTGTCAAAGAAGGATTAATAGAAGAAAATTGTATAGACAGTATGATATGAGGCATACTCCTAGGGGGATTATAGATATTTAGTAGATATTTGGAGATATATTGAAGATTTTTTGTTATGGGCACAATTTTGAAATTTTTGTAAGACAACCAATTTTCTTATATGTTGCCACCAATGACAAAGGGGGAGATTGTTGGAAATTTGACTAAGTAGGATATCAATTTGTTGTCATTATGGAAACATATAATCTCTATAAAGATTGCACTATGATAGCAAGCATTTTTATAAGAGTGCAAGTAAAATTGTCTAAGTATAAGTAGCATTTTCTAGTATAACCAGAGATAGTTTTGGATAGAGATGTTGACAAAAGTGGGTTCAGTGCATGCACACTTGAACATGGATAATTATTTGTATAATAAAGACACATGTGAAAGTGCAAGTCTGTATGACATGTACAAAAGGAGATATTGCAACATTACAGAGACAGAGTCGAAGCCGATAGAATATAGCAAGAAGATAGAACAAGTATATTAGTTAAGGGATTATTATTTTTATCAAAATAATGAATTAACCATACAAGGGATGTCATCCTAGATGTTAACTCTTGGGAAGTAGAAGTTAGTTTTATATTTTGGAAAGAGTTTATGTTTTGTAAAGCCGACTAAAAAGTTATTATTCTTAATAACTTATATATATGTAAGAATTATGTAATGTGAAGAGAGAGAATAATGTAATAAGATATTGTAATGCTATGATGTGAAGTTGTATATTGTAAAAGTAAAGCAAGCAGAATTTGTATATGAAAGCGAAGAAGCTAGAAAGCTAAATCATAATAGGAAAGTTATTCGGAAGTAGTGAAAGGTTATGTACTTTATCTTTTTGTAATCAGATATCATTGTATATTACATGTTTGGGTAGTGAGCTCATCTTGTAAATATTTTATTTTGTAATACCAACTCTTAGCAGGGTTGAGGCTTCTAACAAGGCCTAGTGTAATGCCCCACCAAGGAACCCAAGAGAACTTAACCTAAACATGCAACTAAGTTTGCAGAATAATTTTTTTTTAAAAGTTAACAATCAATAACATTAAAGTTTACAATGCAGAAGCAAAGCATAGCATAAACAACTAACATAGGTTAGAACTCCAAAGGGTTCCTTGACATAGATTATGAAAGAGTTAATTAATGAAGATATAATTATGAATTCCAAGAATACATCTGAAAGATAAATACAACATCATACACATGATTACATAAATACAAATGGTACCATAAGGTAACCATAATAATCTGCATCCACTGCACATGTCACAGCGTATGTAATACAATAACCGAAAAAGAAGTGCAACAAGATATCTATGAATATCTAATACAATGATACAAGATCACAGGAAGAAAGAAGAACAAGAACAAATCTTCAACAATGAAGATCAAGAAAGAACAACTACCACAAGGATCATCTAGCCTCGGTGCACGAATCTCAGAATCTCAAATGGTAAAAGAATCACTACCACCTGACCTCATGAACCTAAACAGTCCACTCCCACTGTGCTGAAGGGATAACATCAGATCCCACTCAGATAAAAAATAATAATAACAATCAAGGAAGAGGTCCTGAAGGCTTCTAACTCAAAGGTACAAGAAGTTCAACAAGGTATAACATACTCAAACAGAGGCAACCAAAACACGTAGGAAACCTAAGATGCATAGAGGAAGTGTCATCATATGAGCCAACTCTAAGGTTATCCTAGTAGTCTCTTTAGACCCTGACACCCTAATGACTCTATGTGGTTATAGCAACCTCTCATGTAGATAAATTACTACCTATGCCATATCCAGTCCATAAAGGTGGCAAGCATCATCTCACTCCCATCCTAGTCAAACTCAATCGGAAACTCAGGCATGGGCGAGGCTCATAATATCTTTTTAGTTTCAATTTAAATTCCTAATGTTTATTAATTATCACTTATTAACCTACTTGTAATGGGATCTCTTGGTAGCCACTTCTAGGCTCCGGCACCAATTACAAGCCACTTCCTGACATACAGATGACCTACTCTAGGGTTTCACAGGACCAAAATGAACTCTGAGTTAACACAACTCATGAATCACAACATCAAGATCCAGAAACACCAAGTACATGTTGGAAATTTGGCTAATGTGGATGCATAGATTTTGTCATTATGGAAACATATGATCTCTATTGAGAGCACAGAATCTGGAATGCAAGTATGGCAAGTTGAAGGAAGAAATTGTCTAAGTATGGATACAGTGATCCTGACAGAGCACATGATGAAGATTTAGTTGGCGATGTCCACTGGAGCAATATTTTTGTTTACATAGTTAACTAAATATTCTATAGAGTATGAGGATACCCCATCTCAGTGTGCATAAAGTTTGGAGCAATACGGACAAAGTTATTCGAAGTTTACCGAAGATAGTTTTTGCAGACATAACAGTTTTGGAGACAGTATTAGCGAAAGAGATAAGGGATTATTTTTTCTTGTCAAAATAATGACTTAACATTATGAAGGGATGACATCCTAGATGTTTAATCTTGGATAAAGATTTTGGAAAATGACCATGTAAAGTTATTAGCTTTAATAACTCATATATTAGGCATACTTGAAATGTAATGAAAAAAGAGAAGTGATATGTAAAAAGAAAGAAAAGATAACTTGCGATAGTTGTATATTGTGGTAGCAGCAAAGGCTATTGATGCGAAGTTGTAAGCAGTACCATATTATAGTCAGAAACATCTTGTATTACCTATTTGGGCAGTGAGCTCAGCTGGTGATCAGGTTTTGTAATCTAACTCCTAACAGGGTTAAGGCTTCTAACAAGGCCTAAAGTCCTTTAACAAGGATAGATCTACTATATATTGTAACTTGACTCCTAATAGGGTCCAATATCCCTAATAGGATACTTTTGATTAGTGATCTTTGTGGGTACCATCCCCATCGGGGTTTTCCCTTGGCCAAGGTTTCCTCGAGAACATATGATGTGTTATGAGTTCTTTCTATTTACTGCTATGCTTGTTAATCAGCTTGATAATCTTTGTATGCACTAAAGTAATTTAATCTATCCATAAGTGGGAAAAAGAAAAAATTTGTGAAATACTGATTCACCCCCCCCTCTCAGTATTTCCTATTTCTAACAATTGGTATCAGAGCATAGTTACTCGGAGAAGGAACATTCAAGGAAAGATTAGCAGCTTGAGTAAGATCTCTATGGATATGGATCAACTTCAGAAGAATCTTGAAGAAGCTCTTGAACAGATTGATATGCTTACTGATGAAAGAAACTCGTTAAGAAGAAAATATGAAGATGCAAAGAATGCTATTGACAAATTAAAAGGTAAGATTGAAGATCTAAAATCTGAAAAGAAATCTGATATGCTTGTTGAAGATTGTGATGAATTAGAAAAAGAAAATGAGATCCTTAAGCATGAGTTGAAGATAGTAAATCTGAAGCTTAGTATGAAAGATGGAAATTTGAGATCTAATAATGAAAAATTGAAAATTGAGAATGAAGATCTGAGGTCAAGACTTGAAAAGGAAACATCTGAATCTGAAAAAGTAAAAGTGCAGTATGTGGAACTTGAGAAGTATAATAAAATTGTGAAGGGTGAATTAACTCAATCTAAACAACAACTTGAAAGGCTATATTCAAAAAGTGATAAGACTAAAAAGAAAATTTCTTTTGAAGAACCATTCTTTGATAGGACTGGATTTGGATTTAGTATGTTTAGAACAATCCATGAAAGTAAGAAGCCAAATCTGAAGACATCTGAAAGTGTGGAGGAAATAAAGCTAGATGAGAACACATTGGAAGATCCACCTAGAGAGAAAGAAGAATCAAAGAAAGAAGAATCAAAAGAGGAAGAATCATTGAAAGGTATGCAAAGAGAATACAAAGGTAGATGTTTTGCTTGTAATACTATTGGGCACATGAAGAGAGATTGCACAGGTAAGCAAATCAAACCTCTTAATGGACATTGTTATAATTGTCATAGTTTTGGACATAGAGCTAACAAATGTATTAGACCTAAAGTAATTTTGAATAATTATGATAGAATGATTGGGAATACTATCAATGCAGATAAGAAATCTATTGAAGAAATGAATCAAAGAAAAGTGGTAGTATGTTTTAGATGCAACAAAGTAGGACATATTGCTAGAAATTGCAGGTCATAGATTAACCAGCAAGGACAGAGATTTGGAAACAATGGAATCATTTGTTAGATATGCAACAAGTTTGGACACTCAGCAAGATTTTGCAGAATGAACAATGGAGGTTATCATCATAACCCTAACCCTAGGAACAATGCAAGAAGGAATGAAAATGCAGGAAACAAAGAGAAAGGTTGTTGTAGCAATAAAGATGAAGTAAAATTTGATAAAGGCATAGATCAAGGAGGTACAGTCAGCACTAAAAGTAGTTAGGAAGGTAATGTAACCAATGGAAAGGATGAATCTTTACTTGACCCTTCTTTAAGTACTTAAATTATGTAAGTTTCTGTAGTTTAGGACTTAGGATTAGCGTAGATTAGGAATTTGAATGATTTAAGTTTTGCATAGTTAGATATAGGTTTATTATGTTGTACTAATGCTATGGTTAAGTGTGTAAAAGAAAATATTGTGTTTTGCAAGGTCGCAGAAAGTTTTATGGTTGCAGGTTTGCAGAATCAACTTTTTGAGGTTTTAGTGACAAAATGAATGAATGTGATGTCAGATCGAATGTGAAGTGTTATAAGGTTGAAATCAAAGTTATTATGATTAAAAAGTGATTGGAAAGAGATTTGAAAGAAGAAAAGGCAAGTTGAGGATGATTTGAAGAAGTTTGGAAGCAGTTTGCAGCGACGATCATACCGAAACCCTAGATTTGCAAAGTTGAGGTATTTTTTGATCTTTAATCAGTTGATAAGATGGATATTTCTATGGTTCATAATGTTAAGGATAAGAATAGACCAAAGATTCAGAAAGAACCAGTAGAACCAACTGAAATTGATGATATTCTAGCATTATCATCCGTACCAGATGGAGTATTGCACATTGAGAATGTTAAAGGATATTTAGGTTGCAAGTTTGAAACTTTGGGAGATACAGATTTTAGTGATGATTACAGGAAATTGTACAATCAAGACATGTCAGTTAAACTAGCTTATGGGCACCTAGAGAACAATGGAATTATCAAATATTCCATGAAATATGAATTCAATGATGAGGAATGTACCAAGAGTATTTTAAGTAGAATCCACAATGGGAAATTTTGGATGGAGGATAGAGTTATTGATATAACTGCCGACCAAATTCATGAAGTTACTAGATTATCAAAAGTTGGAGAGATTCCACTGAATGAAAAGAACATGAGAAAGATTGTTTTAGACAACACTGGATCTAGTTATAATGGTAGAGGAATTGTGATAAGTAAGATTAAGCAAGATGATGTTAGGTACCTTCGCAAGATCCTAACAATTAAATTATGTGGTAGTTCAAGGGAAGATGACATGGCTGTAGGAATGATTCATGTAGCTTATCTTATGTGTATTGAGAAGAAACTAGTAGACCTATGTGAAATTTTGAAAATTCAATTATTTGAGAACTTAGAAAAGATTAAGAAGGCTAAGTACACACAGTTTAGGTTTTCAACTCTGATAACCTATATGTTTTTCCATATTTTGAGAAGATTTCCTTACATAGTTGATTGTAGTGACAATGTGAACACAATGGAAAGAATAAACTCAGTCTACATAAAGCACCTTTTTGATAAAGTTAACGACAGTGTGAAGCTTGTATTGAAGACTTTTCAGAATATTGTTAAGAACAAATCAAGGATTCCTCAATCCTTAGTTGAAAAGCATAAAGATGACATTTGTTTTATGGTTGACACTGATTTCACCTACATTGAAGTATTTAAGTCTAGAATGGAATTCATAGACCCTCTTGGCTATGAAATATCTGAAGCAGAAATAGTAGGATATGTGAATAGATTGTTAAAGTGTGAGTTGGATGGTCATGCAAATAGGTTTGGAACCTATGAAGAGAATTTCAACTCTGCAATAAGTTTGAGAGAAAAGAAGCAATCTAGTAAGAGAGTTGAATCTACTATGAAGAAAATATTGAAAGAATCAGGTATGTCAAGTCATGAGTTTGACATAGCTAAGAAGACTGCAGAAGCCTTGAGGCAAAATGAAAATCTTGTAATTTCACTTGAGGCATCTAGTGTAGATCCTATTGATCCTATTGCAGTAAAGGTAAAAGTTGAAGTACCTAAAAAAGATGAAGGAGATATCTTTTTCTCCTATTCCTAGAAAAAGGGTAAAAGTGAGTGCAACATGACCCGGCAAGAGATAGAAAGTGGTTGTACCACCTATACCTAGAAATGTAGCAGTAATTAAAGATGATGATGTAGTTTCAATCAAGAAGAAAACTTGGAAACCAAGAATTGAAAGAGTTAATGAAGATATATTGAAGCATGGAGATGTCACTAAGTTGAATAAATTCTATGATCTATATGGATCATTTGATAGATTGAACTTTGAAAATGCAATGGTTACACATATGATTGTGGCAGATAAGAAACTTAGCACTATTCATGGTAAGATCCTAGAAGATTTGTATAACAGACTTGTGAATAGAAAATAGAGAGCACAAGAAGAGGACATAAAGATGAGAGAACATGTAATCAGACAGTTCTGTGAAGTTAAGGATGAAGATCATTTGAAGAGATTCTTGAAGTCTCTTGGAACTTTATTGAGAACTAAGAGAAGAACAATCCTTCTAATGGGAGGCAAAAAGGAGGAAGTTCAGAAAGAGACAGAGCAAGAAGTAATGAAATTTCTTGCAGATATAGTTGCAGAAAAGCATGTTGAATCAGACCCTCAGCAGAAGCAATCAGAGGAACTGCATGCAGAGGAAGTTGGTATTGAAGAAGTTCCATCTTCTTCACATATCAATATTGGCAAAGAATCAATGGATAATGAAGGCACCAAAGTGACTCTAGAATCAGATGATGTAGCATTTCATGATCTAGGAAACATTGTTGACAATTTGGATTTGGGAGAGCAAGAAAAGGTCACAAAATCAAAGAAGAATACAGAGGTAGAGGAAGCACCTGTAGTATCAGAATCAGTTCCAGTAGAGCAATCAGTTAAAGGCAAATAAATTTTGACAGAGGTCACTACCCCTAGTGCACCTGACAGTAAGAAGAGGTATATTGGTTCAATGTTTGAAGACCTTGGAAGAGAAGTTGAAGATGATGATCAGCTTGAGTTCATCACATCTCTGAATAAAATTATTGGAAAGAATAAGAAGGTGAAAGACCTTGAAGGAAAAGTTAGAGTTTTGACAGAGAAACTTGAGAGTGTGATCAGCACTAAGGTATCTGAATCAGATCCACTTGAGAAAGCTAAATAGTAATAAATTCTTTTGACTCTAAATTTTCTAACTTGAAGGATATTGCTAGAATAAAAGTTCAGGAAGACTTTGAAGCAAAAATGCAACAAACTTTAAGTGTAAATATTTGAAATGATATTAGTAGTTTAGATGTATGCATAAATAATTTGAGGAGACATTTTGAGATAGGAAAGAATTTGTACATACAATGCACTAAATTAGAAATCCTAACAATTGAAGAGGATAAGAAGATCAAAGAGAAGTTAGATGCTATTACAGCTGAAACAAACACCTTGAAAAGCCCTAATGTCAAGATAAGTTCTGTAGAGAAGAACATAAGGAAGTTGAAAGATGAAATCAGAATGTTAGCAGAGGAGAAGAACAGAAAGATGATCAGGGTTAACATCTTGAGAGAGCATGTCTCAATAAATATATCAATTTTTAAAGATCAAATTGAGCAGTGTCTTTCAGCAAAGACATCATTTCAGAAGTTTAGCTTCAATTCCCTGCAAGCTTGTCAGACAACAACATACGGATTGAGTACTCTACTCAATGTTGCTAAATCCATTAGGAAGATATGGGAGAAAGATTTTGAATCTTGGAAGTTAGATTTTGGTGATTGTGTTGCAAGCCTACCGGCTTTGCAATAACTGATAATAAGGTATAAAGTTTTTGAAATTTTTGTACACCCTATCTTTGTCATTGTTGTCAAAGGGGGAGAGATAGCAGAAAATTGAATATATGTTGAGGAAGGATACTCATAGGGAGAGATATTCTATGGAGTATGATATTGTATACATATTGTATAGCTTTTGGCCATAATTTTGTATAAGTGTTTTTGAAGTTTTGTTTGCACACTTAGCCAATTTTTCCATATGTTGCCACCAATGACAAACGGGGAGATTGTTGGCAATTTGGCTAATGTGGATGCATAGATGTTGTCATTATGGCAACATGTGATCTTTATTGAGAGCGCAGAATCTGGAATGCAAGTATGGAAAGTTGAAGGAAGAAATTGTCTAAGTATGGATACAGTGATCCTGACAGAGCACCTGATGAAGATTTAGTTGGCGACGTCCACTAGAGAAATTTTTTTTTTTGTGTAGTTAAATGAAGCTTCTACAGAGTATGAGGATACCCCATCTTAGTGCACATAAATTTTGGAGCAGTACGGATAAAGTTATTTGAAGTTTACTGAAGACAGTTTTTGCAGACAGAATAATTTTGGAGACAGTATTAGCGAAAGAGTTAAGGGATTATTTTTTCTTGTCAAAATAATGACTTAACATTATGAAGGGATGACATCCTAGATGTTTACTCTTGGATAAATATTTTGGAAGCTGACCATGTAAAGTTATTAGCTTTAATAACTCATATATTAGGCATACTTGAAATGTAATGAAAAAAGAGAAGTGATATGTAAAAAGAAAGAAAAGATAACTTGTGATAGTTTTATATTGTGATAGCAGCAAAGGCTATTGATGCGAAGTTGTAAGCAGTACCATATTATAGTTAGAAACATCTTGTATTACCTGTTTGGGCAGTGAGCTCAGCTGGTGATTTGGTTTTGTAATCTAACTCCTCACAGGGTTAAGGCTTCTAACAAGGCCTAAAGTCCTTTAACCAGGATAGATCTACTATATATTGTAAATTGACTCCTAACAAGGTCCAATATCCCTAACAGGATACTTTTGATTAGTGATCTTTGTGGGTACCATCCCCATTGGGGTTTTCCCTTGGCCAAGGTTTCCTCAAGAACATATGATGTGTTATGAGTTCTTTCTATTTACTGCTATTCTTGTTAATCAGCTTGATAATATTTGTATGCACTAAAGTAATCTGTTATATCCATAAGTGGGCAAAAGAAAATTTTTGTGAAATACTGATTCACCCCCCTCTCAGTATTTCCTATTTCTAACAGTACAAACCCACCTAGGGTTAGGACATCTCGAACAACCTAACAACACATGCAAGGAAAACATCATGGTAAAAAGATAACCAAAACCCACCTCTGGATTATATCCCCAAAAGATAACTACAACCCCTGAAAAGCAATTCAAGAAAAATTGCCCAAGGCATCTAAATCTTCATGATAAATCATGTTTGCTACAGATTGCATCACTTATACACACAAGAGTAAATATTCCAAAATTAACCAAAGATTTACCTCATCCTAATACCTTAGCTAGATTTAAACAATTAAAAGAAACAATACGAAATTTATCTAACCTTTCAAATACATCTAGTAATTTAAATATTCTAATTAATACATAATTTACCCAATTCAATTTAAAATCAAACTAAGTAAATACACCAATAGACCAATTTAAATTACTTAATGTACAAATGAAAATTCACAATTATTATCCTCATAATAACCATTTAATAACATAAGAAATAAACTATAAATTAGATTAAACTAACTTTTATAAAAGAATTAATATTTAATATTAATTAAAGTTAACATATTTACCAAAGTAAATAAATTTAATAATAAACAAAATTAATTAATATAATAAAGAATTAATATTTAAATATAAATATTAAAACAAAATATAAACTAACTAACAAAAATTTTAAATCAAAACTAATAATAAAACATTTTATAGAAAAAAAAAATTACAAAATATAAACTAAAGGGGGGCTCCCACGGGCTCCACACCCCTGTTTGGCACGTCGGCCCTATCTGCATATCCCTATGGCCGGTGACAGTACCTATAGTACTACCACACGACAGCCCCCTTGGGGACTGTCGTGTGTTAGTACCCAGGGTACTGCGCCGACAGTCTGCCAAAGGGCCCACATGGATGGCTATGCAGTGGGTACTTTATAAACCCCAATAAATTTTAAATTAAAATATACATATTCCTTTTAAAAAACTTTACCAATTTATTTAATTTTTACATAAATACAAAACAATTATCCCCTATAAGATATATTTACATATTTTTAACAAATCATTTAATTTTATACCAATCTCTATTTTAATTTAATATATTCTAAAACATCCTGATGTTAAACACACACACACACACACACACACACACACACACACACACACACACACACATATATATATATATATATATATATAATTAAATTAAAATACCATAAATACACATATTCCATTAACATGCAAAATATCCCTATTAGTTCCTCAACAAGATCAAAACCCTAATCTATCTGGGTTTCCAACTGATCTACAACAAATTCACAAACATGAGGTTTTTAATAACAAATAGATAGATTCAATTTACACAATGGATTGCATGCAAATTCTCTTTTCTCTAACATCCAACTGATAATAACATTACTACGCTACTCAAACAATCAAAACCAGAAAACACGAGGAAGACACTTTCTACAATTTCCTATAGAGATCCGAAAAGTAATAACAAGAATAAATTTCAAAACCTACCTCAAACAAAATTATACAGATTCGAAGATGACCAGAACAAAGAAAAACAAAATCCAAGCTTTTCGAAGAACTCTCCCAAATCTGTCTCAAATTTGTCTCCAAAATTCCTCGTCCAAAACTTGTGTAAACGAATAATGGCCAAAACCCCCAATACTTAAAGGAATCTCCTTTCTCATGCATAAAATACAAACTCAACTCCAAGAGGGCTTTGCATGAAGATGAACTTTAGTTCACAGTTTAGTCTCAATTGAACTGAAGTCTCCTCTCCACTTTGACTTTAGTTGAAAAACTCTTAACCAAAATTTAACTTAAATTATCAATTCAATTTCATTGAATTATGAATGTGCAACATAATGCATTCGATTAATTAATAATTAGAACATTTAGTTAGCATAAAAAAAACACATGCCAAAATAACCCTTAATTAAATAAATATATTTTAATTAAACAAAGGTTAGTTTCATGATTTAAATATTTCAAAGGTGAAGTTATTTAATTAATTCACATTAATTAAATATTTGATGTAGTACCTCGCCCCTAGTCTAATTTTATAAATGTTGTAATTAATCTAAGATGATAGATTATATGTTAGAAATTTGTTGATGCTTATGATTTTATTGACCCCATACTTGCATGTGTATGGTTGATGTATTTGTTTTATATTTCTGTTTGATGTGCTTGATGTGGTTGAGGGACGGAGTCATAGTTACTTGCTTGCGAGATCCACATGATCGGTCAATCCCCACCATTGTCTATTATATCTCTATGTATATGCACATGCTTGTCTCTTATGCAGGTTTGCAAGTACCAGGCATCGACTTCCCTGAATTGTCAAGATGAGCGTGCCCTATCGCTAATCTCAATGGTAAAAGAGGGGAGATAATATTCAGTTCCAAATCCTAACCTAAGCCAATTATTGTCCTAAAGTAGGGGACAAGATTCTGTGTTTCCACCGTTCTAAACTCCTCCAATTGACAAGAGTTTATACCTATGTCTTGAGTATGAATGTGGGTCCTTAGGTCTTTTTGATTCTTTGATTTGTGGCGTTTGGTGTGATTTCTATTTTTTAGATCATTCTATTTTTAGCTATGGATATCATTTAAGTGGTAATTAAATAAATATATTTATTTAGTTTAATTATTATTTTATTGTATAGTTGATGCAATAAATTAATTGGAAATTAATTGTATGCTAATATTGAGTGTGGTTGAAATATTTAATTAATGTGAATTAATTAAATAACTTCACCTTTGAAATATTTAAATCATGAAACTAACCTTTGTTTAATTAAAATATATTTATTTAATTAAGGGTTATTTTGGCATGTGTTTTTTTTATGCTAACTAAATGTTCTAATTATTAATTAATTGAATGCATTATGTTGCACATTCATAATTGAATGAAATTGAATTGATGATTTAAGTTAAAGTTTGGTTAAGAGCTTTTCAACTAAAGTCAAAGTGGAGAGGAGACTTCAGTTCAATTGAGACTGAACTGTGAACTAAAGTTCATCTTCATGCAAAGCCCTCTTGGAGTTGAGGTTGTATTTTATGCATGAGAAAGGAGATTCCTTTAAGTATTGGGGGTTTTGGCCAGTATTCGTTTACACAGGTTTTGGAGGAGGAATTTTGGAGACAAATTTGAGACAGATTTGGGAGAGTTCTTCAAAAAGCTTGGATTCTATTTTTCTTCATTCTGGTCATCTTCGAATCTATATAATTTTGTTTGAGGTAGGTTTTGAAATTTATTCTTGTTATTACTTTTCGGATCTCTGTAGGAAATTGTAGAAAGTGTCTTCCTCGTGTTTTCTGGTTTTGATTGTTTGAGTAGCATAGTAATGTTATTATCAGTTGGATGTTAGAGAAAAGAGAATTTGCATGCAATCCATTGTGTAAATTGAATCTATCTATTTGTTATTAAAAACCTCATGTTTGTGAATTTGTTGTGGATCAGTTAGAAACCCAAATAGATTAGGGTTTTGATCTTGTTGAGGAACTAATAGGGATATTTTGCATGTTAATGGAATGTGTATTTATGGTATTTTAATTTAATTATATATATATATATATATATATATATATATATATATATATATATATATATATATATATATATATATATATATATATATATATATATATATATATATATATATATATATATATATATATATTTATATATATATATATATAGTGTGTGTGTGTGTGTGTGTGTGTGTGTGTGTTTTTAACATCAGCATGTTTTAGAATATATTAAATTAAAATAGAGATTGGTATAAAATTAAATGATTTGTTAAAAATATGTAAATATATCTTATAGGGGATAATTGTTTGGTATTTATGTAAGAATTAAATAAATTGGTAAAGTTTTTAAAAAGGAATATGTTTATTTTAATTTAAAATTTATTGGGGTTTATAAAGTACCCACTGCATAGTCGTCCATGCAAGCCCTCTGGTAGACTACCAGTGCAGTACCCTGGATACTGACACATAACAGTCCCCGAGGGGGCTGCCATGCGGCAGTACTGTAGGTACTATTGCCGACCATAGGGATATGCAGACAGGGCTGGCGTGCTAGACAGGGGTGTGGGGCCTGCGGGACCCCCCCCCTTAATTTATATTTTGTAATTTTTTTTCTATAAAATGTTTTATTATTAGTTTTAATTTAAAATTTTTGTTAGTTAGTTTATATTTTGTTTTGATATTTATATTTAAATATTAATTCTTTATTATATTAATTAATTTTGTTTATTATTAAATTTATTTGCTTTGGTAAATATGTTAACTTTAATTAATATTAAATATTAATTCTTTTATAAAAGTTAGTTTAATCTAATTTATAGTTTATTTCTTATGTTATTAAATGATTATTTTGAGGATAATAATTGTGAATTTTCATTTGTACATTAAGTAATTTAAATTGGTCTATTGATGTATTTACTTAGTTTGATTTTAAATTGAATTGGGTAAATTATGTATTAATTAGAATATTTAAATTACTAGATGTATTTGAAAGGTTAGATAAATTTTGTATTGTTTCTTTTAATTGTTTAAATCTAGCTAAGGTATTAGGATGAGGTAAATCTTTTGTTAATTTTGGAATATTTACTCTTGTGTGTATAAGTGATGCAATCTACAACAAACATGATTTATCATGAAGATTTAGATTCCTTGGGCAATTTTTCTTGAATTGCTTTTCAGGGGTTGTAGTTATCTTTTGGGGATATAATCCAGAGGTGGGTTTTGGTTATCTTTTTACCATGATGTTTGCCTTGCATTTATTTTTAGGTTGTTTGAGATGTTCTAACCCTAGGTGGGTTTGTACTTGGTGTTTTTGGATCTTGATGTTGTGATTTGTGAGTTGTGTTAACTTAGAGTTCATTTTGGTCCTATGAAACCCTAGAGTGGGTCATCTAAGTGTATGTCAAGAAGTGGCTTGTAATTGGTGTCAGAGCCTAGAAGTGGCTACCAGGAGATCCCATTACAAGTAGGTTAATAAGTGATAATTAATAAACATTGGGAATTTAAAATGAACCTAAAAAGATATTATGAGCCTCGCCCATTCCTGAGTTTCTGATTGAATTTGACTAGGATGGGAGTGAGATGATGCTTGCCGCCTTTATGGAATGGATATGGCATAGGTAGTAACTTGTCTACACGAGAGGTTACTATAACCACATAGAGTCACTAGGGCACCGAGGTCTGAAGAGACTACTAGGATAACCTTAGAGTTGGCTCATGTGATGACACTTCCTCTATGCGTCTTAGGTTTCCTACGTGTTTTGGTTGCCTCTGGTTGAGTATGTTATACCTTGTTCAACTTCTTGTACCTTTGAGTTAAAAGCTTTCAAGACCTCTTCCTTGATTGTTATTGTTGTTTTTTATTTGAGTGGGATCTGATGTTATCCCCTCATCATGGTGGGAGTGGACTATTTAGGTTCATGAGGTCGAGTGGTAGTGATTCTTTTACCATTTGAGATTCTGACGTTCGTGCACCAAGGTTGGATGATCCTTGTGGTAGTTGTTCTTTCTTGATCTTCATTGTTGAAGATGTGTTCTTGTTCTTCTTTCTTCCTGTGATCTTGTATCATTGTATCAGATATTCAAAGATATCTTGTTGCACTTCTTTTCTGATTATTGTATTACATACCCTACAACATGTGCATTGGATGTAGATTATTATGGTTACCTTATGGTACCATTTGTATTTATGTAATCATGCATATGATGTTGTATTTATCTTTCAGATGTATTCTTGGAATTCATAATTATATCTTCATTAATTAACTCTTTCATAATCTACGTCAAGGAACCCTTTGGAGTTGTAACCTATGTTAGTTGTTTATGCTATGCTTTGCTTCCGCATTGTAAACTTTGATGTTATTGATTGTTAACTTTTAAAAAAAAATTGTTCTGCAAACTTAGTTGCATGTTTAGGTTAAGGTCTACTGGGTTCCCTGGTGGGGCATTACACCTAGAGTCCTTTAATCAAGACAAAGACACTATATGTGTGTAATAGACTCCTATTAGGGTCAACATCCTTAACCAAATACTTTTGATTAGTGGATCAGTTGTGGGTATCATCCCCACCGGGGTTTTTCCTTGGTCAAGGTTTCCTTGAGAAAAAATATGGTGTTATGAGTTTATTTTCTTTATTGCTATGCATGTTATTTAGTTTACTTTGTTTTGAAAGCATCAAGATAATTTTTTATATCCATAATTAGGAAAAAGTAAAAGTTTGTAGAATACTAATTCACCCTCCTCTCAGTATTCCCTATATCTAACATAGCTTAAGTAGAAAGAGATAATAAGTGACTTTGTAATTAAATAAATATGATTTAATTAATAAGTAAACACTTGATTACTCTAACACCCCCCTTAAGATGAACTTTGGGAGAAGCTAAAAACTTAGAAATAACTACTAAAAGTAAATAGGTCCTAGCAACAAAAGGCCTGATCAGGTACCCAAGTACAAAAGAGAGTCTCTATAAAGTGGAGAAATAGATAAAATCACATGGGAAAAAATCTACTCTAAAAAGAGACAAAGTTTAGTCTGAAGGACTAAAGAAGCCTCCAAAACTAGGGAATATTCTAGGAAATAGGAACAAGGATGAATATGTAGAACATCATTAAAGAAAGAAGCTCCAAAATTTGTCAAGAAGTAACTATTGATCTAAAGATCCTCCATTGAAATATGACCAGGTAGAGAAGACTATAATCTGCATGAGTTCCCTTAAATGATATTACTTGAATCAAGAGGCAAACAAAGGAAAATAACTGAAGTCAAAGATACAGAATACTGTAATCTACATGAGCTCCCTCAAATGACACTACTTGAATCAAGAGGAAAACAAAGGAAAACACCTGAACTCAAAGATACAGATGTCATAAAAACACTAAAGTCTAAAGAGCTGATCAATCATAGCTAGAAGAGTACTTCCAAAAATAGGAAAGAGAAGAGTGTCCCTATGGTAAATGATCCATCTCACCAGAATGTATAGGTACCTAGCCACTGCATTCACCTAGTACATAGAATCAAATACTGAATACATAGCTCACACTATCAAACCAAGGAAGTAGTAGAAACAATAGTAGAAACCCCCCCATAATGCTAATAAGGGAGTAATGATTGGTACACTAAAAAGGACATGTAATATGAACTGCATTATGAAGAAGAATTTGAAACATTGAAGGTCCAAAGAGAGTAGAAACACATATAGAGATACCTAAGGCTAATGCCATTGGAGGAATACTCATGTGAAAAAAGTAAATGGAAAATAAAGGAAAATATCAAACCCCCCGCAACTTTATAATTGAGTGCAAGTACATAGAGTACAAACATGTGCAAGATCCCATACATGCAATAGAATGACACTTTATCTCAGTGTGTATGCATAAAATAATGATACTAAAGTGAAGTATACACTACTCAAAGAAGGGCTAAGGTTGCTAAAACAAGAGAACAGGCTAAGATGAGCCATTCCTGAAAAGGAAAAAATCCCAAGACTTGAAACATCTATGATGTCCACCAAATTGCAAAAATGTAAGAAACTAAATAAAATTTATCTAGAGTAGAATCTAGAAACATGAATTGCAAAACTGGAAAGGTCTCAAAACAAACTTTCCAATTATATATCGTTTACCCAAAATAGAGCCTAGATGTGCAAGATAGAGCTCCCAGAGTGCAAAATTAAACATCTAACTTTGACAGTAAAAAAATGTCATAAAAAAATAAAAATTAAAAATTAAAACCTCCAAATTTGGATAGAGCTTGTAACTAGCTTTCCGACAATATCTCGTTTCCTTGATTTCAACATCATATACTCAAGTTATGAGCAAAAAACAACAGCTGCGCCGAAGGGCCCAAAAAAGGTGTCTGAAAGGGTTGATGCAGTGTTGACACCAGTAGAATATGAGCCTAAATTTGACAGTCGGCTTCCATCACTAAAAACACCCATTAGGCCCCTAGGGCTAAAAAATGGGCCCTTGGTCACCATATGACCAAGGGCTGAAGTTGCATTTGCTAGGGGATAAAATTTGGCGGCCAAATGGTCATTGTAGTGCCTCTTCAGCTTTGTCATTGAAATGAAGTAATAGAGCCTCAAACTTTGGATTGCAAATATAATGAGGTAAGTATACTTGATGTTAAATACTATTTAATCTAACTAATAATATGTTGCAATAAATTAAATACTATGATGTTATATCAGGTTGTTATTTACCTTTTTGAATAGTATATTCATGATGATACTTTATTGATTAAATACATTAATTTTTATGTTCAAAAGATTGGATTAGTAGGTTATGATGATTGTCACTAATTATTAGATATTGTGCCTTATATGCCACTGGAAATTTTAGGAAGATTTAAATTAGCATTTTCTCATATTGTTAAAAATGATTTATTTAAATGCTTCAAGATAATGCAATAATATATGGTTATATGTTGTGTATGATGTACCACATCGTGCTATGCATTTTGTCTATTGGTGCTGGTATGAAATGATACGGAGCCATTGTCACTTGCTTGCGAGATCCACACAGTGTTCTGTTATCCTTCATTATGATTATCTATGTTATATGTGTTTCGTCTATTTTATATAATATGAACAATTTCACTTGATGTTTGTATGTTATTGAATAGGTACCAGACACATTCACCCTCAGCTGTAGGGATTGAGTGTGTGTCTATGTTCCCGACAGTGACACGGGAGATAGTAATTCTAACCTTTCATACTGAGCCAATATCGTCTTTGTTTGGATGATGTATCCATAATTTATTTTTATATTACTCCCTCCTGTACAAGTTGGTAAATCCAGAATTCATATTGCACATTGTGAAATACCAGTTGTGTATTTGTGCATTAGAGTCTCGTAATTGTCGCTAAAGATGATTTAATTAATAATGCTATTTTTAATTATTATTATTATAAAGTATTTTATATTTTTTTGATAATTTTATCATAGTGCTATTTCATTTAATTAGAATTGGGTAAATTAATCCAAGTTGAGTTCGGGGTAAATTTGAGGTTCTAATTTGTTTTAATTTAAGTTATTGTTTTATCCTTTTTTGGTTTTAAGTGGAAAAAGTGACTTATAATGAGAAATTAGAACTCATTTAAACACTTTTTCATTTTTGGAGAGCAAAATTGTTCAAACCCTCTTGTAAGCAATTTGAGGATTTTTTTGTTGTGAATGATCCGTTTGTCAGATTTGAGCACGGAGCGGCTCGTTGGAATCGTGGCGAGATTGCTATACTATGTTAAAATTTGCATATGCTTTCATATCGTATTTATTAGTTCTCTTTCATTTTGGATTTCTCCTCTTGCTACGAGGTAGGGTTTTCTATATATTTTGTTTTAATCCATCTTTTTGCCTAAAATAAATTGGAGTAGTTTAGTGGGATGAAAATAGATATTTTCCCATGATTTCATGTATTTTTTTCACCCGATTGGGTTTGTATGAATTTGTGTATGCTTGGATTTTGGAGAAATGAAGTAAAATAGTGTTATGCTGCCCAAATTTTTAGAAATAATAAAAATGTGAATTTTATGTTAAAAGAGGGGTGTTGGGCACTTTTAGAATCAAATGGTATATTTTGATGAATAGAGGCCTTTTCTATTAATAATATAAAAGTATAATATATTTTGAATTTTGAATTTTGAAAGTTGAAAATTGAAGCTATTTCAATAGAGTTTATGGTTTTGCTTAAAAAATGGACTAAATGTAAAAGTAGAATTTGAGTGTTTTGAATTCATATTATTTTGCAGAATGATAGAATTATATAATAGAATTTCTTATTTGATTCAATTTGAGTCCATTCTCATATAGTTATGGTCATTTGAAGATTGTATATGAATAGTGATATAAAAATACAAATGTGATAATTTATGTGAATAACAGAACTTCATTGTGAATCCAGAATTAAAATTTTATTTGAAAAGTGTGTTGTTAGGTAGATTTAGACCAGTGAGTTTTAATTTTGTATCCTAAATCTAAATTTAATTTTTGGACTTTTTATTCATTGCACCATTTTGTGCACTATCCAAAACTCATCATTCATCATGTTGTGTATGAATTAGATATTAATATAAGTTATCTTTGCTACAAAGGATATGATGGACAAATCATAATGGTTATATGACATTCTAGTTATTTTTATATTTTGACCCGAAAGTGACATTTCAAGTTAAAATGTTGACTTTTAGAAACCTTATCAAATTTTGCCAGAAATTGGTATTTTTATGTTTTGAGCTTTTTGTTCAATATTTGAGTAATAGATATGTCATGAAACATGTAAAAAAAATTTATACCACATGTTTATTTATCAGATCATCTTGAGATCTGTGCTCTTGGTGATGTGGCTAGTAGAGCATGTGGTATGTAATCTTCTTGCTTCGAGTGTTTATTTTTATTTTTTTATATCAGTGTAATTTTACCTTTGTTAATGTTTTTACTCTTGCCTTTGTGATAGTATGTATCATGCTTGAGAATGAACTCTTACGTGGTATGTGGATGTCAGGTTTTGAGACCGCGTCCAAAATATAGTTGAGTTATGCTCTTATGCCAAGTTTTGAGGGACACGTACCCTTGGTATTGAGACCAATTACGTTTACTTAATCCTTATGATATTTATGTTTTTTTGAGCCTTTTTTTATTTATGTCTTGTTGCATCTTTATTTTTGGATGATTCATCATTGTGATGAGATGACCTTTTTAGTACTGAGTAGTGACCATGTTGTTCTATGGATGTGCTTTGTATGCACTTTGGATGTTGGTCCACATGTTGAGTGTTCTCCATGTTGTGGTGTATTTGTACTTATATATAGTGCTGGGTCATTGTACTCTCCTATGAGTTATGCATTGTTTGGAATGTGTGTTAGCCACCTCATTGTTTTTGCATTGCCTTATGTTTGTGGTCAGACTACTATCTCTGTGAGCACGGGGGTTGGGCCTACATGTACCATATGGTTGGGAGGCGTTGCTAACTCTACCACTGTTGGGGACTGGTGTACAGAGACAGACTTCCTCCAACTTTAGCACTTAGAGCTTATGAGCTCATTTATCTTGTTGCATTATATATGTAAGTATATTTACCTTTGATCATGTTTACTCTTGATGATGAATGTTTATGTTTTTTATGTTATTATTTTTCTTATGATGATCATAATATGTATCTGAAATGTTAGAAGATCTAGATGTTGAATTACATATATTTTATGTTTTTAATGTATTTGAGTACCTACATCCTCAATATACATGTTTCTGGCACTCTCCAGTGTGGAGGTTTATTTTTCCCTTCTTGTTTTTGTTTAGAGAATGTCACATTTAGTTAGTCATTTCCTAGACAATGAGCATTTCCACATGTGTGTTAAGTTAGATCTTTATATCTTTGAGTATCATTTTTGGGAGATATATCTTCCCAAGTCAAAATAGATCGACTAATAATCACTTTGGTAAAAAAAAAAGTAAAATAGATCTATGTGGTTTATGGGGATAAATCGGTAAATGAATTTGTATGACTAATCATGGTAGGAATTATACTTTGAGTTTAAAAGAAATATTGTTATGAAATAAATAACATAGTAAGTTGGATGAACCTTGCTTGTTAATCACTTAAATAATAGAAAACTAGTGGACATGTGTAACCATCTCATGAACCTTAATAGTGTACTTGTGAATCTTTGAGATTTTGTAAGACTTCCGCTTACATATGAAGATATGTAACTGTGTCATGTTTCTTGTACCTCTTATATTTCTTAATGTTTATTATTGTAGTTGGTTATATTGTTGTAATGTTATTAGTGTATCTTATAAAATAAATATTCATGCTTGTTTTTATCTTAAATCAATTCCTATTTAATTAGGAAATTAATAAAAGGAGAATTTAATTAGTATTCTTTATTGAAATCAAATAATATGTTTATAACTAGATGATTAATTTTAGTCAACTATAGTCAAAATATAGTAACACTTAGTCAATTTTAGGAACCCTAAGAAGTCCCCATGACCCCTTTTGACACATTTGAATGCTCAAGTGTGTCTGAAGGGGTCCTATGACCCCTTCGGACACACTTGAGCATTCAAATGTGTCAAAAGGGGTCATGGGGACTTTCTAGATGTCCTAGTATGCCTTATCACACATTAGGACCCCTACAAAGTCTCCATGGCCCCTTTTTGACACATTAGAACCCTTAAGTGTGTCCTAAGGGGTCCTACGACCCCTTCGAACACACTTGATCATTCAAATGTGTCAAAAGGGGTCATGGGGACTTCTTAGGGGTTCTAGTACACCTTATCACATATTAGGACCCCTTAGGACACACTTGAGGATTCCAATATGTTGAAAGGGGTCATGGGGACTTCCTAGGGGTCCTAACATGTTATAAGGTGTAATAGGACCCTTAGGAACTCTTTACGACCCCTTTTGACCTATTAGAATGCTCAAGTGTGGCTGAAGGGGTTGTGCAAACCCTTAGAACACACTTGAGGGTTCCAATGTGTCAAAAGGGGTGATGGGGACTTTCTAGGGGTCCTAGTATGCCTTATCACGTGTTAGGACCCCTAGGAAGTCCCTATGACCCCTTTTGACACATTGGAATTGTCACGTGTATCCTAAAGGGTCGTATGACCCCTTCAAACACACTTGAGGGTTCTAATTTGTCAAAAGGGGTCATGGGGACTTCTTAGGGGTCCTAGTACACCTTATCATGCATTAGGACCCCTAGGAAGTCCCCATGACCCCTTTCGACACATTAGAACCCTCAAGTGTGTCCTAAGGGGTCCTACGACTCCTTCAAACACACTTGAGGGTTAAAATGTGTCAAAAAGGATCATGGGGACTTCATAGGGGTCCTAGTACATCTTATCACATGTTAGGGCCCCTAGGAAGTCCTCATGACCCCTTTTGACACATTAGAACCCTCAAGTGTGTCCTAAGGGGTCCAAGTGATTTGTGATGAAATGAGTTAAAACCCTTTGAGAATCCTTTTGCTAGCTTTAGTTTGATCTTAGAAAGCCACAATGGATTATGGGAGGTAACCCTGCCAAAGGCTTGCTGAATCTTGAAACTTGGCTAAGTTTGGAATTTTTTGAAATCCCCCAAAATCTAGAATTTGCATCTTAACTCCTATGAAGTTGAAACCTATCTCAAACATCCTGGAATGTATTTAACTTGTATTTATAAAAATATAAATTAAATTATAAGAAATTAAATAGATCAAACTTATACTTAAATGTTATATTTGTATAAATCCTTCTAACTTGAAATTGGAAAAACTGGGGCAATTCAAATTTCAAAATAGGCAGGCTTTTTCAGATATCCGATATTATCAGATATCTGAAAATATCATATATATGATTGTATCAGATATCCGATTAGGCTTGGTATTTTCTTGGACATTACCAAACGTGAGTGGTCAACCCTTTAGACATGTTTCAAGAGATAGTTTTTGATACCAAGACTTTGACCATGTTGCTAATGACTATTTTTTCACCCGAAATTGATGAAATGAAAAGGGTTTCTTAAAGATATTACCAGCTTTCCATCGATATAATTGCTGTCAAATTTTGAGTTCTATAAGTAATTATTACTTATTTTTCAATTGAGTTATCTTTAAAGTCGTAACTGACATACTGATTGAAAAAAAATTATAACTTTCAAACCGTTTAACCTTTTTGAAATCCGAAACATGGGTCACATTCTATGCTTCGGCTACTATAAGAACAAAAAAAAGTTTTGAATTTGGTAAAATTTTGAACTAGTTAAGGTGGTCAGACACGAGAGTTTTTTTATTCTGAAAAAGTTGTAGCAAAAAAATTATAATTAATTATTTATTTGACCAAAAATTACAAAAAAATATATGTCACATTCGAGCATGAGTCTACTACTTATATCTAGAATCTTGGGAAAATATATCATCATTTGATTATGATTAAGGTGGTCAGACATACACATACTCTTTATCTTTTTCCTAAAATTTTCGTAGTACTACATTGAAATCTAAAATTTTGAACAATTAGACAAAAAAAAATTTCAAACAAGGGCTAGTAGTTTAGAAACTACATTCAATTTCCTACAGATTCTACTCTTACAACTTTTTCACATAAGGTTCATAAGATGCTCAACCTTTTATGTCAAGTTGACTAACCCTGATTTTTTTTTTTTCATTGCCACTTAAGGCCATAGTTTGGTATACCATGATCCTGCACATACCCAGGAAATTAATAAAAGGAGAATTTAATTAGTATTATTTATTGGAATCAAATAATATGTTTATAACTAGCTGGTTAATTTTAGTCAACTGTAGTCAAAATATAGTAACACTTAGTCAAACTTTCTATCTTGGTGTTCTTATAATAAATTGATTAGAAAATTAAATTTGTAACTTTAACCTTAGAGGGAGGTTGACCAAGTCAATGTTGGTCATGATACTCCTTAACCCCATTCAAGGTCTTCACCCTTAAACTATTAACTGCTATTGATTAGTTAAACTAGATAACTTTAGTACTAGCTAGAAAAAATTTTATTGGTGTGTTTTGCTCAAATTTTTGGGCATGGCATTTTGGTATCAGAGCACATGTTCATATGTTGGGCCTCTATGTTATGATCTCATTGTGTTTGGTGTTAGTGATGTGTAGATGATATACACTATGATGGTTATTTTTTTTCTCATTTATACCTTAACATGGTGATTGATAGTTGGAATGATCAATCATTTTTACTAATTTATAAAGAAGATTATTTGTTAGATCTTTTCCCTTATCTTCTCAATTGGAAAGTGAAACACCAATAAGAATCTCCCAATGTTAGATGTGTTTGTCTCCTTATGTCCTTAGTGGTGGATGATCTTGAGTATGCCATAGTTTATTTGTAAAAATTTATGATGAAATTAGAGATAGCCATGATATGTCTATTTGGTGCATTCTTTTACTAGGTGAAATATGGTATTTAAATTTGCCTCATGTTACTTGCTCTATGTGTTGTGCATTGATATTGCATATAATTGTTGATTGATATCATGTGAATTTAGATTTTTTTAACTCATTACATAATACATGCATGAGGTAAACATTAAATATATCTTGTTCATGTTAATTGTTTAAATATGAGTTATTCATGTCTAATGTTATGAATAGGCCATGCTTATTAATGGTTACATGAATTTCAACTATCTCTTCTTCTTCTTTTTTTCCTATTATTTGATATGTAATTTACAAAGATATTTTTTTAGTGATGAAAATATTAAATGTATGGTAAAAATTGATGCATTGTATGATTGGTACTTATATTCCTTTCTATTCTTGTAAGTGAAAATTTTGAATTCTGAAAATCGATAAATTTACTATCTTTCCCTTGACTAGAACATGGAAACGTGTGCTATGTTTATAAGTGTTGAAATGATGTGTTGCTACTAATGCACCTTCTTCATATGCTATTAGAATCATATTTTCAATAAAATATTTTTTTATTTATGTCTGTAAATGAATAAATGAATAAATGTTGAAAAGTATGTGTCGTGAAATGAGATGTTTCCACTTGAAGTAGAGATATTATAACATTGATAATCAGATTTGTGTTATGTTGAATTAAGTGAATTGTGAAGGAATGAAATGAGAAAATATGAATGTTGAGTAATGTTACCTGGTAATACAATTTTGATTGATAATAGGGAGTACTTGAATTTTATATATGATGTTTATGTTACTTAGTTTTCAGAAGCAATGAAATCTATGTTATATTGATTTATTCTTAGATTGAGAATGTAATCCTTGTGCATGTGAACATCCAGTACTAGTACCAGTGTTGTGTGGTGTGTTGTGTATAACCAGTACTTGCTTTGTGTGCCCATGAGGTGGTGAGTATATGTGTACCCATCCATGGAGGCTATGTTTGCATTTGGGTATGGAAGAACCATTCCATCATTATGTTGCATATGTTGACTCTACTAAGTGCCAACCTATGGGTTGTTGATAAGTTAGTATGTGTAGGGGTAGTAAAGTATCTTCTTTTCCTCAAGTGGACATCAAGGCATATGAATAATAGTGGCATGAAATGACCTTAAATTCCACCTCTTGAGAAAAAGATAATTAATGCTTCCCCTATGATCAACCTGAGTACAAGGTTCATATGTGTTATCCCTTATCCCCACGGTTCTTGAGGATGATATAACTATTTTATGTGAGACTCTATAGATATATTGGTTATCACTAATGATTCATACATTCTTTTATACACTTTTGTGATCCAACATGAGGAGGGGGATTTTTTGCCCATGCTATGATGTATTCCGTATTGCACATGTTCTAACATGATGCATGAGATACAATGCCACACCCATTAGGGTTCCAACACGGTGTGAGTGATGATGCCATGTTGCCAATGGTAGTGAGTTGGGCTTAAGAACATGATGCTACGTACCTAGATACATGTAGGAAAACAAAATGTATATGTATTTTATTCCTACTTGATGTAGAGAGATAGGTAGGTACTTGCATACTAGTAGAGGGGGGCCCATGGTTGCTTGGTATATGGGAGTACCCTATCTAGGTATACCTCTGACTATGGAAATTACCTATTGAGAGGTATTGTTATGTGGGGTGTGACCTGCATGTGTTTTCTCCATGAGGTACATTGCCATGCGACATATGACCATTGTGTGCTTTTTCCACTTGGTGTATGGTCATGCCGGGTGAGATGATGTGTTTTATCTATCTACCTGATGCAGGGGAGAGTGTCAAGGTTTCCACCCCATGCCATGTGATCTACGGGGTCTTTTCGAGATACATGAAAGGCTATCGCGATAGCTAGATGATTGTTCCCCCCTTCCTCATTGGTTGACTAGATGTAGTCACATAGTGATGCAATGTGAATTTTATGATATTTTTTGTATCTTTTCTTGTGTGGACCAACAATTTATTTATGTTATTTGTGATGGTTTAGCCACAAATTGTGAGATTTTATTGCATGTAGCTCTTGGGGTTACATTTGATTTATTGTTGCAATTCCATGGATTTTCTTACCTTATTGTTAGAATTGAAGATTTAATTTCTTTTATTTGTGGACTTTGTTGGCTAAGCTATTTATCCTTTTTTTTTAGAGTTGGTCTTGTGTTGTAATGCGATTCCTTTCCAAGACTAGATGAGACAGTATCAGAGAGTGTATACGAGGAAGTAGACATAGGGAACCTCCATAGTATGGATGTATGTGAGGTTGTTATGTAGCCATGACCACTACCTACCTTAGAGTGGTGACTCTCCCTTGAAGGATAAACACCTTACTCCAAACAAGGGATACTAGTCACATGGTCTTGTATGGAAGGTTTCACTATATAGTGAGTAACCCATCCCCATCAAGCCACTGAGTGAGATATGGATTCATATGAGATCTTATTCAGAGCACATGTACATGCCTAATCTTGAGCCTTGTGTTATTGTAAATACATGTGTATTGTTGCATATTATAATAGAAATTGAATCTTCATGTTGTTATATTCATATATCATCATGTTTTATGAGTTGTGATGCTAACTGTGTTATAAATTTTGTGTAATTGAAACTATATCATGAAATAATATCTTTTAAAATGATTAAGGATCTTAAAATCATTAGTTTAAATATGTATATTTCTCAGAAAGATGACAAATGATAACAATTAGAGTGGTATTGTATGAATTGACATGATTGCTAAATGAGAAATAGTGAAAAGTAATATATTTAATTGATTATTTTAAACTATGTATGGATTCTATATGAAAAATTTAAATATATTTCTATGATGAGCCTTAAATAGTAATGATAAACTTGCAAAAATAATAATAATAATTGTGGCATTGATAGTTAAACTCTTCATTATTAATTGATCTACATTGATGTTGATATACCCATATGCATTGTACGTAACTATATTAATGAGGATTATTTTATGTCTTTGTTTGGATCTAACAAACATCTATATTATTAATATTGGGTAAAATATATTTCACGACTAATGTGTGGTATGTTTCCCTCTTAGCCTTTATGACTTCCAAGAGTAAGTCAAGTTTTAGGGGAGAAGAATGTAGTGCCTCTTCAGCTCTATCATTACAATGAAGTAATAAAGCCTCAAACTTTGGATTGCAAGTATAATGAGGAAAGTATACTTGATGTTAAATACTATTTAATCTAACTAAGAATATGTTGCAATAAATTAAATACTATGATGTTATATCAAGTTGTTATATACCCTTTTGAATAGTATATTCATGATGGTACTTTATTGATTTAATACATTAGTTTTTCCATTCAAAAGATTGAATTAGTAGGTTATGATAATTGTCACTAATTCTTAGATATTGTGACGCCTTATATGCCACTAGAAATTTTAAGAAGATTTAAATTGACATATGCTCATATTGTTAGAAATAATTTATTTAAATGCTTCAAGATAATGCAATAATATATGGTGATATGTTGTGTATGATGTACCACATCTTGCTATGCATTTTGTCTATCGGTGCTAGTACGAAGTGATATAGAGCCATAGTCACTTACTTGCGAGATCCACACGGTGTTCCATTATCCTTCATTATAATTATATGTGTTATATGTATTTCAGTTATTTATATATTATGAATAGTTGCACTTGATGTTTGTATGTTATTAAATAGGTACCAAACACATTCACCCTCAGCTGTAGGGATTGAGTGTGTGTCTATGTTCCTGATAGTGGCACAAGTGATAATAGTTATGACCTTTCATACCGAGTCAATATCGTACTTGTTTGGATGATGTATCCATAAATTATAATTATATTACTCCCTCTGGTACAAGTTGGTAAATCTAGAATTCATTTTGCACATTGTGAAAGACTAGTGTGTTTGTGCATTAGAGTCTCATAATTGTCGCTAAAGATGATTTAATTAATAATGCTATTTTTAATTATTATTATAAAGTATTTTACATTTTTTTGACAATTTTATCATAGTGCTATTCCATTTAATTAGATTTGGATAAATTAATCCAAGTTGAGTTCGGGGTTCAACATCAAATTTTGGGTTCTAATTTATTTTAATTTAAGTTATTATTTTATCATTTTTTGGTTTTAAGTGGAAAAAGTGACTTATAATGAGAAATTAGAACTCATTTAAACACTTTTTTATTTTTGGAGAGAAAAATTGTTCAAACCCTCTTGTAAGAAATTTGGGGACTTTTTTGTTGTGAACGATCCATTTTTTGGATTTGAGCACAAAGATACTCATTGGAATCGTGGTGAGATTGCTACAGTATGCCAAAATTTTCATCTGCTTTCACGCCATATTTATTTCTTCCCTATCATTTTGGATTTTTCCTCTTGCTGCGAGGTAGGGCTTTCTATAGCTTTTGTTTTAATCCATCTTTTTTCCTGAAGTAAATTGAAGTAGTTTAGTGGGATGAAAATATATATTTTCCCACAATTTCATGTATTTCTTTCACCCAGTTGGGTTTGTATGAATTTGTGTATGCTTACATTTTGGAGAAATAAAGTAAAATAGTGTTATGCTGCCCAAATTTTTAGAAATAATGAAAATGTGAATTTTATGTTAAAAGAGGGGTGTTGGGCACTTTTAGAACCAAAGAGTATATTTAAAATTTTGATTTTTGAAAGTTGAAAATTGAAGCTATTTTAATGGGGTTTATGGGAGTTTATGATTTTGCTTGAAAAATAGAATAAATGTAAAAGTGGAATTTGATTGTCTTGAATTCATATTATTTTGTGGAATGATAGAATTATATAATAGAATTTCTTATTTGACTCAATTTGAGTCCATTCTCATATAGTTATGGTCATTTGAAGATTGCATGTGAATAGTGATATAAAAATGCAAATGTGATAATTTATGTAAATAACAGAATTTCATTGTGAATTCGGAATTAGAATTTTATTTGAAAAGTGTGTTGTTAGGTAGATTTAGACCAATGATTTTTAATTTTGTAGCCTAAATCCAAATTTGGTTTTTGGACTTTTTATTCATCGTACTGTTTTGTGTGCTATCCAGAACCCATCATTCATCATGTTGTGCATGAATTAGATTTTAATATAAGTTATCTTTGCTACAAAGAATATGATGGACAAATCAGAATGGTTTTATGACATTCTGTGTATTTTTTATATTTTGACCTGAAAGTGACATTTTAAGTTAAAATGCTGATTTTCAAAAACCTTATCAAATTTTGCCAGAAAATTGGTATTTTTATGTTTTGAGCTGTTTGTTCAATATTTGAGTAATAGATATGTCTAAAGAATGCAAAAAATGTTTATAGCACATGTTTATTTATCAGATCATCTTGAGATCTGTGCTCTTGGTGATGTGGCTAATAGAGCGTGTGGTATGTAATCTTCTTGCTTCGAGTGTTTTTTTAATATATATCGGTGTAATTTTACCTTTGTTATTGTTTTTGCTCTTGCCCTTGTGATAGTACACATCATGCTTGAGAATGAACTCTCATGTGATATGTGAATGTTGGGTGTTGAGACTGTGTCCAAGATATAGTTGAGTTATGCTCTTATGTAAAGTTTTGAGGGACACGTACCTTTGGTATTAAGATAAATTAAGTTTACTTAATCTTTATGATATTTATGACTTTTTGAGTCTTTTTTATTTATGCCTTGTTGCATCTTTATTTTTGGATGTGCTTCGTCATTGTGATGAGATGACCTTTTTACTACTGAGTAGTGACCATGTTGTTCTATGGATGTGCTTGGTATGCACTTTGGACATTGGTCCACATGTTGAGTGTTCTCCATGTTGTGGTGCATTTGTACTTATGTATATAGTGTTGGGTCATTGTACTCTCCTATGAGTTATACATTGTTTGGCGTGTTGTGTTAGCCACCTCCTTGTTTTTGTGTTGCCTTATGTTTGTGGTCGGACTACTATCTCCATGAGCATGGGGGTTGGGCCTACGAGTACCATATGTTTGGGAGGCATTGCTAACTATACCACTGCTGGGGACCGGTGTACAGAGACAAACTTCCTCCAGCTTTAGCACTTAGAGCTTGAGAGCTCATTTCTCTTGTTGCATTGTATATGTAAGTATATTTACCTTTGATTATGTTTACTCTTGATGATGAATGTTTATGTTTTTTACGTTATTGTTCTTTTATGATGATCAGAATATGTATCTAAAATGTTAGAAGATCTAGATGTTGAATTACATATATTTTATGTTTTTAATGTATTTGAGTACCTACGTCCTCAATATACATGTTTTTGGCACTCCCCGATGTGGAGATTTATTTTTCCTTTCTTTTTTTTATTTAAATAATGTCACATCTAGGTAGTCATTTCCTAGACAGTGAATATTTCCACATGTGTGTTAAGTTAGATCTTTCTATCTTTGAGTATCATTTTTGGGAGATATATCTTCCCAAGTCAAAATAGATCGACTAATGATCACTTTGGTAAAAAAAAAAGTAAAATAGATCTATGTGGTCTATGGGGATAAATTGGTAAACAAATTTGTATGACTAATAATGGTAGGAATTATACTTTGGGTTTAAAATAAATATTTTTATGAAATAAATAACATAGTAAGTTGGATGAACCTTTCTTGTTAATCACTTAAATAATAGAAAACTAGTAGACGCATGTAACCATCTCATGAACCTTAATAGTGTGCATGTGAATCTTTGAGATTTTGTAAGACTTCCGCTTGCATGTGAAGATATGTAACTATGTCATGTTTCTTGCACCTCTTATATTTCTTAATGTTTATTATTGTAGTTGGTTGTATTATTGTAATGTTATTAGTGTATCTTATAAAATAAATATTCATGCTTGTTTTAATCTTAGATCAATTCCTATTCAATTAGGAAATTAATAAAAGGAGAATTTAATTAGTATTCTTTATTGAAATCAAATAATATGTTTATAACTAGATGGTTAATTTTAGTCAACTATAGTCAAAATATAGTAACACTTAGTCAAGCTTTCTATCTTGGTGTTCCTATAATAAATCGATTAGAAAATTAAATTTGTGACTTTAATCTTAGAGGGAAGTTGACCAAGTCAATGTTGGTCATGATACTCCTTAAACCCATTCAAGGTCTTCACCCTTAAGCTATTAACTCCTATTGATTAGTTAAACTAGACAACTTTAGTGTTAGCTAGAAAATTTTTGATTGGTGTGTTTTGCTCAACTTTTTGGGCATGACAGTCGTCTCTGCAAAATTTTAAATTTATTTTTTTGAAAATCATCATATAGCCTCAGGATGCATGTCATGGTCATACAATTCTAGTATGCAAAAAAAAAATTGCCTCAGAATGCAATGACATCTAAATTAGAGATTTCAATATGGATTTGGGGGTTCTTGGCTAGTACAAGCTCAATGGCAAGGTCTGTTTGAGCCGTAATGATTGTGAAACAGATTCACCATTATGGATAGGGTAATTATGTGTGTATGGGGTTGAATAGTGGTAGAGTGATAATGTGATATGCAAGGGGGAATATAGGATCTATTCTTAATCAAAATTCCCAAAAGGAAAGATTGAAATGGATTAATCACAAAGAAGTGATCAATACACAAATGAATCAAACCATGGAGAATATGAAGAAAGGAGAAAATCCTATAATCTACTATAGAAAGTATGTACTTGAAATCTTAAATGAATAGAAGATAAATACTAACATCAAAATAGGGAAAATCTGGAAAATGTTGATTTCTGATACTTGTGCACAGTTTCGGAAAATTCTACAACCTGCTCCAAACTAGAAATGTTGAGACAAAGAAAACCCAAAAAAAAATTATCTTTCTGGAAGCAGGTCATCCTTGACCCAGATAACGGGGCAAGGTCTTACCCTGGGGAAGGATCCTACCCCTCACTGAAGGTCATCTCCTACAAAATTTTTGTTCGCAGATCTCGGAAGTCTTCCGAAAAGGGTATCTAGATCTGTACTTCAATTCACTATCATGTACCTATACCCGCAATAAAAATAGTTTTTTCTATTTAGATGGGAGGTTTTCCTTGGTCAAACCCCAATTGAGGAATTAACCTTAAAATTGAATTGAAATTGTAATATGTATAAACAAAGTAAATGGAACTATTCACCTTGCTTGTGTTGAAGTCCTTATGGAGGATTTGAATCCTTGAATCCACAAGTAGGGATGCTCCAAATGAATGTAGAAATATGTATGTAGGATGTCTCGAATCAATGACATTAGATCTTCAACACCAATCTTGAATGTATCTTTGCATAGGAAGAGGCTTGGAAGAATATGGATGGAGAAATCTTCAAGGGGGCTCTAAAGAGATTGAATCCTTCAATAACTAACAATGGATCTCCTTGATGAATGTTTGAATGCTTGAATTCTTGGCTTGAAGATGAATGAATGCTTGCTTGATTTCCTTCTCCTTTCTTTCTTGATTTTGAATGCTTATGAAAATCAAATGTTCTCACAAAACTTGATTGCACTTGAGGGATGATAAAAATAAGAGAGGAAAACTTCCTTTTATAGTGATTTAGGGCACAAACTTCTAGAGAAGGCCGACATTGGAGAATCAAATCCCAACTAATATTAACCCCTAGAAATGGATGTAGATTAAATGCAATTTAAGAATTTACCATTCCGAAACCCAAAACAGCTGACCCAAAAGTGGGAAAATAAAACTTTTTGAAACCAAACATCCCAAAACTTCCAGAATTTGAAAATTGGACCTGGGGTCAGGGACGAGGTAGTCTCTGCCCTAGGTCAAGGTTGAGATCATCCTTGACCTAGGTCAAGGACTAGGTCATCCTTAACCCTTCAGGTCATCCTTGACTCAAAAAGTCAAGATCTTTAATTTCTCAGAGAAAGTTTCCAAAAATGAGGTTGGAAACAAGGAGAGAAGTAGAATAGGGGGGAATAGCTAGATCCATGCAAAGACCCAATCAAGGCACTTGACATGACCCCAAACCACTTACTCGGAGGGCTAAATTATCTTATCATATAAGTGCTTCTATTTTAAGATGATACATTAAGTCCCCACTTTAGCAAGAGTATGGAATCGATGAAAACTCTTGGTAAAGGAGATCATAATGAAAAGACAATCTTATCGAAATCAAAGGGACATAAATCCTCAAGGCCCCAAGGACTCAAGTCTTCATCAACTCCAAGATCATAATAAGAGAGACATCTCTAGAGAGAGAGAGAGTGTGTGTGTGTGATTATCTTTCCTAATGAGAACTTATGTCCCATTATGAACCACACAAGGAAACAACGCAACTAGAAAGATGGAATTGAACCACCTAGTGAATGTGGCTACTCACTAGTCAACCCATCAAGGATTCACCATGAGGAATATTCTATTCCATAAGAGTAAAACCAAAAGAAAAAGAGATCCAGTCTTAAGGACACCTCCGACCTTAAGGGATCAAAAATTTGAAACTGGAGGGATCAAGAGATCCTGAAATATAAATCCATGCTTTAAGAATTAGTTACTAATCCAAAAAGGGAGAAAATGTATCTTGAAAAATAGTATATGTGTATCAAAAAGTGTGTGTCTGAAATAGGTGAGCAGAGCGTATGCCCCCATGTTAAAGTCATTACTAACACTTTAACAGGAGCAATGGATTTAATGGAAACATAAACAACTCCACTAATTACGTTTCCACTACGAGATGCCCCCAAATGAAGAAAAATCAAGGGAAAAAATCACATAAACATATAGAGAACACATAAGGGAGCTACCTGTCATGGGGTTAGTATGATCATAAGGTAATATATATATGATATTATTGTAAATGAATTAACATCATTCCCTAAATAAAGTAGAACTATAATCACAAAGGAGGAAAGATTGTCATACCCCAAAAATGGGCTATAGGTTCATTAAACTCTTACATCAACAATTCGATCGAAGTTGACATCAAAGTCCTAACCTAAGACACATCTGCACATCAATTTATCAAAAACCTAATTAATTTTCTTAATTCTGCATAAGGGAATATTCCTTGAATATGCTTAATTTATCATAATTATCTTTAATTGAATATTATTTGGTGATAAATGTCATTATTTATCCTAAAGTTGATTAATTGAATATGATGAATAATTAATTAATTAATTTAATTATGGCACTTAATTATTTAATTAGATTTAATTACATTTATTCCTAATTAATATTGTTTTTATTTTGACAATAAATCAAAATTTCTACAAACAATCAATTGAATATTTATTTAATTGATTTAAAATCAAAGTTGTCAAATTTAATGGTTTAATTGGAATAAAGTTTGATTTAATAATTGATTAACCCATAAATCAATTATTTTAATTCAAAATCAGTTAAGTGGAAAATAAATTACTTTATTTATCAAATTAATTCATATTAAATCATGCACAATCAGAAAAACAGTTAACTTTAAATCAATTTTCAATTTCAATTTGTTAACTTTCTAAACTCAACATCTCATGATGTGTTGAAAAATAGAACTAAACTCTATTTTGAAATAAAAACTACTTTTGCATGATTTTATAAGTTTATTTATTCTTAATTTCTTGTTAACTCAAAAATCAACCTGAGTTTATCAAGAGTGATTTATGTTTTTTCTTATGCATCCTCAAACCTTGGATTTCTATAAAAACAAGGCTCAACTTTGCATAATACATCCCTTGAATTTGCATACTTACTCTGGTGAATTGACATCTAAAGAACCAAGCTCTTGCACACAAGGCGATTGTGAGATTTTTGTTATTTTTTTTGAGGGTTCATAGTGTTGGAAACTGTAATTGAAGCAATTGTTGTATTGTCATTGATGTCAAACCTTAACTAGTAAGACTATTTCTATTTAAGAAAGTACTATATCTACTCAATTGTTGAGAAGGATGTGGGCAAAGTTGATAAAAATAGCACCTAAGGAAAGGTTGAGTTATCTTGGATACTTCAATGGGTACTTAATTCTATAACACAATGATAAGATAATGTTTTGCTTATCTAAGTAAGAAGTAAGACTAAACAAGTAGGCTTAATCGAGCAAAAGTGAAGAAATCTAGTTTAAGCCGAGTGATGTTAGTGTCAATCAAGCCAATATATGCCCAGTAAATTTAGTGTTAATCGAACATCAGGTAATTACCGAGGAAGAACACTATTAGCTGAGGAAATAGTTTTAGTGGTGACCGAGCTTTCTAGTGAAGACTGAGGAGTTGAACACAGTATTGACGGAGTGTTAGTAATTTACATTTGAGGAAGAATTCAGATTCCTAGCCGACATAGTTGAATTCTTAGATTATGTAAAATGTGTTGAATTAATTTATTGATTATATGGAAGCATTTAACGCGCTGTAAAAATTTTTATTATAAATCTATTAAGATATTTGAGATGATTCTAGAAGGATGGATGAAGAATATAAAGTTTGAAAGATTCGATGAATCTGACCTAACCCTAAGATCTACGAAAGAGATTAAGCGACAAAAGATTGTATTGACCTAATTGAGGAAGTATTAAGGAAACCTAAGCATGAGGTTGAGTAGAGAGTATGATGGCATTGTTATTGACTGTATAAGTAGAAAAGGTTGGAGGAGAAAGAGTTGTGATTACTTGAAGGGATTTTCGAGCAGATCAGTAATGGAGATGGAAATGGATCACAGTTAATAAGCCAGCATATGTGTACAAAATTGGATTTTTTATTTGCAAAGTGAGTTGTATGTGTTCAAATCAATATTATTGTTACTTTCTAATCATTGTATCAGTCAAAATCCTTTTAGCAAAGGTTGACCTAGCAGTCCTATAACAAGGCACACTCCTAACAGGGTGGTTAAAATCCTTTAACCGGGTCACACTTGACAATGTGTTTGTAACCTTTGACAGGGTTGGTTTTTCACAGAGCTCACTTTAGAAGAGTGAAAATATCAATAACATTTTACAAAGTGGTTTTTCCCAAATTGGGTTTCCACTATAAATCCTAGTGTTAATACTTGTGTGAATGTTTTGGTTTGAACATTTATGTGTTTTGCAAGTTTAATACTACTGGAAAATGGATTGCATTGTTATATGTCTCTATTATGTATTCAGTAATGACCAAGTAGCTGTTGGTTGTTAGATCTGATTTGTAGAAGAGTTTGAAAGTTTATTTTATACATCTGGACCTGAGAACAACTGATTCCCCCCCCCCCACCTCTATTGTTCTAAATCATATTAACACATAGCATTCATTCATAGCATATCATTGTTAGATTAATTTGCATATCATTCCAAATCATTCTAGATTAGTTTCATATCAAGTTTTTCATCTTATTGCATTCAAAATAAAATAAAATAAAAGATTAATTTGCATTTCATCTTCATTGCTTTCAATCATTTAAATCCTTTGTTTAGGTGTTGCATTGTCACTGATCTTGGTCTAATCTGAGAATACCATACTCGCACCTACTAGAAGGTAGTAAATCACCTGGTTAGCTTAGTTTCATTTATTTACAAATTTTTTTGATTTTATAACCTCTAATGTTTTACTGAAGTGTTATATCCACAGCTAGGTACAATTTTCACACACATTTCTAGCACCCACCGTGGGGCAACCCACCTTTACATGCTAGTTTTGGTTATTTTTTCGATCTAACCCCCTTGTGCAAATTTGACTGGAGACTAAAACCATAAATTTTAAAAGATTTGATCATATCTCCCAAACGGCTTGGATTTTTGGTCTAAAATTTGTTTTGCAGGTTGGCGACATATTAGAGAAGATTTGATAAAAAATTCAAAATTTTACAAGATATTTTGAATTTTTAATAATTTTTTATTTATTTTTCATAAATTTTTTTTTTTTTTGCGCAAATCAGCATATTTTTTTTAAATTTTTACATTTTCATAAATCTCTTTAAATTCTATAGGGGGTCTATTCTTTATGTTTTAAATTTGGATGCAATATCATAGCTCAAATGGTCGATTTACAAAAATTTATTTGTTTTGCTAAAATGGGTATCTAAAGCACAAATGAAAAGATTTTTCTAAAAAATTTACATTTTTAGAAATCTCTCTATTTTTTAGTAGGGGTCTCTATTTTTCATTTCTATTTTTGTGGCCGAAATCATAGCAAAAAAATTAGATCTTGTTGACTAGGTCAAATGCAAGAATTTTTTTTTTGTGATGGGTATGCACTTATTTTTCACATGGTTCAATGCATGATATCAGTTGTCATTTGGATTATTTTGTGGTTATTATTTCTCCTAACAATTTATTTTCAGATCTAACCCTAGGGTTTGCATAAGTTGAATATATGTTGCATATCTTATTTTTTTGTTTGAGAGTTTGTGGCTTGCTTGCACGAGATTGCTCAACAAAGCTAAAAATCAAGTAAAATCTACTAAGCATGTTGTGTGGGATCTAAGATATTTCACTACATCCCTATAACACTTTGATTTAAGGAATTAAAATAAACCTCTCATGTGTTTATCTTGAGTGTCTCTCGGTTTCATAGATCGCACTTCAATTTTGGGCTCTTAAAAGAACATAGATTTGCTTTCTTGTATATCTATTACACATAGTAATAAGGCCCTATGAACACTATTTGTGGAGTTCTTGAGAGAGTGGGCTTCATTCACTTTTTTTTCATGTGAAGCTCTTCTTGAGGATAGATCCGCTTGTAGGTAGGGAGGATACTATTATTATCTCACGTTCTACTTGGTTTAGTCCTCAACTTTGATCGATATGTTCTCTCTTGGTTCCACTTAGAGAGCTCGATAGACATTTTTGTTGACATCACAAACCTTGGTGAGGTGGTTTCAATCTTAGCATGTCAAAGAATATGTTTGCTATGTTTTTTGTGAAGTGAAGTGGCTAGAGGATTATGCTCTACTCCCTTTTTGGGTAGTATCAAAAACTCAGATCCTTGAATTTGAACTAAGTCCCCATGTGGTCATTTTTGTGAGTCACCTTGATAGAGAGGGTTAACCGTAGTGGACATTCCCTTTATTGGGTCAACCACATGGATGGAACCTCAAGTAGTAATAGCCATTTTCACTGTGGTAACAACAACTGCTATATAAATGTATTTATGGAAGAAATCTCCATAGGTGTAGTCTCTTGTTGGGCTGTCAGATCTCCTCAGCAACTCCTGATTGATTAAATTCTTAGACTATACATCAAAACCATGGTGTGCCTAGATTAGAGTTTTCCCTCTTAAGATCACAAAAGTTACAGAGTTAGACCATTACTAAATACCCTAGCAAGGCCAAATTTTTCATTTTCTAGGACTATGTGCATTATTGAAATTTTTTTAGAACATACACAAGTAGCATTCCTAGGGATTAGCATAATAATTCACTATTGCTTGTTCATGTGCAAGGTTGCTTTTCCTCTTGTTCATTATTTTAAGACAATTGATTTCTTTAGCTCCCTTTCTTGTTGTTCTATGTGTTTGGTATCTATTTGGTTATTGAAAAAAAAAAAACCCAAGACAAACTACTAAACAAATATTCAAACCTGGATAGAAAAATTTGCAAACAATTTGATACTGAAAAACTATAAAAAAAAATTACAAATCTAAAGCAAAAATCCTTTCTGGAATCAAAAGTCATCCTGTAGTCTCCGAAACTCCTACGACTTTTCTCAAAAGTCATGCCAGAACTCCTAGATTGTCATACGAAAGCCTATACATTGTTGTACAAGTTTTGTCTCCAAGTTCAAGAAAATTCAAACCCTGGTGTCAATTGTCGTATGAGCTTTGTTAATTGTCATGCCAAAGCCAACCCAGACTCATACAAGCCTAGAGAAACTCATATCAAAATTTTCAAAAGTTGTCAGAAACCTCCAGAATTTGTAAGAAATCCAATTTTTATAGCCAACTTCTAGATTCTGTCAGAAAATTCACTGTGTCAGGAACAAAGCAGAGTTAATTAGAGAAATCCAATCTATTTTCCTAAAAGTGGTCTCTTGAGTTTGATCCAGTCTTCTTATCTTTCAATTTGAATCATGTTCATCTGGTGTCAAAACCTTGTCAATCATCTTCAATTCAATCTTCATCAAAATGACTAAGTGTTGTGAGCTCATGTCCGCCATCTTTTGGGCATCTATCCATGCAACTAGGGCATAGTATCCTTCATTTACATCCAATCAATCTTTTCATCAAACCTACCCAATCTTGACAAGGTTGTGTCATTTGATTTTCTTGAATCAAGTCATCTTTCAGTTGTCTTCATCTTGCTCTTTTTCTTCACCAGAGGTTAATGGTGGAAAATAGAGCTTCATCACAAAGAAGACAAAGAGAACAACCCAAATTCTCTTCAGTTGCATCTTTTGTGATTGCTTAGACATTTCATCAACCCTACGACACTAATAAATTTGGAGAAGATGCTCTTGGCAATCTATTCTTGAAAGATGGTTACATCACCCATCTTGCATCAATCTACAGTAATCAACCAACCCCACCTCAAACAATCCTTGATAGTCCTCATAACAACACAATGTCTCAAGGAGGAAACCAAGGATCCCAAGGTCATCTCTCCAATAATGGTGGAGATTCCAAATCAACACCCTCTAAAATTGCCCAATATCAAAATGATGATAACTTCAAGAGAATGATGAAACATGTCTTAAGGGAAGATAGAGAGGCATACTTCCTAGAGTTAGCTCAACAAGGGGCTAAACTTCCTCTGAACTTTAATGTCAAAGATATCATCACACATGAGGAAGAAACTCCTATCATAGCCATGATGAAATAGATGCATGCCATGCAAGTCAAGCTCAACAAGCTAGAAAAAGAGAAGGAACCTAAGGAGTTCTCCATGGAGGCCATGTGCCCTTTTCTATTTGATAAAGACTTGTACATGCCACCATTCCTGAAAAGAGTGGAAATGCCCAAATATGAAAAATGCGATGGAAAATCTGATCCCCAAGATCATGTTAGAGATTTATGTACTCAATCCATGGAGTTCATGCATGAACCAACCTACTTAATGCATCTTTTCGCATGATCTCTAAGAGGAGCAACCATTCATTGGTTCTAAAAAATGCCTCCAATAATCAAAACTTTTGAGGAGTTGATCAAGATATTCTATCAACAATACTCCTACAACATCCAACATCTGGTCACTATGATTGACATCAGCAATCTAAAATAGAACTCAGGAGAATCATTTGTGACTTTCCTCAAATGATGGAGGAAATTTTTTTCTATATATGCTAGACCCATTCCAGAAACTGAGAAGCTAGAAATTTTTAGCAACAATTTGTTCTAGAAATCAACTACCATTTGCAAATGCAAAATCATACATCCTTTGATAAAATGGTAGAAAATGAAATCAAAATTGAGAAAGTACTTGTACAAAAAGGAGACATATCAATTCAAAAGGATAAGTATGAATCTGGATCTAGTTCCAAAGACAAAGGAAAAAATAGAACAAGAATAAAGGCATCATCACAAATGGTGTTGTTGATAATATATGTGCCCCATCTAAGGCACCCACTTTCAATCTCATTGTTGGTACCCAATCCATCAAAGCTTCAGAAATAAAAGTGGCATAATAAATCAAGAAGCCATCTGACTACAAACCTTGGGCCAGAGATCCTAAATGCAAGTTTACTCCTCTTGGAGAGTCCTTGGAATCCTCCATGAAAACTCTATTGGCTAACAAAATCATCACATTGCCTGAGATCTGACCATTTGATCCTGAACCTAAACCAAAATGGTGGAAAGAGAACAATTTCTACGACTTCCATCGAAACAAGGGTCATAAAACCAATAACTGCATACACTTGAAGCATCTCATACAAGACACAATTGATAATGGAGAAATTGTAATTGACAATCATAAAAGCAATAATGATCATATAGCATTCACAGAACCATTTCCAGAGCATAATCAAGGAGATTCATTTTCTCAACCTAATATGGGTGCTAAAGTCAATTATGCCTACTTTGGAAACAATTTTTTCATAAACATGGTTGAACCTTTCTTATCTGAACATTGCAATGTAATCACCATTGTAAGAAAAGATAGAGATAATCAATCAGCAAATGCAGTTACTCGATCACAAGCTCAGGCATATCTACAAGGATAAATCTCAGATTCATCAAATGTCCCTAAGATGCCATTCAATCTTTCATCTACTTCTAAACAACGGGCTACCTCTAAATCATCAAATTCTAAAGACACGAGACCAACATCATACAGTATTATCCAACAAATCTAGCATACCAATGCAAAAATATCAATGTTTGAGTTGCTTCAGATATCTCCCACTCATCGAGCTATTCTAGATAAAGCTCTACTGGGTTTCAATGTTCCTGACAATCTTGATCTAGATAGATTTCATACTATGGTTGGTCATCTAACATCACCCTAGTATATCTCCTTTTCAGAGGAAGATGACAATTCTTTAAGTCATCCGCACAACCAACCCTTGCACATTGAAGTCTTGATCCAAAACGTAGAGTCAAATGTGTGTTGATAGATGGAGGCACTAGTCTAAACATCTATTCTTAGAACTTGATTACACAACTGGGATTATCAGAAGCTTCCATTGATCCTAAAAAGAAGATAAATATCAAAGCATATGATGAGAAAGAAAGATCTTCCAAAGGAACAATTGCCTTACCTATCAGAACAGGGCCAGTTATCAGAGACATCACATGTCAAGTTCTTGATCTACCTTTGGCTTACAACATTCTCCTAGGGAGACCCTGGATACATTAAATGCGAGCTATTCCTTCCACATACCATCAGTGTTTGAAATTTCCTTATGAAGGAGTAGAGGTGACCATTCCAGCTAACATATCTACAACTTGCAATGCATTGAAAGAGAGTGTTGACAAACTTGTTTTGAATAATAGAGAATCTTCCACTAAGCAAACAAACATGGCATCTACATCCAAGATGGAAGAAATTGCAAAGGAATTCAAAATCAAAGACAAGGGCATGGGAGAATATACTATGGAACTAGTCCTATCTCTGACATCTCTCCCCATCTCACCTAAATCTTATGGACAGTCTTTAAAACAACCAAAATAGGAATCTAAGGAACCTCTTACTACCTATAAAGGGAATTTTGTTGTAGAACAAGTGTCCAAACAAGAATTTGAAGAGGATGAAGCTATACTTGCATGGCTATACAAAGATGAGTCTCAATCCCAAATTGTTCAAGCATGTGACTCTAAAACACCTAAGGTTCCTTCAAAGTCACATGGGCCAGGGGATAAACTGATAGCTAAAATGGGATATCCTGGCAAAGGACCCCTAGGAGTGAGAGGAAAAGGTCTCACAACACCCATTTCACATGTGGGTTGACCTAACAAAGATACCACAAGCCTAGGATATAGAAAAAAACACTTCTATCTCAAGGGTAACTCTTCTCATGTAATAGAATAGATAGAGCTAGAAGAGCACAACAATGAAGTAGAGGGAAAAAAATAGGGTGATAGTGATGATTCTAATACTACAAATGTTTTTACCTATGAACACATTTCTAAAGACATCCTAGACATGCATGGAGATGAAGATGAGCCAATAAAAAGGATTAATGTAGTAGAAACACAAGAACCTACTACTACACAAATGATAGTCACCACACAAGAACCAGCTGATCTTGAATCTAACCAAGAGGAACACACCAGTGATTCTAAGACAGAATCTTATGAGTATGAATTCAAATCAGAATCTGAAGGAAACCCATCTTGGGGAATCCGTCCAGATTTCACACATGTTCTTAGATTTCCTAGAGGTCTAGAATCAGAAGATGAATCCAATGATTATGAATGGGAAGTCATTCCAAAAGAAGATGAACTCATCATAGAAAAATATGTAGATGTCATTCACCACTATGCACCTACACCTGACGTAAGTCTAGAGAAAAGTAGAGAACTTAACGAGTCTAATCCACCTACTCCCAAAGTGGAATCCAATAATGACATTGAAACTCTTAATGAACTGACCATCTCAAGTAGTAGTATCACCTTTGATTTCATGAGTCAGATCTTTGCCAATGATGCCAATATTGTGTGTGTTAATATGATTAGCCAATCCCTTCTAGAGCTTACTATCCAACATCCAGAGCTAATCGACAAAATGTCTAAAAATCCAAACCAAGACATCTATACCTTCAAATTAGACTATGCCCTTGCATGATATCTCAATACCATTGAACCTATGATGACTTCCATCAGTGAAATGAGCATTAGCATGACAGAGTTGGATATAAAATATCTCAATCAAAAGAATAAGAGTAAAAAGAAAAAGAGGTCTGAGGGTGAAAACCACTTTGTGGCAGCCTCAGAACCTAAAATAGTAAAAATAAAAGATGTATCCGAAGGTAAAAACCTCTCTGAGGTGCCTAAGGATGAGATATTTGATGTCCTTCCAAGTCATTTACATGACAGGTCTCCAGTACTGATTGAGCCCACTCAATCTATCAACTTGGGTACAACAGAGGAACCACAACTAATTCATGTAGCACAATCTCTATCAAAGGAAGAGAAACAAGCATTCACCACCTTCCTAACATAAAAGAAAATCAACTTTGTATGGAAGTATTCAGATATGCCAGGATTGGATCCTGATCTTATAATGCACCATCTCTCTATAGCTCTAGGAGTGAAACCTATCAAACAGAAATTGCGCAAGACGCATCCACATGTAGCACTTCTTGTCAAAGCTAAACTTGAAAAATTACTAAAAGCTGGATTCATCTAAGTTATCGACTATGCTGAATGGATATTAAACATTGTTCCTATTTCCAAACTAGATAAATCTATTAGAGTGTGCAAAGATTTTAGAGATGTGAACAAAGCATGCCCTAAGGATGATTTTCCACTTCTAAACATCGATATGATAGTGGACATGACTGTCGGTTTTGAAATGTATTCTTTAATGGATGGTTTCTTTGGATATAACCAAATCAAAATTGCTCTAGAAGATCAAGAGAAAACTACTTTCACATGTGCATGGGGTACTTTCTATTGGAATGTCATGCCATTTGGTCTAAAAAATGTAGGTTCTACATATCAATGAGCCATGACATGATGCATCAAACTATGGAGGATTATGTTGATGACACCTTGGCTAAATCAATGATAAGATCTAAACATACAAATGACTTGAGAAAAATACTAGATAGAATGGAGAAGTTTAGTCTCAAACTGAACCCTAAAAAGTGTGCTTTTGGTGTCACTTCTAGAAAGCTCTAAAGATACATTGTCTCAAAGAAAGGCATTGAGGTTGATCCTGCTAAAGTCAAGGCTATAATGGAGATGAAACCTCCCAAAAATATTATTCAAATGAGAACTCTACAAGGGAGAGTGCAATCTATCAAGTGTTTCATATCTCAGTTGGCAGACATATCATAGCCTTTTACAAAAGCATTCAATAAAGGTGTGAATTTTTCATGGAATGAAGAATGTGAGAAGAATTTCAACCACATCAAGCAATATCTATCAAATCCTCCTATTCTGATGCCTCCTATTCAAGGAAAACCGTTGGTTCTATATGTCTCCGCTACAGATACATCACTAGGGGCATTACTAGCACAACATGATGATAAAAAGAAGGAGAGAGCTATATACTACATCAGTAGAGCATTGGTAGCATACAAGGAGAAATATTCAATGATTGAGAAAGCTTGTCTATCTATGATCTTTTCATCACAAAAACTAAGACATTACATGTTGGCTCATACCACACAATTGGTAGCTAAGATAGATCCATTGAAATACTTATTGAGAAAAGCTGCCCTCATAGGTAGATTAGCTAAATTGGTGATGCTATTAAGTGAATTTGACATTGAATGTGTTGAAAGAAAAGTTATCAAGGACCAAGTCATTGCTGATCATTTGGCTGACACACCATTGTTTGATGATACACCAATGCAAATGGAATTCCTAGATTCCTCTATCATGAATCTCTCTTCTAGAATGTGGCAGTTATTCTTTGATGGCTCCTATACATAGAATGGATCTGGAGCAGGCATACTGTTCCTAACACCACAAGGTTACTCAATACCTAAAGCATTTAGAATAAAATTTCCTTTCAAAAACAATATTGTTGAATATGAATCCCTTCTTAATGGCATGAAGATAGCAATTGAGTGGTGAGTGATAGAGTTACATGTTCATGGGGACTCACAGCTAGTTATCCATCAAGTCAATGATGTATACCAAATGAAGGATGAAAATTTAGTTCCATACAAATGCATGGTAGATGATCTAAAGAAATATTTCATATCTATCACATTTGAGTAAATCCCTAGAATGGAGAATAAGGTTGTTGATGCTATGGCAATGCTATCATCTCTACTATAGCAGCTTGAACATGAGCTATGTTATGAGTTCCTGGAGGAAGCACTGTCATTCCCAGCCTATGATTGCCCAGAAACCCGAATGGTTTGCACTGTTGTAGGTCATGATTCTTCCAAATACAAACACCTATTTTCCTACCTTCAAGATCAAATCATTCCTAAATCCTTTAACCGGCATGAGAAATGAAACCTTATCCGAAACACATCTTGATATGTTATCATTGGCAATGATCTATACAAATGAAGTCTAGATGGTACTCTCCTTAGGTGTTTAGAATGTGATGAGTCTCAATGTGCATTAGAGGAAGTCCATGATGGTATATGTGGATCACATTTGAATGGTTTAGCACTAGCTCAAAAAGTTATTAGGGCTAGGTACTATTGGCCTGAAATGGAAAAAGAGGCTATCAAATATGCAAAGAATTGTCAAAAGTGTCAAGTCCATGGGAACTTGATTCATGCACCAGGGAGAGATCTTATCCCCTTTACTACACAATGGCCTTTTCAATAATGGGCATTTGATCTTATAGGAGCCATACATCCTCATTCTTCTAATGGAAATACCCATATTATTACAGCTACAAACTATTTTACAAAATGGGTAAAAGTAGTTTCTTTGACTCAAGCAACCGGCAAGAAAATCTCTATGTTCATTCTAAACTACATCATATGTCGGTATGGTATTCCACATTCTATAGTCACAGATAATGGTGGCTAATTCAAGAAAAAAGACCTAGATTCCTTATGCTCAAAATTCAAGATAACACAACATTTGTCGTCTATCTACTATCCTCAAGGGAATGGACAAGCAGAGGCTTCAAACAAGAATCTATTGAAAATATTACATTGCACAGTTAATAAAATGGGAAGAGACTAGCATCTCATGATCAATCTAGCTCCCTGGGCATACAGAACAAGTATCAAAATGCCCACTAGGGCTACACCATTTGCTTTAGTTTATGGATCTAAAGTGGTACTTCCTATTGAGGTTGAAATCCCATCACTAAGAATCAAAATGCATGGTCTAGTAACTAATGATGACTACAGAGTGTCTAGGTTACAAGAACTTGAACTACTAGATGAGCACAGACAAGCAGCATATGATCATCTCAAAGTATATTAGAAAAGAATGTCTAGAGGCTACAACAAGAAAGTCCGACACAGATAATTTCAGGTTGGTGATCTAGTCTTGAGAGAGAATCCTAAATATCAATCACATAGAGAATGCAAGGGGAAGTTTGAACCCAATTGGTTGGGTCCCTTTGTTATCACTACTACTTTTGGCTCTAGAGCCTATCAACTCTCAGTGATTAATGGAGAATAGCTCTGAGAACCAATCAACGTTCTCCATCTGAAGAAATTCTATGCCTAAGGAATTCAGTTTGTGAAAATGTCCTGAAAAAATCATAAAAATTTGAAAAAGTCCTAAAAAATGAGCATCTTGGTGAAAACCTAGCAATCGGCACCTTGATGATTCACAAAAAAATTGAAAAATTTGAAACATATCAAAAATATATTAAAAAGAAAGTACAAAAAAATTGAAAAAATGAAAAATACAAAAAAATGAGAAAAATAAAAAAGTGCCTTGGTGAAAACCTAGAAACAGGCACCTTGGTAGAAAAAATATAATCTTTGCCAAGATGGTGAAAACCTGGAAAATGGGTGCCACTTGTTCAAAACACTCCATCTATCATCACAATCTTGGTCTTTCCTAGCTTTCAGTCTGCTTAAGTCTATATATATCCTTATTTCAATAAAGTCGGTCTGTACACCAATTGGCAAAAGCGTCTGTCTCCTATCAATGTTCAAATTTGGGGGCAATCAAAATCATATCCTACAGTCCTCAGTATCTCAGATGTATCATATCCAGTCAGGGTCCTTTGAAGCTACATCTGAGTCAGTCAGTCAATCTCCTTTCTAGAAATGATTTTGCATCTACAACAACACAAAAAAACATCAAAACACAAACGAAAACAATCTATGCTTCACATGCTTTTATCTCCTTGTATGCTTACTGATTTGCACTGAGATTTTTTCATATTGTGTCCTTTCGATCTCTTCGATGATGTCCTTTACAAGATTTAGAGAGTGATGACTGGGGGCATAATCTTTTCTCTGGTTTGAGTGAAAATTTAATAACTTTAGAAATTTTGGATTGAATTGGTGTCCACTATAAGTGCCTCCATCACAATTGGATAGCCACGTGTAGCTCAACCATTGATACCCAAAAAATTCAAGGAAGTTTGATCTAAGTATTGCCTTTTTGAGTGAGTTCTTACTCCTACTATGAAACACGATCTTACCTAAGGATGTGAACGATAAAGGGTCACTATGGGTAATTCACATTGGATTTACAATGATCTCTTGATTGCTTGGTGTATTTGCACTGCAAGGCGTATTCAGGTCATCACAACATCTATTTTTTTATGCCTATACACATTTCTATATCAAAATGGACATGATATTCAGGTCATCCTAGCATTTATGCCTTGGTGCTTATATCTAATCTGACATTCTGAAAACAAAATCAATATTCATATGTCCATGGTTGTCTAGCCAGTGGGCATAGTATTGACTTTGGTGCAAAAATCAATATTCATATATTCATAGTTTCCTAACTAGTGGATGTTGTATTGATTTATCTGGTTACCTAATAAAAATTCAATGATGAAAATGACTGACACATGATCAGTGACTAGGTCCTAGGTCTTAGGTTTGCATCTCATTTTGCACTTTGCATGATTGCATTTATCTCACAATTGCCTAAATCAGCTTGACACTCAAACGTTTCTTCAAAACTATGCTAAACACATCATAAGGAATGAGTATCACATGAAGGTCTTTTTAACAGATCACCAAGTAGGCACCCCTGGCTAATTTCAACATTTTGAACCCATTTTTGGGATCAAAATTGAAATATGGGATTGTTTACTATGTCAAAATCGTGATTTAAAATTTTTGGACCCAGGATGGCATAATCGACCTTCAATCATCACAAAAATCTAGAATTCAACTTAACTGATTATCTTACATCAAACTATCAAAATTTCAACTTGGTCACCCATGGTCAACTCATGGTCAAACCTAGTCAAACTTGGTCTCCATGATCTCCAAACGATGCAGAATGCATTCTTGAATGTGTATAACCACTTCTTAAATCAATTAACATGCTTCTACACCATTTACCGCTGACTTTTCTTGTTAGATTTTGATTTTCATCCCAAAGGGGGCATGGTATTGCACATCAATCAATCTATCAATCAAATCTTTTCCTCAGTAATCAAGACAACAACCACGTCTAGTTCTTGATTCATCAAAAGACCTTGTCACTTGGGGCATATCAGATTCATCGAGATCCATATCAATCTGGTCTCCTAATCTATCTTGTAAACTGTATCAACTTTTCGTAACCATCGGTTCATTAGTGTCATTTCCTTGGTTCTTCGTAACTAGAGGGTTCGGATATGATACCATTTCGATTCCTTTGGACAATCACGTCTGGAGTCAAGATGGTCACTTCTTCATAATCATAAGGTTCAGAATCAGACATTTTAGAAACTTTTTCATAATCACCGGTTCATTGCTGCTATAGTTGACATCATCTTTGGTTATGTTGTTACTCAAAATGTAGTTTTGAGGTACCATGTAAAATTCTTGATTAAGTTCTCATTTTTGGTCTAAAAATGCATATATGGATCGGGTGGTTTTTAGGTCCTATCATTAGAATTAAGTGTTCTACACCTTGCATATGTCCCATTGAGTCAATTTGAGCCTTCAATTCGGGTATTGAAATGGGTTTGCATCAGTTTGTTTCTGGGAGGTCTCTAAGTCAGAAAATGCTTGTGTAAAATTCACCGGGAAGGTCTACTTTGAGATTGAATATCTTGAATTCTGACAAGTGTCATGAAAATCTGGGAGTGGGGTCTTCTTCAGTGTACTTCAATTGACCTATGTTTCTGATTTTAGGTCACAGTGATGAGCTTTGATAGGTCTTTTGTTTCCCCTTCCGGACGTGTTTTCTCAAAGTTGAACTGTGCACTTGTTCAACAATTCCCGGAAGCCATGTTTGTCAAGTTGTATTTGATGCCCAGTGATTGGTCAAGAAGAATTAATGATCGATCTCTATTGTAAACATGTTTATCTTTTGGCCTGTCCATTTTTAGCCCTTGGTGAATCCATTTCAGTACTTTTCAAAGTCAAATCCATTTCCAGTTTTCACTGTTTTGCTGAAACCCAAAAGTTCAAAAGTTTTAAGGGCTATATTTGATAGTGTGTAAAAGACACTTGTGTGATCCGATGAGTGAGATAATGATTGGGTCATGTTGCAATCATGTTTTACTCCCATCGTGCCAAATCCGGAACCATGACCAATTCATTTGACCACATTTTCAAGCTCATTCCATTTGCAATTTTTGCGAAATATGTTCAATTTTGTAGTGTGTTTTCCTAGAAATCCAAATGCCCTACTTTGCTAGTGAATAACTTTTGACTAGTTGACTCTTTTGACAAAATTCTTTTTGCATTGTCTTTCAAAGTTGGAGTACTAACCCCAATCCCAATTTGAGCCCCCTGCCAATCCATTTGTCTGCCTTTAAAAACCAATTACTACAATTAAAATCATTTTCCGACAAGTTTGTTGCAAGAACAATTTGAACTGGGCAAGTTTACACATTAATATCTTTTGATCTGGTTACAGTCATGAAGTGTCATTTTGTAGAGTATTAGAATGTGGGTCAAAGTTCATGCATGTTCAGTGGCAGGGCCAGGTCAGGTGATTATGTCAGTTTTTTAAGCCAGTTCTAGAGCCAATTTGTGTGAGCTTGGACAGTGCGGACATGATTTGTTTCTAAGTGGAAACTTTGATTGGTTTCATCTTTTGGCTCATGTCATTTTGAGCAATCTCCTTTGACGGGTGTATTGTAGTGTTGGAAATGAATGAGAGTTCCAGATAGTGTGTTCTTGTCAAGCCTTTCAGATAGTTTTTGAAACTGCTCCTAGAGGCCAGTTCATGTTATCTGATCGGTTTTGAAGAGATGTGAAAAATCATTAATGTGATTTAAATCTTCAGTGTGCAATGGTTGTACTTCATCAGGTGTTTGGATTTGGATAGGAAAAGGGTAAATATGAAGTGTAAATGGGTATGCCATATGATGATAGTATTATGAACATTCCAATAGCTGTGCACTTTTAGGTTGTTGCTGGCATGTCCATTATTTTATATCTTTTCACTTCTAGTGTCATACACACTATTCTTTGCATTTAAGTGGCTAGTGAATGAAGGAAGATGCCAATACAAGTGTCAATAATACCGAGCCCAATGTGTGTTTGAGAAAGGGAGAAAAGCCAATATGTGGTCCCGCGGATCTTCAAGGAGTTATTTGCAGTTTGAGGTAGAGGCTACAGGATGTGGTAGCTGTGCGGAAAATGGATTATCTCTATGAACTTAGCACCAAAAACAAGCTGCTTATTACCGGGACACCTTTGCAGAATAGTGTTGAAGAGTTGTGGGCTCTACTCCATTTCTTAGATCAAGACAAATTCAGTGATAAGGATGAATTTGTGGAGAAATGCAAGCATTTGAGTTCAGTCACTGAGAATGAGAACGCTAATTTACACAGAGAACTACGACCTCATATCTTACAAAGAGTCATCAAAGATGTTGAGAAAGCTTTACCTGCTAAAATAGAAAGAATTTTGCGAGTTGAGATATCTCCTCTGCAAGAACAATATTATAAATGGATTTTGGAGTGGTATTTCCATGTTTTAAATAAAGAAATGTAGGATCATGAATTTCATGAGACCGAGCCTTCTTTTGTTGCTCCCAATACAAAAGAAAAATGGAAGTAAAGAAGCAAACTTTTACACCTAATGTTTTTATTTACATGATTTAGTACCAAGCAGAGCAAAATGTACCTTCATCTTCAACAAGAATTCCAGTTTCATCTTCCACTCTTCTTCTACTGTTGAGGAAATCCAATGAGCATCATGACATTTATGAAGCAATGCTAACCCAATAGCATAAAACTGTTGAAATCATGAAAGATAATGAAAAGTGGAAATAGTTTGAGAATTTTGAGTATAATGCGGTGTCCAAAGGCAAATTTTAGAACATCAGCACATAAGAAAATATAAGGGATTATTCATACAAGGAGACAAAGTGCTTGCATGAGTCTCCTAGAGGGCGGGGCATAGAAAATAGAGGGGACACAAACGTGATGGCCTATGGCTATCAGAAAATCAAATTGGAGCTGCAAGATTTTTGAGAGCTAGTATTAGTGGCTGCTCTCATTTATAAAATAAGAAACCTGTGCATTGTGGGCCAGACATCACTGAAAAGAGTGTTGGCACTATTTTGAAAATGCTAAATGAGGGCATGCATTGTGCATGCCAAGCGGTGGCTGTGCATTTTGTGCAACCAGACAATGTGTCTTCCCTGTGTAATACAATGAAGAAATGCCAATGAAAACCAGCACATGGAAAGTGGAGAAGCCAACGTGTATGAGGTGGTTTCTTTGAGCTTAGAGTGCCAGTTGCAAATGATCCAATGATGGCTCGCGTTAAAAAGAAAGAGGAGGGACTCCACGCAATAGTGATGGGGGTTATTTGTGTTCAAAAGTAGTTCCAACAAGTGGTCTTGGATGTGCTTTTTCATCAATAATTGACAGTTTCAAATCTTCAAAATGATAAGTTTGTTAAGACATGCCATGGTGATCCTGGATTATCCATTTCAATCACAGTGGACAACAAATAAATTCATGTGGGGCTGCTCACATCTTGTAAACCCGTGCATGTGCATTGAATCCTCATGCATAATGGAGGAGATGTAGCTAGCACATATGAAAGGGAATCCCTATGCAATTTAGTGGAGAAGCCTCACGCAAAATGGAGGTTATATTACCTGCACATTGAGTGGATTGCCTATGCAAGTAGACCAGCGTTAGAGACAATAGGGGTAAACTGCTTTATCCCACATGCAATGCGTAGGTGACTTTTATAGCCTTTATAAGCACCGGCACTCAATAGTAATCTAAACAAGAAGCCCAACGGCTCTTGGCAGGCCCGCTGGTGGTGTCTGTGCAGTGGTGGGTCCCTAGTATTTTGGAACAAAATGCGTGAAAGGTCTTTAAAACTGTGAAAAGTTTGATCCCACATTGATGCCGATGGGGATATATGAAGTGAATATATGCAAATCCACAACCATTTGAAATAAGTTGAAGTGCTAGAGGATGCTCTACCTGCGCAAGCTCATGCGCCCACCTCAGTTTCCATGCCAGCTAGCCCGAACAAAAACAAATTTTGTAGGAATTAACGCATGTGCTGACTAGGTGAGATTGACACGTGGTGGCCATTGGTGGATTCACTGAATAAACTGGCGATTGTAGGATTCATCTGGCAACTTGGAGAATGCCAGTGGTCGCTGATTCGCTAGATAAACTAAGTGGTTAGTAAATCATTCCATGATTCAAAGATTGCAGTGGTCATGGATTCGCTAAGTGCTAGTGGTTAGGGGCTAGCCATTCTGAGAATGGGAGAATAAGTTGTTCGCCAGTTCTCTAAATACTGGTGGTTAGTGAGAAATTATTTGGAGAATTGGAGAATGGGCTCAGTCACCCATTCTTCGAATGTTAACCCTAGTCAAGGTCCAATTCCGAGAACTTGAGAATAGACTATTTGGCCAGTTCTCCAGGTTAAACTATAGTGACATGTTGAGAAGTGGCAGGTCCTGGTTCATTTCTGAGGTAAAATGAGAAAATATTATAAATGACAGGATTTAAAATAATTCAAAAAATGATATAGTCTGAACTATTGATAAAATCCAAAATTTAAATGATCAGACCTGTGCATGGAAAATGGTCCTCGGAATGCATTTTTTGTCAAAAATATGAAGTGTTATATGTTTCCGGAAAGGTCTCAAAATGAGGAATCCAATGGCGGTGAGTATTTTCAGTTTTAGGCTAATAGATGAGAGCAATTTAGTTTTGAAGTCTGGGAATCAAAATCGGTTGCAGATTAGATTGGAAATGTTTGCAGATTGTGGATCAGTGTTGAAGATCAGTTGCAGATTAGAGAAGAGGAAGGCTGGAGATATTTTATGCAAGATGGACAGCTATCAGTTGGCTTCCAATTGATTCAATTCTGCTATATCTTAGTTTTCTTCTCAATTGTAAAGGGATGTTGAAAATATATTGTATAGAGAGGCTTGGCTCCATTGTTGAAATCTTAGAATGTTTTGTCAGACTTTGGAATGTATTGATGTAGTGAAATTTTACTGGAATACAATAGAATTCCCTTGCATGATTTTGGTTGTCTTCTTTTTTGAATTCTGTGGCTTTTGTGTATTGAATCTGTAAGGCAGTTTTGATATACCATTTACAAGGTATCTATGGTTTTAATCTCTAGTTCCTTTCAAGGAAAGGGTAATGTCTTTAGGTTAATTTCTGAGAGCTTAGGAGTTTGGAAAGAATTTGATGATCAAATGTGTTTAAGAGAGGATGAATTGTAAGGCATTTCATCTGCGATTTGTTTGTGTTTCACTTAGAAGGTTTCTGTAGGTGTATGTTTCTCTGTTCGACTCTATGCCCTAGGATAAGGCACTGGTCTATCCTCGATTTGCATGGATCTCATCATTAAAAAAACTTAAATGACTATTTACTTTCATATATGTTTGAAAGATTGAGAAGATAATGTTTGTATCAAGGATATAAACTAATGTTATGATCCTTTCAAGAAGTAGATCTGACATGGGTTAACCTGCCCGAGTTCAAAGCTCAAAAAGAAGGAGTTTATCCTTGTCACATTTGCCATTTTTCTGCAATGAGTGTTTACTTCTGTTAATATCATGGATTGGCTTTCTAAGCTATGCAGCAATTGCAGCAAGAAACATTAGTAACTCATTGTGAGAACCTTTGATCCACTATAGGATTTCATTGTGAAGTAGTGAGTCTGAAGATAGGTACACCCGCCTAGGTTTGTGGAGCCCGAAGTAGAAGAAGGACTTGGTCCTTATCAATTAGCCTTTTCCCTGTAAGAATCTGGAATTGGGAACCTAAGAGTCAAGCTTAATAGCTATATTGGTGATTCTACATGAAAAAGAGCTAACAGGTTAATCATGACCTAAAATCATCAAATCTTTTAAATTGGTTTCTGTCTTGGAATTGGTTAATCTCTCACAATCTTTCATCATCATGAAAAATAGATTAATTTTTGAATCATTGTGCTTCACACAGTGATTCAAAGAGGGGAAAAATGTAATACCCCAAAAATGGGCTATAGGTTCATTAACCTCTTACATCAACAATTCAATCGAAATCGACATCAAAGTCCTAACCTAAGGCACATCTGCACATTAATTTATCAAAAATCTAATTGATTATCTTAATTCTACATGGGGGAATATTCCTAATTTACCATAATTATCTTTAATTGAATATTATTTGGCGATAAATGTCATTATTTATCCTAAAGTTGATTAATTGAATATGATGAATATTTAATTAATAAATTTAATTCTGTCACTTAATTATTTAATTGGATTTAATTACATTTATTCCTAATTAATATTATTTTTATTTTGACAATAAATCAAAATTCCTACAAAAAATTAATTGAATATTTATTTAATTGATTTAAAATCAAAGTTGTCAAATTTAATGATTTAATTGGAATAAAGTTTGATTTAATAATTGATTAACCCATAAATCAATTATTTTAATTCAAAATCAGTTAAGTGGAAAATAAATCACTTTATTTATTAAATTAACTCATATTAAATCATGCACAATCAGAAAAGTAGTTAGCTTTAAATCAATTTTCAATTTCAATATTTTAACTTTCTAAACTCAACATTTGATGATGAGTTGAAAAAGAGAATTAAACTCTATTTTGAGATAAAAACTACTTTTGCATGATTTTATGAGTTTATTTATTCTTAATTTTTTGTTAACTCAAAAATCAACCTGAGTTTATCAAGAGTGATTTATGGTTTTTCTTATGCATCCTCAAACCCTTGATTTCTATAAAAACAAGGCTCAGCTCTTCATAATACATCCCTTGAATTTGCATACTTACTCTGGCGAATTGACATCTGAAGAATCAAGCTCTTGCACACAAGGCGATTGTGAGATTTTTGTTATTATTTTTGAGGGTTCATAGCATTCATTCATAGCATATCATTGTTAGATTAATTTGTATATCATTCTAAATCATTCTAGAATAGTTTCATATCAAGTTTTTCATCTTATTGCATTAAAAAAGAAAAAAAAAGAAGATTAATCTGCATTTCATCTTCATTGCTTTCAATCATTTAAATCCTTCGTTTAGGTGTTGCATTGTCACTGATCTCGATCTAATATGAGAATACCATACTCGCACCTACTAGAAAGTAGTAAATCACCTAGTTAGCTTAGTTTTATTTATTTATAGATTTATTTGATTTGCTAACCTCTAATGTTTTACTGAAGTGTTGTGTCCATAGCTAGGTACAATTTTCACACACACAAAGATCACATAAGATATAAAAAGAAGAATCTTTTCAGACCATGACCTAGAGACCAAAAAGAATCAGTGCTACCAAGTCGCAGATCCAAGAAGATTACACAAGGAATCATTTACGAACAATAGCACAAGTACAACATAACATGAAACAACATATAGAAGAATAGAGATACATATAGAGGAAAATGTACAACAGGTTCAATTGTTTTATCACCTTGCACCAACAGAGAAACAAGGGTCATATAAAAGAATCTAAAAACATTTAGCAAACACATCAGGAGAGAAGCACAGTACAATAGGAAAACACACAACAAAGCTACCATAAAGGACAAGATGATCAAGTATGTTGTCTACTCTTGCCATCTCTTTCTATATCATTTAGGGAAGGTGGGTAACTCGAAAGAGGGACTATATCCAAAATAGTAGGAATGATAGCCAGTTCCAAACAAGGATCCTCTTGAGAATCACAATGTTCGATACTAGCTGTAAGTGTTAGTTGTGATTAAAGAATATTAGGTAAATTAATGTCAATGTCAATGTCAATAGTCTCATATTCATCATTAACATAATCAAGAGTATCGTCTTCATCTAGATTAATCAAAATAGGATCTAAGATATGAATAGAATCATCATAATCCCGCATCTTAACATCATTATTAGTAACAACATCATGCATAGGCTTATCAGAAGAAAGTAAAGAGTTTTGAAGAATATAATTACAAGCTTTAGCTTGAGCATGATGCTTTTTATGACATTCATTTGTAGATTGATTACATTTTTATTTACTTGAAATATGTTGAGAACTAGGAGGAACAATCATAGGATCTTTCACAGGTTCTTTAGGAAGATTAATAGGATTATCAGTAGTCGGATGATCAACAATAGGAACTTGATCATCATATGTAGAAGCCATGGATAAAGGAGGTATAGAAGGTGTAGGCAAAAGACCACAATTAAGATCCATCAGAGGTACACTTAATTTGAGAATCTTATGATGTTTATAGGCTTGATATGAGCAAAAAATATTATCAGGTTGAGAAGGACATGAATTAGGTAATAAAGGCCAAAAGAAATCAAGAGTAGCACAATCCCTGGGCCTAGAAGGTTGATATAAAATATGATTAATCATCTTCACATCTTCATCATGAAAAAATGAAGACATTTACGGATAGGTGAAGCAACAACATGCATGGCATTTAACCAAGGAAAACCAAGCTTAACTTGAAATTGATCAGAAGCAGGAACAACAACAAAGGTACTGTTCACAATTTTACCACAAAGTTCAACCGACAAGTTAATAGAACTAAATGATGGATAAAGAAAACCATTACAAGTTTGAATCCACACATTAGATGTATCATAAGAATCACATTGCAAATTTTTCATAAAAATATTTTCTTCAATAATAACATTGACTAAGGATGTAGGATCAACAAGACAACCACGAGTAGGTATCTAAGAAATCCTAGCATAAATATAAAGGGGACCATGAGGAGCTTTAATAGTCTTAGAATTATCAAAGGTAATCAAAAGTTCCCGAGGTATTTTATTCTTAGGTTGTTGTCATGATTTAGGTTGAGCTTTCAATTTAGGCTTAGGTTTTGGTTGAGATTGAGATAGAACTTGAGGTTGAAGCTAATGTGGAGATATAGATTGAAAAACATGATCCACTTGATTAACAATGTGATTAAGATCATCCATCTTTGAATCATACACAATTTCCATAGAAGATGGCCGAGCAATGGTATTAGTATCATGTGCAAGAAAAGGATTCATATAGATTTGAAGATTTTGATTTAGAGGAGAAACAAATTTGTTCCCAATACCATCAAGATTATCAATAGATAATGCATTAGAATCAATTAAGTTTTGAACCTTATGTTTTAAAGAATAACATTTCTTAGTATCATGACCATTCTGATGATGATATTGACAAAAAGCTTTAGGATCAAAAGATTTAGATGCAATCGTAGCAGGTAAAAGTGGTTGAATAGGAGGTAAAGTAATCATATTAGCAGTTAACAAACTATTCATAATAGAATGTAAAGATTTAGAAAGAGGAGTAAATGTACTATTTAATAAAAAAGAAGTGGATGTAGAAGTGGCATTGTGAGATGCAACAACAACTTGATTAGCAACTGCATTCGCTTGTTTGTTTATCTTGACATAGTTGTTGAATTTTTGAAATTTGTTTGGATTAGGAGAAGCATCACTTTTATCAAATGGAACAGGAGCCATTGGAGCGTTGCTCTCAAATTGACTCACTTGTAATTGATAATGATGAAGCACTGCACAAAGTTGTTGAAAAGAGGTAAATTCAATAAGCAGAATCTTATCTCTAATATCCTTTTGCAAATTTGAAATAAACATATGTTGAATATCAATATCAGGAACAGGATAGGAAATCTGAGCATGCAAATGCTTAAATCTACCAATAAATTTAGTCAACTTTTCCTTAGCACTTTGTTTACAATGCATCAAATCAGTCAAAGACACTTGCAGGCCAATGTTGTTTTGAAATTGTTGAATAAAAGCATTAGCAAGTTATGGAAAGGAATCAATAGAATAAGGAGGCAAGAAACAATACCATTGCAAGGCCTTGTCACGAAAGGTTCTAGGAAACAACTTGGCTAAAATCCTATGTTCATGAGCATAATCACTACAGAGGATTTGAAATTTTTTAACATGATGAACGAGATCTCATTTTCTGTTATAATTCTCAAGACAAGGCATATCAACTTGTTGAGGAACATGAGTACTAATGATATCTTGAGACAAAGGACTTCCCATGTCACATGTAGGAATGGTAAACTTGTTTTGAGTCAATGATGCAAGTTGTTGTTGTAAAGAAGACACATTTTGAGCCAAAATGATGATTGTTGAATCATTAGAGGAAATAGGAGGCATAAAAACATTAGAAACACTAGGTAAAGTGTAAGAAGTTGCAGGAATAGAAAACACAACTGGAGGAACACTTGGGACTATAGTTGGAAGAGGATTGGAATAGGTAAAAGGAACATTATGATAAGAAGGTTGTGATGTAGGTAGGGACACATGAGGAACACTCATTGGAACAGAGGGAATCATCACAGTCACCAAAGGAGTATAGGTAGGAATACTAGGTAAAGGAATAGAAGAAGGTTCTACACTAGTGACATGAGGAATCAACCCTAAATATTGAGCTTCTTGAGCTAAAGGTTTAACATTTTAATGCACGAGGTGAGTAATACCACACAAGAGGTTAACACCTTGATCACTATCATGAAGAACTTTCTTAAGAGCTTTATAGCTTGAATAGAATCATGATTATGGTTTTCTTGAATAAGCCAATTACCCATTTTATCAAGTTCGGTTGAAACTTTTTGGACTTGTTCAGGAGGAAATCTTAAAGCATCATCCTCATCATGAGATGAGTGAGAAGAATTTTTCTCCATGATAGGATTGGAATCATGAAGAATTAAATTATCATCCAGGATCCTAAGGAAAGGAGAGGAAGATTCAGGATCAAAGGAACCCATAAGTCTATGACTTCTTCTTACCAGAATGTTATAAGTAGGACTAGTAGTAGTAAAGCTCATAAACCAATGCAATGCAAATGAACTAAACTAAAAAAAACATAAAGCATGAATATTTTTGTATTTTGAAAGAGATTTTGTAATTTTCTTGTATTTTGGAAATATAAAAGAAAGAAATCTAATTAGCATGCAAGATTTAACATAAAAGACAAATCTAACACCAACAACATAATATAAAGGGAAATCTAACACCACAAAACACAATAGGGCAGCTAATTCCACAAAAGAAACGAGGGTAAGTATGTCGGGTTCACCAAAATGAATGATAGTGAAATGGATTCACCATTATGGATAGGGTAATTATGTGTGTATGGGGTTGAATAGTGGTAGATGTGATAATGTGATATGCAAGGGGAATATAGGATCTATCCTTAATCCAAATTTCCAAATGGAAAGATCCAAACAGATTAATCACAAAGAAGTGATGAATGCACAAATGAATCAAACCATGGAGAATATGAAGAAAGTAGAAAATCATATAATATACTATAGAAAGTATGTACTTGAAATATTAAATGAATAGAAGGAAAATACTAACCTCAAAATAGGGAAAATCTAGAAAATGTTGATTTCTGATGTCTGTGCACAGTTTCAGGAAATTCTACAACCTCCTCCAGACTGGAAATGTCGAGACAGAGAAAATTCAGAAAAAAATTTTCTTTCTGGAAGCAGGTCATCCTTGACCTAGATAATGGGGCAAGGTCTTACCTTGGGGCATGATCCTACCCCTCATTGAAGGTCATCTCCAATGGAAATTCTATTCATGGATCTCGAAAGTTCACCGAAAAGGGTATCCGAATTTGCACTTCAATTTGTTGTCATGTACCTGTACTTGCAAGAAAAATGATTTTTATTGTTTGGATGGGGGTTTTGCCTTGGTCAAACCCCAATTTAGGAATTAACCTTGAAATTGAATTAAAATTGTAATATGTATAAACAAAGTAAATGGAACTATTCACCTTTCTTATGTTGAACTCCTTATGGAGGATTTGAATCCTTGAATCCACAAGTAGGGATGCTCCAAATGAATGTAGAATTATGTATGTACGATGTCTCAAATCAATGGTATTAGATCTTCAACAGCAATCTTGAATGTATCTTTGCATAGGAAGATGCTTGGATGAATATGGATGGAGAAATCTTCAAGGGGGCTCCAAAGAGATTGAATCCTTCAATAGCTAACAATGGATCTCCTTGATGAATGTTTGAATGCTTGAATGCTTGGATTGAGGATGAATGAATTATTGCTTTCTTTCCTTCTCCTTCTTTCTTTCTTGATTGTGAATGCTTATGAAAATTGGATGTTCTCACAAAACTTGATTGCACTTGAGGGATGAAGAAAATGATAGAGGAAGGCTTCTTTTTATAGTGATTTAGGGCACAAACTTCTAGAGAAGGCTGACATTGGAGAATTAAATCTCAATTAATCTTAACCCCTAGAAATGGACCTAGATTAAATGCAATTTAAGAGTTTACCATTCTGAAAGCCGAAACAGCCAACCCGGAAGTGGGCAAATAAAATTTTTTAAAACCCGACATCTTGAAACTTCCAAAATTTAAAAATTCTCTGCCCTAGGTCAGGTTTGAGGTTGACCTTGACCCAAAAAGTCAAGATCTTCAATTTCTCAGAGAAAGTTTCCAGAAATGAGGTTGGAAATAGGGAGAGAAGCAGAACAGGGGGGTGAACAACCAGATGCATGAAAAGACCCATTCAAGGTGCTTGACATGATCCCAGACCACTTACTCAGAGGGATAAACATTCTTATCATGGAAGTGATTCCATTTTAAGATGATACAGAGCCAAAATTTCTCCAAAATATCAGTGACCATCTCGGGATCTATGTCAGGGCCGAGTGCAAAATTTGTTTGCCATAAATTCTAACTTTTTCCAAATTGGATAAATTTTATATGGATCTAGGGATTCTTGGATGCTCTGAATGCAACCGTGGGGTCCATTTGAAGCCAAGATGACCAAAAAGAGAGGTCCCCTAGATTCAATAGAAAAACCCTTTTAAATGCAGATCTGACGAGCATAGTCAAATATCTCAGAAAGAAGACAAGGGAAAATAGATATGAAGGTCTGCTAGCATATTAGAGTCGATGATAAAATAACTCACAGCTACCAAGAACACCTGGATGAAAAATTTTGTTTTTGCACATCAAGAATGTCTCCTCTTTCATGGATCCATCCGTTCAGGCCTCTCTAGCTTCTTGCTTCTCTCTCTTACTGTGACAAGTGTTTGCATGTATGTTTTCTTGGGAGTTGTGGGTTGTTTTATCATTAACTCCAATAGTTCCTATTGATTATATAATGTGTTTCATTTATCCTTGGTGCTCTATGTCATAAACCTTAGTGATGTTAAAATTATCATGAAGATGTTTGATCTTGACTTTAGGAGAGGAAGGTCATGGAAGAATTCACAAATTCTTAGATCTTCAAACTACTCCTTTTCCTCAATGACTTTAATACTTGATCTCTTTCCTTGGGACTTGAAATGTGAAATTGTAGTTGAGAGATCTAATATGTAATGATATATTGATTGTTGATTAACTTCTTACCTTTTAAATGAGGGGGGATATCTTGTTTATATACCTCTCTTAACCATTTCAAGGTGGAAAACTTGAAGAAAGCTAATGAGGGTCTAGAATCCTTGCTAAAATATAATAAGCATTGTATAATTAAAATTTGGGACCAAACATCCTAGAACAGGGTAATTGGGTAAGTGCACAAAGATGGGGGACCAAAAAGGGGGTATAAGATGCCACTTTTTTCCTGAAATCAGAAAACTCTGAACTTCAAGAAATTGAAGATAGTTAGACTCAAAATTTTAAGATGTGACAAAAACAAGACTTGTAATACTCTGAATCTAGTTCCTAAACTACTAACTTATTTTGAAAATGGTGTTGATTAAGGCCCTCAAAAAGGGGGAGAACAAAAAGTGGTCATATTTTTTTTTCAAAAAACATAACATAGCATCTGGTGTGCTCCCCCTAAAATGTTAACTTTTTTTCTAAATTTTTTTAATCGCTCCAGTGAGAAGTTAGCTAACATCAAGTAGTTTATCCTAAAATTTTTTGGTAATTTTTTTATGAATGTATAATTTTTTATGAATTTACAAAGTGCACACATCCTAAAAACATGAAATTTCTATGTGCTACCCCTAGAAATCATTTAAAACTAATCAAAAATAAAATTTTCTTTTTTTTTTTAAAGTGTGTAGAATGGAGTCTAGTTTTTAAAAAATGTAACTTGTTGCAAAGTTCAATGAATGAGCCAAAATCTATGCCCAAAATACTACATGTTGGTTTTTTTACGAAAAATGGACATACACAAAATAAATTAGAGTTGAAAAACTTAACATAATCAGAATTCCAAATAAATTATATGCTTAGATAGTGAACAAAGAGATCTACAATATCACCTCGTCTGATTTTTACATTCTTGAGCCACGAGTAAACCTGACAAGGAGCACACAAAAAAAGATGTCATTTTTTTGTATGTCTGCTAGAAAACATGTCTCAGGCCTATTTGAATCATCCAAGCCTTTGGGTTGGATCTCCAAGGTGAATCCAAGCCTTAGGATTGGTAAATTACAATGCCTTAGAAAGTGAGTGTTCCCTATAGGGCACATGCCCTATAGGCCGAGTGCACTATTGAAATATATGACTTTCATAGGGTGTGCACCCTATGAAAGTCATAGATTTCAATAGTGCGCTTTCCCTATAGGGCGTGCGCCCTATTTAAAACATAGATTTAAATAGTGATGAGAAATAGTTAGAGAGAGAGAGCACTCTCTCTTTGTGTGTCTCTCTCTCCCTCCCCATACTCTCTCTCTACACCTTCCTATCCTCTATATTTTCCCTTCTTACTATCTTTCAACCTCTCTCTCTCACTCACACATATGCTCTCCCACCTTCCTACCCTCTCTCTCTCTCTCTCTCTCTCTCTCTCTCTCTCTCTCTCTCTCTTCGTACCCTCTACATTTTCCCCTATTACCCTCTTTCACCCCCACTCTCTCTCTCTCTCACATACACACACATATGCTCTCTCCTTCCCTCCTACCCTCTCTCTCTCTCTCTCTCTCTCTCTCTCTCTCTTGTACCCTCTACATTTTCCCTTATTACCCTCTTTCACCCCCACTCTCTCTCTCTCACATACACACATATGCTCTCTCCTACCTTCCTACTCTCTCTCTCTCTCTCTCTCTCTCTCTCTCTCTCTCTCTCTCTCTCTCTCTCTCTCTCTCTCTCTCTCTCTCTTCGTACCCTCTACATTTTCCCTTATTACCCTCTTTCACCCCCACTCTCTCTCTCTCTCTCTCACATACACACACATATGCTCTCTCCTACCTTCCTACCCTCTCTCTCTCTCTCTCTCTCTCTATCTATCGTTTCTCCCTTTTTCTTATTTTGCATAGGGTGCACATCCTATAGGGCCCATGTTAGGAATAAGGTGTCTCAACCTTGGATAATTCCTATTCTTATTATTTGTTTTGTAAATGTATTTTTTGCAAATAATGAAATTAAGTGTGAGTGTACATGTCTAGTTGGCATGTTGATGTGTCACTCCACTTGATGTGTTGGCATCTTGTGCGTAAGGAGATCATGATTGAAATGGTCATGATGGATTCCTATGATGCATAATAAACTATTAAAGGAATGTGCTATGACAGGTGTAAGAGCATCTTATGACTTGGGCCTATTTGGGTGCCCAAGAAGAAGTGGTTGGTGTGTGTAAGAGAATATGCCAAAAATAGGCTGGTATGATAGATTCTCTTACACTTCTCTTGTGACCGTTATTTTTGGTAGATTCTATGACAAGCTATCATAGTCTATTCTAGGGATGGATGCCTATTCCTAGGATTTCATGTAACAGTTGTGTACATGTGGCTTTGTGCATGGGTCTTGGTGGTTGGATGCCAAACTCCTTTTATGGGTATTTTTTGGGTCCTAAGGAGTCTATACATATGATGTTGCTTCTATGGGAGAGAAATAAGTTTGATATAAGTTTTACTAGTCTCTCATCTCCTGAAAGAACTTGCATTGCAAGTGTGTTGTAGTCTTTTTGTTGAAGATAATACATTGTGCAGGTTTTGGAGGGTGAGGTTGTTTTACCGAAAGGTTTTTCCCCATCGGCATATCTTTGTGTTTATGTGTTTTCAATCTTCTCTATCTATTTTCTATATGCATGGTATATGGCTGCAATATATTTTTTAAAGTAGTTAACAAATCTGAAATTGTAAGGATTTAAAAAGAATTTGCACAATACTTTCCTTTAGAGATTAGTGTAGGAAGTTATTTCTACACTTGAGTTTCCTTACAAGTGGTATCAGAGCCTGATCAATTTTTTATCCCAGTTGTTGGGTAGGGTTTTTTGAGCTAATCTCAAGTTGAGTGGGAGTTTTGTGCAGAGCATTATGAATCTTATTTGCAGATTGAGATGGCAAGTTCCTCATATAGTAGAATGGAGGTGGAGAAATTTAATGGCACTAATTTTGAGTTGTGGAAACTCAAGATGGAAGACATTCTTGAAGACTGCAATCTATGGGAAGCTACTTCACTTGATGTGAAACCTGCAATGATATCACAAGAGGATTGGGAGATCAAGGATCAGAAGGCTAAGGGTCTCATCAAACTCTATCTAGCAGATGTCATTCTTCTGAATGTTCTTGATGAGACTACTGCAAATTCTTTGTGGAAATGACTTAGGTCTGTGTATCAGGCCAAATCTCTGGTGAATAAGTTGTTACTGAGAAAGAAGTTGTATTCTTTAAGAATGCAGGAAGGAGGATCCATAACTGATCATCTCAAGGCATTAAATTTATTGATTGCATAGTTGGCATCATCCAGTGCCAAGATCTAGGAGGAGGATCGTTGTATGACCCTGCTTTGTTCCTTGTCAGATTTGTGGGACCATCTTTTGATGGCTCTTGTAAGTACTATAGTCACATTCCATATGGATGATGTGGTGTCTTTGCTGCTATCTAAGGAGATGTGAAGAAAGACTTCAGATTCATCTAAGGAAGCCCTTGCTATTCATGAGAGATCCAACGACAGAGGAAAGTAGAATGACAACAAGTCAAAGAAGCGTAGATCCAAATCCTATGGTAGTTCTAAGACTCCTGGAAAGTCCAAGGTGAAATGTTGGAACTGTGATAAAATTTGGCACTTTCGGAGGGACTACAAAGAATCGAAGAAGAAGAAGAAAGGCTTAGATTCAGCTTCCGAAAAATCTCAATAAGATGGAGATGCTTTTATTGTAGCCTTGGCAAACCATGCATCTAATGATTTGTGGTTGGTAGACTCAAATGCTTCTTTTCATATGACCTCTCATCGAAACTGGTTCTCAAAATATGAAGAGTTCGATGGTGGTAATGTGTATTTGGCTGATGATTCTCAGCTAAAGATATTTGGACGCGGAAGGGTCACTATCAGATTTCCTGATGGATGAGTAAATGGAATCAATGGAGTTATGCACATTCTAGGTTTGGCATGAAACCTAGTATCTGTAAGTATTCTAAATGATGTAGGTGTGCAAGTTGTCTTTTTGAAAGATGGATGCAAGATGGTGAGAGGTTCTATGGTGCTCGCTAGAGGTATTAGGAGAGGCACTTTGTTTCAGCTTGAGGCATGCATTACTCAGTACAATAGTTCTTCTGTTTCAAAGAAGACAGTGGCTATCACTTCATCCTCACTATCTGAACAAGTAGTAAAGAAGACTATGCCAATGGGTTCCGATGGTACTGCAATAAGTGTACCTAAGGGTGCAAACACTTTGGAAGGCAAGCTTCTTGTAGAAAAGATGATGTTGTGGCATATGAGATTTGGCCACATTGGTGAGAAGGGTCTTAGGACCCTAAAGAATAAAAACCTCATTGAGGGGTTAAATGATTGCAATCTCGAGTTCAACTTCTGTGAACACTGTGTCTATGGTAAACAAAATCATGTTCAGTTTTACTCTAGTTCTCACAAATCTTCTGATGTTTTGGATCTTATTCATTCTGATGTATTTGGTCCTGTAAAAGTTCCTTCAATCTCTAAGTCTATATTTTTTGTATCTTTCATAGATGATTATAGTAGAAGAACTTGGATTTATTTCCTTAAAAGTAAGACACGAGTCTTTAGTCGGTTCAAGGAATTTAAAGCCCTTGTAGAGAATCAGACTAGTAAGAAGATTAAGTGTGTGAGAACTGATAATGGTGGAGAGTTTTGCTCAGCAAAGTTTGAATATTTCTATAAAGAACAAGGTATCGAGAGGCATAAGACAACTCCTTATACCCCACAGAAAAATGGAGTTGCAAAGAGAATGAACAGGACACTGATGGAGAAGGCTAGGAGTATGCTTAGTGGAGCTAGTTTAGAACAAAGCTTTTGGGCCGAAACTATGGCCACTACTTTCTATCTGGTTAACAGATCTCCTACATCAGCTCTTGGCGGTAAGACACCCATAGAGGTGTGGTCTAGTAAGAAGCCTTCAATTAGACATCTTCATGTTTTTGGTTGTGAAGCTTATGCACATGTTCCAAAGGAGAAAAGATCTAAGTTGGAAAACAAAGCTATCAAATGTATTTTCATCTGATACAGTGTTGGTGTGAAAGGATACAAGCTTTGGGATCCTGTGACTAGTAAGGTGTTGTATAGTAGAAATGTTATTTTCAGAGAGCTAACATCTTCTCCTATTGTGCTACAACCAGATGAAAAAGAAAAGGAAAATGATGTTTTTTAGTTGCCTCCTACCCCTGAGAAGACTGAATAGAGAGACCATGTTGGGCCTAATGATGAGGAGAGCTCTAGCAGCTCTAATAGTTCAAAAGAAGAGGAAGAACAACCTCAACCTCAGCCCTTGAGGAGGTCCACAAGAGAAAGAAAGCAACCAGAAAGGTTTGGTTATTCTATGTTAGATTCCAGTTGTGCCTTTGCTTTGATTACTAACACTGATGAGCCTAGATCTGTGAAAGAGGCTTTGGGCATGGAAGATGTAGGTTCCTAGATTGAGGCTATGGATGATGAGATGGCTTCATTGGAGAAAAAAAAACTTAGGACTTTGTACCTTTTCCTAAAGGGAGAAAATATGTTGGCTGTAAATGGGTGTTCAAGAATAAATTTTGTGCATATGGTAGTGTTGAAAGGTACAAAGCTAGATTGGTTGCAAAGGGGTATTCACAGGTAGAGGGAATAGATTATGGTGAAATATTCTCTCCTGTTGCAAAGTTGACATCCATTAGATTTCTGTTATCTCTTACTGCATCATATGATTTAGAGATAGAACAGATGGATGTGAAGACAACTTTTCTTCATGGTGATTTGGAGGAAGAGATTTATATGTCACAACCTGAGCACTACATTGTTAAAGGTAAAGAATCCTTAGTTTGTAGATTAAAAAAATCTCTTTATGGTTTGAAGCAATCTCCTAGGATGTGGTACCATAAGTTTGATGTCTTTGTGTTGTCAATTAGATTTGTAAGATCAAAATCAGATCATTATGTTTATTTCAGAGTTGAAAATGATCGCCTTCTTATTGTTGCATTATATGTTGATGATATGTTGCTATTTGGGAAGGGTAAGGGTATGATTTTTGATTTTAAATCTCAATTGTCATGACAGTTTGAGATGAAAGATCTTGGGGCAACTAGGTACATCTTGGGTATGGAAATCAATAGAGACAGGTCTAACAGAAAACTTTGGTTGAGTGAGAGCAAGTATGTGAAGTCTGTGTTGGACAAGTTTAGCATGGTAGATTTTAGACCACTTTGTGTTCCTGTTTCTATGGGAACAAAGTTATTTGTAGATGATTGTCCAAAATCTCCTAGTGAGGCAGAGGACATGAGTAGAGTACCTTATGCTAGTGCAGTTGGCAATCTTATGTATGCTATCTTCTGTACTAGACCAAACATTGCCCAAGCAGTGGGAGTCCTAAGTCATTCTATGGCTAACCTTGGACAGGTACATTGGGATGCAGTTAAGTGAGTATTCAGATATTTGAGGGGTACATCAGATTACTCCATATGTTATCATGGTAACTCTTCTAGATCTCCCCATTCAGTTTGTATTTGTGGGTTTGTGGATTCAGATTGGGTAGGTGATATTTATAGCAAGAGATCCACCAGTTCTTATGTGCTCACTATGTTTGGTGTTGCCATTAGTTGGATGAGTTAGTGACAACCTATGGTTGCTTTGTCCACTACAGAAGCTAAGTACATAGCTACTACTCATGCTTGTATGGAAGCCATTTGGATTAGGAGATTGTGTTTTGATGTTGGTGTTGATGCATAATAGATTACTATTTGGTGTGACAGTCAGAGCACTATTTTCCTTGTGAAGAATCCAACTTTCCATGCCAGAACGAAGCACATTGATGTGCAATTTCACTTTGTGAGAGTTATGGTGGAAGATGGAAAGGTAAATTTGGAGAAGGTAGATACTGTGAAGAATGTTGCAGATGCATTAACGAAACCAATGGGCACTAAGAAGTTCAAATGGTGTTTGGGGTCTATGGGCCTTTTGGCCTATAGTGGTTAAGTTCTTGTTATGTTCCTCTTGCTCTGACAAGGTGTTCGACAAGTAGGAGAATGTTAGGAATAAGGTGTCTCAACCTTGGATAATTCCTATTCTTATTATTTGTTTTGTAAATGTATTTTTTGCAAATAATAAAATTAAGTGTGAGTGTACATGTCTAGTTCACATGTTGATGTGTCACTCCACTTGATGTGTCAGCATCTTGTGCGTAAGGAGATCATGACTGAAATGATCATGACGGATTCCTATGATGTGTAAGAACTATTTAAGGAATGTGCTATGACAGGTGTAAGAGCATCTTATGCCTTGGGCCTATTTGGGCACCCAAGAAGAAGTGGTTGGTGTCTGGAAGAGAATATGCCAAAAATAGGTTGGTATGATAGATTATCTTACACTTCTCTTGTGACCATTATTTTTGGTGGATTCTATGACAAGCTGTCATAGTCTATTGTAGGGATGGACACCTATTCTTGGGATTGCATGTAACAACTATGGACATATGGCTTTGTGCATGGGTCTCAGTGGTTGGATGCCAAACTCCTTTTATGGGTATTTTTTGGGTCCTAAGGAGTCTATATATATGATGCTACTTCTATGGGAGAGAAATAAGTTTTATATAAGTTTTACTAGTCTCTCATCTCTTGAAAGAACTTGCATTGCAAGTGTGTTGTAGTCTTTGTGTTGAAGATAATACATTGTGTAGGTTTTGGAGGGGTGGGGTTGTTTTACTGAAAGGTTTTTCCCCACTGACATATCTTTGTGTTTATGTGTTTTCAATCTTCTCTATCTATTTTCTGTATGTAGGGTATATGGCTGCAATATATTTGTTAAAGTAGTTAACGAATTTGAAATTGTAAGGATTTAAAAAGAATTTGCACAATAATTTCCTTTAGAGATTAGTGTAGGAAGTTGTTTCCTCACTTGAGTTTCCTTATAGCGCATGCCCTATTTAAGAGTATGCATAACACCTTTTTGTTTTGTATAGGGTGCATGCCCTATAGCACACTCATGCTATGCAAAACTAAAAATAATGGTCTTCTTTGCCAAGGATCTCGTGAAAGAGGCCCACTTTTTTTGTATGCTATCTGAGTTCTGCATGTTATCGGACAAGTATTCACTTTTCATGGTGTTGATATTGACAAAGAAGCATATTCTGCCAATTTCCACTATCTTTTTGTTTAAAAATCAACATCAAATTATGAAAGTCAATTATTATCATCAAAATTTATCGATTGAGGTAAGCTTTTTATGTTTTTATTTGACTTATTGTTTTACATTTATATTATATTTTTAAAATTGTAATCGATTCACATGTAGAAACCATCATCATGCCAAGGAAACGAGCAAAGAATTTAACATCAAAAGAGCATGAAAGAGACAAAGAGAAGAAAAGGGAAACAATGAGACAACTTTGTGAACAAAAAAAATTAGATACGATACAAGAAGATTTTTCTTTGGATGAGGAACATAAAACATCAATACAAAGTAAGAGAGAATTGGAATTGGAATAAAAAAGACAACGAATGAGAAACTTGCGTGCAACAAGAAAATTGAATTATGAAGATGTGGGGACATCATCTATGAGTTCCCAAGTTCAAGAGACATCATCATCCAATGTTGGAGGCACACCATTGTCTACTTCCAAAAGGTGGAGGCACACCAATGTATCATGTTGAACGCACACCATTGTCTACTTCCAAAGGTGTGGGCACACCATTGTCTACATCCCAAAGTGGAGGTACAAAATTGTATCATGTTGAAGGCGCACCATTATCTACATCCCAAGGTGTAGGCACAACATCATCTCATGTTGAAGGCACTCAAGATGGTACGCAATTCACACATAATATTTTTGATGCTCCTAGAATTATTTATAGAAAGCCAAAATATTTGATTGATATTGATACTAACATTTTGCAAGAAATGTCTAACAAGATTCTCATGCGTACTTGTCAAAGAAATGCTAATTATATTTGGAGATCATTTTTTGAGAATTTAAACATGATAGGAAGATGTCAACTATTTGTTGAAATTATGAGAAATCTGAAATTTAGGCCCATCATGAAGATTCTTGGGCTAAGAATGATGGATGAGTCAAGTGAAAAATCTATTGTAAAGAATCTAATGACTACATATGAGAGTGTGGGTTCTACATCATGCACAAAAGGTAGTAATGTCAGATGACATGTACTTACATCAACTATAGTAAGCACTCAAATGAATAAATATTGACTCATTTGAAAGACAAGAAAAATATTAAAAATAAGTAGAAAGTCTCTAATGAGAACCTTGGGAAGGCGTCAAAGAGTGGAAGATCCAAATAGCAATGAGTTATGGGCATTTTCCGATAAACTACGGCAAAAAGATAAAGCAATTGTTGAAGCTTTGAAATCCTTGATTGAAGAATTTTGGAAGAATACTACATGGGTATCTCCTAATCAAAGAGATGTTGTAAGAAGGAGGATTGGTAATCAAATTCATGTCCCACATCCAAAACACTTTTTGGATTCAACTCAAACACAATTCTTTGCAAAATTTATGCATATGTATCCTCAAATTAAAATTAGCCAGAGATATTTTGAAATATGTAAACCTTTTTATGTGAAGATAAATCATAGATGCACAACTTGTTGTTGTAGGGTACATATTGAATTTTCTAACCATTTTGAAGTTTATAGGAATATGTGTAGATTTGCACTCTAACAATGTTTTGTAGGATTGTAACATAAATGTCCCACCTAGATCTTCAAGGGAATTAATATCTACCATTTTATGTGAAAGAGTGGATGGTCAACAATTTTACAAGTTCTCATGCTTGAATGGTACATGCATAGATTGCGAAGGTTTGTGATGTTTGCAAATTTTTCAACATATGGAGAGTACGCATGCAATCAGAAATGAAATAGTGGAATTTGGAAAATATAAAACCATGACATACAATCTAAAAGATGGAAAAGAGGCTAAAAGATGTGATTTAGTAATTGAAAAAATTCCAGTGTATCAGTTCATCGACATTTTTTGTTAAAAAATTATTTATGAGTATGCAAGGCATACACATAGAGCGTGATGGTTGGATATGCAATTCAATTTGTGCAAGGACACATTCCCACTTGATACCATTATTTTATTTATAGACTTTGCAGAGAATTACACACTACATCCACAGAATGAGGTGCAAGCAAAGTATTACAGCTCTCAACAGGTTGCTATATTTGTTCATATAGCATTCATGTATGCACCAGATAGTACAGAGGAGAATAGGAAGATATTGAGGGAGTATCATTTTTATATCAGTGATTATCGTTCACATTCTATAGAGTTTGTACATGGTTTATTTCAACTATTTTATGGTCATTTGGTAAACAAGGGCATAAAATATCATCGACATATCATATGGTCAGATAATTGTGTATTACAATTCAATAATTCTCAGATGTTTTATTGATTGTGTAGGATGCATAAGATTACTGGAATTCAATAAATGTGGAATTTCATAGAGGCCGATCATGGAAAGGGAGAGCACGATGGCCCAGGTGCATGTATTAAAAGAGCCTTAGCACGTGAAGAATTAAAGTACAAAGAGAAAGAAACATTGCTAGATGCAAGATGTATTGTCCAGTGGTGTAATGCTACAATGGGTCCTGGTAATGAAGGTGAGTCTACGGTTCATAGATTTTTTTGTTTGATGGATGAAACTAACATTGCACCATATGAAGATTATTGTACATTGATAGGATCGAGTGAGCTACACTCTTTTAGAAGTCGTAATGTAGGTTCATGGAGTATCCACACACGACATATGACATGCCTTTGTTCATCATGTGTAGATGAAGATTGGGATGGGTGTGAGTCAAATGAATGGGTTGACAAATGGTATACATGTATTTTGAGTACACTTGCATCCTATCATCCCCATCAATCACTACAACTAACAGAAATGGAATCATCCATTGACTTTGATCGCTTATCTGATCTACTACAAATAGGTAAAATTTTCTACATACAAATAATCTCAAATTTAGTACTTTATCATAAATATTCAATAAACTAATGTCTTCATTATGTTTATTTCATGTTACCATTATTTTACTCATCTTTGGTGACCCAATTACTAGATGAAGCTATAGTACCCTAGTTTGTGTTATTAGGTGATCTTGCTTAAAATTTGTGTTCATTTCATTTGCAAAGTACATGAAAGGGAAATGAAATGAACAACATCTAAGATTACATATACATATATCATTGTTAAGAATGATGTACAAGAGGGAAAGAACTGAAAATAACATCTATCTGAGCTCACACATGTCATGAGTATAGCCATTGCTAGAATTGCATAAATGAGTGCAAATATACATATATAATGAGCATAGATATAGGACTACCAAACATTTCCTGGTAATAGGTCTATCTCCACTGTGTTCCCGGTGTGCTCCTATGATCCTAAACTTGCAAATAAGAGAAGAGAGGTGGGTTAGATCCAATAGATCTAACCAATGCCTGGTATCACAGTATCTATCTACAAGCAAGCATACATGCACCCAGTCATACACCTCTGACACAGGCTTTGCTCAAGAAACGTGCATTAAGGAGGCTCTGGAAATAAAAGAATACCATTATTTTCACTAATGTGTTTGTTCCATGTGTAGATGAATGACCTTGACCTATGATGCAGTCGATGCATGGAAAATTTCATTTCCTTCTCAATGGTTGCATCATAGGGCAAGAACACCCATGATGAATAGGGAAACATTCAGTATCAGTGGGACACTCAAAGAACCATAGAACCATATCAAGTGAAGCATGGTTGAAGCACTGACAAAATAGAGCACTGGCAATTTCAAGGGATATACTTCATTAGCATGATAGAGAACAAGGTACACAATTTGCATTCTAAAAAGGGGTACATTACAACATAGGTGTGTTTAAATATGCATCTCAAGCCTAAAAAAAAGGCTGAAAATGATGGAATGATAACATAGCATCATGGAAAGATCCTATAAAATGGTGAATTCATCCATTATGTTATAGTGTTTTGATAATACCATTCAATGGAAAAACATGAAAATAATAGACAATGCCTTAGATGGTAGTGCTATCAAATTGAGGGCCCCCATTAGACACACAGCCCATGGATCATAGGTTGTGACCTACCGTGTGTTTAAGCATGACAGAGAATAGGGAAACAACAAGCTTCTAAATTGGGCTGTGCAATGACGGGCTTTTTCAAAGGAGCAATAAATATCAAAAGGGAAATGTTGATAGAAGTTTAGATAAAAGGAAATAATGGTGCCATCCCATACAAGTTAGAAGGCACGATTAATGCATGAGTGTCAATAATACCAAGATCCAAACAAACCCAAGCTTCCATAACCAAGTTGCAAGACCCAAACCCCAACTCTCAGGATCTCAGGTTCCAAACATGAAGCAGCGTATCAAATAGTAAAGTGATGAGATTTTAGTTGGCATCGTGTAAAATATGAGTGAAGCATGGAAAGACGACAATAATACCATGAACACAAATGCTCTGGCTTAGGGCATAGCGAATGAAAAATATTAACGGACATAAGCCACAATTTGGGTCGAACAATGCATTGATGCCCTAGGGCCATACATAACATGAAATCAATGAATAAAACTCCATCGGCAATCTATCTTCATTCATAAAAGTAAATATCATATGTAGATCATAGCACCCTCAAGGATACGGAAATGACATGAACATAACAATGTAGTACCCAAACTCCAGATCACAGGCTAACTGGTAACCAGCGGGAGTGTCAAAGCAATGGATCACAGTGTCTTCACACACAGAGTTCACCACAATGTGTCAATATAGTAAAATGATACCAATACCAGTAGAAATTGAACAGCAGCACCCTAAATTTTTTTGTAAAATGTGAACATCAACACTCAACAAATAGATAAAATAGTAATGCCCTCAAAATGCTATCAGTGGGCTCAAGAAGCAGGGAAGATCGACATGAAAGTAAAGCATCAATGATATGAAATGATATAAGAAGAGAAATGTAGAAATGAAAACATACACAATGCCCTAATTTATTCATAAAAATGATGCCATGAATACTTAGGAAGCCGAATATAATTAGAAATAGAACATTAATCAAATAGCATCCCCTTGAAGATGGATGCCTGATCAAATACACAGTTAGTATGAAATCAAATGGAAGAGAAAAATCAAGTGCCTACCTTCGTAATGAAGCCCTGAATATAATGAATAGATGTTTTTAGAATAGAGCTCCAAGATCAAAAGTAGAAAGTCGAGTTCAAAGCCAGTACAAATCGCAAGTTTCCCAATGGGCAATAGTGAAGTGTCATACTTCCCTTCTTGCTTGGATCAATTTTTTACAGAGGGTTTGATTAATGGCTTTTTTTCCCTTTTCCTTTTAAGGATTAGGTTGAGAACTCTATTAATTAAATGATTATTGTATTTTCCTAGGGTTTACGCTATTTGGAGGTGGTTTTAATGTATTGAGTTGACAATATACTTTCCCCTTTTTTATTGGGTTGAGAGTTTTGTTATTTTAATATGAGGAGCTTTTTCCATGCATAGGTGGATTTGTGAGAATGTAAATGCTTTTAAAAATATGTTTTCCCCTTTTCTAATATTGGGTTGAGAACTATTTTTAAGGTATATTAAATCCACATTATTTGGTATAGGGGTAGGAGTTTTAATGTAAAGTCATTGCAAAGGTCTTTATTGTAATTTCTAATAATGGTGTTTTATAAAACATTGTCAAAATGTTATTTATAGTGCATGACTTAGTGGGTAGGGTCATTTCTTTGACTATCTATTTTAGGCATCCCACTTTTTCTGCCACCCCTAAAAACTCAGGAATCTGGCATCTGAGTTTATGAGGCATCTTCATGGGCCTATTTGTGGAGTTTTCCATTTTTAGGAGGTTGAGGGGTTTCATGCAGATTCCTAGGTTTTCTTTTTATACTTCTCACTTCGGTGATTGAAGCTAGTTCTTCTTTCCCTCTTTCTTGGGGGTGAATGTTTGTAGCTCTAGAGAAGCAAGCTGTATTTTTGACTCCCTTCAATTCAATTCATAACAATTGTCCTTCTTTTTCCTATAGCTTTGTGAGTTATTTTGGTGGATTTTATGTCATGTAATGTGATGAAAGTTAGTCCTTTACTTGATATTTTATTCATTTAGATGTTCATAAGCACTGTTATTTCTTAAAGTCTCAATCTGTGTGCATTTGAATGCATTTGGGTTTATGGAATTTATTTTCCCTTTTCATTTACAACCAGCACCTAGTTATTTCTAAGGGAAAAATCAGATTAGGGAGGAGTTGTGATGCTCAGGTTATGTTTTGAATCATATTGTGAGTTTGTTTTCAATTTGTGGATCTATCAAAGTTTGGTGAATCACCTAGTTTTAGTTTTGGTTTCATGCACTCTCTCTCCCTTTTCCTTCAAAGTTCAGTTCAAGTTTCAGGTGATTCAAGGGGAAGTCGGCCCCTAATCTAAAGGTCTATTCTTGGATAGGTTACCCATAGCCTAAGAATAGTCTCATGTTTCACGGGATTGCTAGGTTCTACACTTAGGCATACTTGAGTGCAATCCCTAGTGACAATAGTTTTTGGCACGCCTAGTGGGACAACTTTGTTTCCCATTATTCATTGAGATTATGGTGTGATCCTCAGTGGAATCAGCCTTTAAGAGGTAGTTTGTTTCAAACACCATGGTGAATCTTAGAGAAATCTACTATTTTAAGTAGTTTAAGTGCTAATAAGTTTCAGGAAATATCTTTTTACCAGCTTATTTGATAAGTAAGCATGTCATTCCATAATGCATATTCACCCTATCACCCCCCATATCATGAGAAAACTACCCATGCACCATCATTCATGCCATATCAGGCTGGCCCAGTAGTAGCAAATTACCAGCATGCACTACCATACCCTCCCATGCAGCATCCAACATCCTGGCAGCATTCCTATCAACCACCCTATGAAGATCACCATTACAATCCTAAGAATCAGCCCAATACCACTTCAGATTCAAACTCCATCTCCCCTTTATTGACCATTTTTCAAGAGGAGATGAGCTCTTTCATGAAAGACTATGCAGAGATGAAGTCTCAAAAGGAGGATCTCTCAAGACAGTCATCTTGAGAACAAGATAGGAATTTATGAGCAGACCCTTGAAGGGATGAACTAGAAAGACAAGATCCATGAAGAAAAGATTGAAGAGTATCAAGAATGAATAAATGTCATCTATCTTACAACTACAAGAACTAAGAAGGATCTCCAAAAGGAGTTAGAAGAAAAGGATCAATTGGTTAAGAATCTGATGGCACAAGTACCAAGGCAAGGAGATCAAGAGGTCATTGCTACCCCAATGCAAGAAAGATCACTAGAGGAAGGCAAAAAAGACTTAATGCAGTCTTGGAGACCCTCATGGACTATGTATCTGGGTTATGAGATGCCAACTCTTTTTAAAGAGGAGATCCGGAAGGAGATGCCTCTTGCTGCTAAAGAGAACCTAGAAGCTTTGTAGATTAGGCAAGAGACTCACAAGGTTCAAATCCCAAGTTTCTTGCCTGGTAAGTCCTCTAGCACTTCTATTGAGATTGAAAGCTTTAGGATTTATCCTTTAGTTCAAAATCCTAGTCAACAAGAACCTAATCTCCATACATTTTTAGAGCCTATTCATGACCCTATCTCAGATTTCTAGCCACTCCATTCTATTCCTATTGATGAGACACCTAGAAGGTTTGACTTCCTAAGTGACAGTGAGCCCGTCCTACAGCAGATAAAGCCCTATGAGCCAATTCCTAAAGAGCCCCCTACAGCTCATGAAAATTTAGGCCACTAGGAAGAGAATGATTCTTGTCTCTTAGGTGTACTCTTTCATGATGATGGATTGGGCAGCCAGATAAGGATAAGAAAGAAAGTGAAGAAGGTGAGAGCCTAGCTAATTTTTTTGAGGAAATTCCTTCTTATATCAAGCAAGATGAAGTAGTGCAAGACTTACTAGTTAAGCTCACTGATTCTGACAAGGAAGATGATGTAGTTGTTGCTAAATTAGGACAACAAGAAGATTTTGACTCTATGATAAATGATTTCTGGTCAGCTTTTTTTGGTGTTCCTCATCTTCCTGAAATAAATGTCCCTAAGGAAGACCTTTCCTTTTAGGAGGGCAATGCTATCTCAGTTGTAGAATCAGTGATAGTACCTATTTGCAATAAAGTGGTGGATGAATCTCATGAATCTTGTTTCATGGACCATGAGGAGGGGCTAGTTATGGTTAAAGACCTGATGTAATTTGATAGCTTGGATGAGCTATTGGATGTTCCAACTGATGAAGAGGATGGTCCTCTAACTACAAAAGAAGAAATGGTATGGCAGACTATCATGGAGGGGTAAAGTTTTGATCAGCATGTTGAAGATATTTGTAAGATGCTTACTGAGCAGCAAGAGAGGCCTGGTTTTATGATCTCTAGGGGGTGTCCTATCAGATATCTAGCCTAGGTGGGGTCAAGAAAGGCATCCATACTTAATGATTTAATGGAGGGTGATGTCAAGAGTCTACCCCTTGGTGACTAGGAGCTTATGCAGCCTCATCAGACTCCCTGGGAGGACAACACCTATGATCTAATTGAGGTTAGTAGTCTGGTATACCAAATTCAAAATTTGATATGCCAGACAGTTTAGTACATTTTTTTGTCCCATGTTCTCTTTGTTGGCATCAAATATGAAAAGTATAATATTTTGAGGAGAATGGGAAGTTATTTCAACAATCCAGTTAATGGATTTGTCTAACCAGTTTGTTGATGTTGGATTAGAGTAGGGTAGGATAGAAGTTTTGTTTCAATGTCCCCTAAGTGCTTCAGTACAAGCTTATTTTCAGTTTAGTTTTAAGTGTTGGTCAGGTTAGCAAAAAGCCAAAGTAGTCTATCTCAGGTGGTCAGCTTTAGTTTTGTTGGAGAGAAGGAGATTGTTTTGTTTGGGAACCAAGTTCAATTTGAGGCTTAAGGACTCTATGCCCAATGGATGTAGAGCAACTGGTCAGGGTGCTTAGCAGGCAAGCACTCAATAGAGGTCACTAGAATGTTACCATTATTTTACTCATCTTTGGTGACCTAATTACTAGATGAACCTATAGTACCCTAGTTTGTGTTATTAGGTGATCTTGCTTAAAATTTGTGTTCATTTCATTTGCAAAGTACATGAAAGGGAAAGGAAATGAACTGCATCTAAGATTTCATGTGCATATATCATTGTTAAGCATGATGTGCAAGAGGGAAAGAACTGAAAATAACATCTATCTGAGCTCACACATGCCATGAGCATAACCATTGCCAGAATTGCATAAATGAGTGCAAATATACATATATAATGAGGATAGATATAGGGGTACCAGATATTGCCTAGTAATAGGTCTACCTCCACTGTGTTCCCAGTGTGCTCTTGTGATCCTGAACCTGCAAATAAGAGAAGAGAGCTGGGTTAGATCCAATAGATCTAAACAATGCCTAGTATCACAGTATCTATCTACAAGCAAGTATACATGCACCCAGTCATACACCTCTAACACACACTTTGCTCAGGACATGTGCATTAAGGAGGCTCTGTAAAAGAATACCATTGTTTTCACTAATGTGTTTGTTCCATGTGCAAATGAATGACCTTGAAATATGATGTAGTCGATGCCAGGAAAACCTCATTTCTTTGGTAATGGCTGCATCACAAGGCAAGAACACCAATGATGAATAGGGAAACATTCAGTATCAATGGGACACTCAAAGAACCATAGATCCATATCAAATGAAGCATGGTTGAAGCACTGACAAACAAAGCAATGGCAGTTTCAAGGGGTATACTTCATCAGCATGATAGAGAACAAGGTACATAATCTGCATTCTAAAAAAGGGTACATTACAACATAGGTGTGTTCAAATCTGCATCTCAAGGCTGAACAAAAGGTTGAAAATGATGGAATGATAGCATAGCATCATGGCAAGATCCTATAAAATGGCGAATTCATCAAGTATGTTATAGTGTTTTGATAATACCATTCAATGGAAAAACATGCAAATAATAGATAGTGCCTTAGATGGTGGTGCTATCAAATCGAGGGCCCCCATTAGACACACAACTCATGGATCATAGGTTGTGACCTATCATGTGTCTAAGCATGACAGAGAATAGGGAAATGACAAGCTTCTAAATTGGGCTGTGCAATGATGGGCTTTTTCAAAGGAGCAATAAATATCAAAAGGGAAATGTTGATAGTAGTTTGGATAAAAGGAAATAATGGTGCCATCCCATACAAGTTAGAAGGCATGATCAATGCATGAGTGTCAGTAATACTAGGATCCAAACAAACCTGAGCTTCCATCACCAGGTTGTAAGACCCAAACCCCAACTCTCGGGATCTCAGGTTCCAAACATGAAGCAGTGTATCAAATAGTGAAGTGATGAGATTTTAGTTGGCTTCATGTAAAATATGAGTGAAGCATGGACAGAGGGCAATAATTCCATGAACACAAATGCTCTAGCTGAGGGCATAGTGAATGGATAATATTAACAGACATAAGCCACAATTTGGGTTGAGCAATGCATTGATGCCCTAGGGCCATACACAACAAAAATTTAATGAATACAACTCCATCGACAATCTATCTTCACTCATAAAAGTAAATATCATATGCAGATCACAACACCCTCAAGGATACAGAAATGACATGAACATAACAATGCAGTACCCAAACTCCAAATCACAGGTTAACTGGTAACTAGCGGGAGTGTCAAAGCAATGGATCACAGTGTCTTCACACAAAGAGTTCACCACAATGTGTCAATATAGTAAAATGATACTAATACCAGTAGAAATTGAACAACAATGCCCTAAATGTTTTTTTAAAATGTGAACATCAACACTCAATAAATAGATAAAATAGTAATGCCCTCGAAATGCTATTAGTGGGTTCAAGAAGCAGGGAAGGTCATCATGAAAGTAAAGCATCAACGACAGGAAATGATAGCAGAGAAATGTAGAAATGAAAACATACACAGTGCCCTAATCTATTCATAAAAATGATGCCAATGTCTAAATCATATAGAGATTCCATGAATACTAAGGAAGCTGAATATAATTACAAATAGAACATTAATCAAATAGCATGCCCTCGAAGATGGATGCCTGATCAAATACACAGTCAGTATGAAATCAAATGAAAGAGAAAAATCAAGTGCCTAACTCTGTAATGAAGCCTTGAATATAATGAATAGATGTTTCCAAAATAGAGCTCCAAGATCAAAAGTAGAAGGCTGAGTTTGAATCCAGTACAAATGGCAAGTTTCCCAATGGGTGGCAGTGAAGTGTCATACTTCCTGATGCAGGGGCAGGGTAGATACAAGTAGAATCAAGCAGAATTGAGTCCACTTGAATCCACAACAAGTCCTTGCTTAAAGATACACAATGGAAGCAATATAATATCACATGAAATCAATGAAAACACAATGGATATGAGACAATCAACTGGCAGCAACAATAGAGAATTATATTATTTCTTTCAACATGCCCGGTTGTGAGGCCTTTTGGGTTTCAACCTTATACAACGAGAATTATGAATTAAGAATTACAGATTGCATCCTATATTTTTCTCCAATGATGTATCTTTATAATAATTCCTATATCTCACCCATGATGCTCTACTACATCAATCTAGCCCCCTTATATAGCTAGCTAAGCCACAGGTCGGCCAGTCAGGCATTTAATTACAATATAGGTCCAGTCTCAAGATTTAAACCAAAACTATGCTAGAATGAATATAAATTGATGCACCTTTGGATTTAGGTCCTAAATTGACCCAAGAACATTCCTTTAAGTGCACAAGGTCCCATATGAGCACACGGAACATCGCAAGAAGAAACACCACACGTTTCACCCAAAAACTAGCAGGAAATAGGTCCTGAGGCAAAATAGGCATAACTTTTTACTCATAATGAATTGGAGTTTTTTTCTCTTGGGAAATGATATTAATTTAGGTCCACTTAAAGTCCTTAATTTCAAAAAATAAAATTCCTTATAGATCAAGGTCTCCAACATGAACAATCAGCACCAAAACTGTAGTAACAGCTCAGATGTGAAAGCTGGCAGAAAATAGGTCCTGTGCCAAAAAGGCCATAACTTTTGAATCATAATGAATTGGAAGCTGAAATCTTGGGGAATGATATTAATTTAGGTCCCCTTGAATCCATTAAGTGATAAAAATAATATTCCTTATGGATCAAGAGAACCAACATGAACAATCAGCACCAAAACTATAGGAAAACATTGTTCCGACGGCAAGGAAAATAGTTGTAACTTTGAAACAGTCCATCCAAACTTGATGTGCTCATAGGAGAAGGTTCCCAAATAGGTCCCCAATATGATTTAAGCTTCACACACCATGAAACTATCAAATGCAAATATTATAAAGAAAACTACAGCAAATAGGTACAGAAATCAGAAAATGTTTTTAGTTGATGCAAGATTGCCAAAGACCCAAGATGCTCCTGCATCAGACACCTAGGGTAAATAAAGAACTAATGTCCACATTAGGCACTACTCATACTCTAACCTAAATCATAAAGATCCAACTCAGCTTGTGTAATCCATGAACTGTCCTCAACTGGCTTGTCTTTCCACTGAACTAGATATTCCATGTAGTCTTTTCCTCTTGTACTCTTGCCAACTCTGCTATTCAAGATCTTTTCAATGATGTCACTATTCTTCTTAGGATAGTCTAGATCATCTTCTATCTCATTATTTGATTCAAATTACTCAAACATATCAGCAATGTTGAATATAGGTGATATATCCATGTCCTCTAGCAATTCTACTTCATAAGCATTTCCACTGTCAAACTTCTTCAGAATCTTACAAGGTCCAAACATCTTCATTTTCAGCTTGTTGTAGGTACCAACTAGAAATCTATTCTTCTTCAAATGAATCATAACCTCATCTCCAACTTCAAAAGATTTATTTCTCCTTCTCTTGTCTGCTCTTTGTTTATATTTCAGATTATTGTCCTCCAAATTCTTTTTAACTTCATGATGTAAAGTTCTCATGTATTCTGCAAAATGATCAGCTTCAGCACTTCTTTTGGTCTCAGTAGGTAAATCTCTTAGCTCTGTGGTTCCCTTAGGATGAAATCCATTAACAATCTCAAATGGTGTCTTCTTAGTGCTTCTATTCACTAAATTATTATTTGCAAACTCTGCTTGTGCCAAAATCAAATCCCAATTAGCAAGTTTCTCTCCATCTAAACATCTCAACAAGTTTCCCAAAATTTTGTTCACAACTTCAGTCTGTCCATCTTTCTGAGGGTGAAATGTAGAACTAAACTTCAAATTAGTATTCATCTTCTTCCAAAGTGTCCTCCAAAAATAACCAGTATACTTAGTATCTCTGTCTGAAACAATAGATTTAGGTAAACCATGCAATCTTACCACTTCCTTGAAGAATAATTCAGCTATATGCAATGCATCAGATGTCTTCTTACAAGGTATGAAATGCGCCATCTTAGAAAATCTATCAACCACTACTAAAATAGAATCATTACCTCTCTGAGTTATAGGCAATCCAAGAACAAAGTCCATACTCACATCTTCCCAAGGTCTATCAGGTACAGGCAAAGGTGTATACAATCCTGAATTCTGACTAGTTCCTTTTGCTGTTTGGCAAATTTTGCAACCTCTAACCATTCTCTGTACATCTTTGTAAATCTATGGCCAAAAGTATCTTTTTGAAATCAAATTCACTGTCTTATCAATCCCAAAATGTCCATCAAGTCCACCACTATGTTTCTCCTTCATTATGTTCTCTCTCATAGATCCTCTAGGTATGCACAACTAAACTCCTTTAAACAAAATGTCTTCTTGAATGAAATAATCAGACCACTTATCACTCACTGTGTGTTCTTTACAAGCTTTCCAAGGCTCTGAAAAATCAATGTCAGTCTCATACAAATACTTCAAATCATCAAAACCAAATACTTCAACTCTCATTTCTGTCAGCAAATTTTTTCTTCTGCTCAAGGCATCAACAACCTTATTTGACTATCCACTCTTATGCTTCAATGAAAAGGAAAATTTTTGCAAGAACTCAACCCTCTTCATATGTCTTTGATTTAACTTATTCTAACTTCCCAAATACTACAAAGCTTTGTGGTCAGTATACAACACAAAATCTTTAGGCATCAAATAATGTCTCCACTTCTTCAAAGCTTGAACAATAGCATAGAATTCTTGGTCATAAACTGAATATTTTCTCTTAGCATCATTCAACTTTTCACTAAAGAAAGCTATAGGTTTTCCTTCTTGACTCAAAATAGCTCCAATTGCACTACCACTAGCATCACATTCAACTGGAAAAGTTTTATTAAAATCAGGCAAAGCAAGTGTAGGCAACTCTGCAATTCTTTGTTTCAATGTTTCAAAACTCCTTTGTGCTCCATGTGTCCATTTGAAATCCTTTTTATCTCCTCTCATAGTTTCAGTCATTGCATTACAAATAGAATTCAAATTTCTGATGAACTTCCTATAAAAACTTGCCAATCCACGAAATGATCTTACCTCTCCAATATTCTCTGGTGTAGGCCAATCAAGTATAGCTCTCACTTTCTCAGGATCCATCTTTAATCCATCTACTGAAATTACAAAAACAAGGTACACAATATCTTCTTTCATAAATGAACATTTCTTCAAATTAATCAACAACTTTTCTTCCTTCAATCTCTGCAATACTTGTCTGATATGTTCAAGATGTTCCTCCTTACTCTTACTGAATATCAAAATGTCATCAAGATATACAATCACAAACTTACCCAAGAATCTTTTCAAAACTTCATTCATCAGCCTCATAAAAGTACTAGGTGCATTAGTCAAACAAAAGGCATAACCAACCATTCATACAAACCTTTAGTAGTCTTAAAAGCAGTTTTCCATTCATCTCCTTCTCTGATCCTTATCTGATGATATCCACTTTTCAAATCAATCTTTGTGAAATACTTTGCTCCACTTAAACTGTCCATTACGTCATCCATCCTAGGCAAAGGAAATCTGTACTTTACTGTTATCTTGTTTATAGCTCTAGAATTAGTGCACATTCTCCATTCTCCATTCTTTTTAGGTGCTAATATAGCAGGTACTGCACAAGGACTCAGACTTTCCCTAATCAAACCTCTTTCAAGAAATTCTTGCACTTGTCTATTCAATTCAATCTTTTCATCAGGTGTCAACCTATGTGGTGCTTTATTAGGCAAACTAGCTCCAGGTATCAAATCCATACAATGACTTAGACTTCTCATAGGTGGTAAACCATCAAGTACATTATCAGAAATGATGTCATAAAATTCATTTAGTAAAGGCTTAACTTTAGGTGCATGTTCTAACTCATCTTGTTTCTCAGTCTTTCTTGGAATAAAAGCAAAGCAAACATTTTGTTCTTTCATTTCTCTTGCAAAATTTTTACCATCAACCAAACATACTCTGACTGTGGTACAGTGACTTTCATCAAACTTCTCTATCAAAGGCAACAACACTTGTTTCTTTCCATCCATCTAAATAGTATATTGATTCAATCTACCATCATGCAAAGCTTTCCTATCATACTGCCAAGGTCTACCCAAAAGAATATGACAACAATCCATAGGCATAATATCACACAAGACTTCATCATGATAATTCCCAATTTTGAATTTAACAAGGCATTGTTCACTTACAAGTAGTTTATGCACCTTCTAGATCCAAGCAATATGGTAAGGCTTAGGATGTTTCAATCTTTGCAACTGCAATTTGCTAACTAGCTCTTCAGATCCCAAATTATCAGAACTTCCACTATTAATGATTACCTTGCAACATTTATCAGCAATCTCACATTTGGTTCTGAACAAACTTTTCCTCAAAATAGGTTCCTCATCAGCTTCTTCATTCCACAAGATCCTTCTTAGCATCAAGTTCTCACCATGTTCAGGTTCATTAGACATTTCCTCAACTTCTTCACAAGCCAAATTATTTCTACCATTACCTCCAGTCTTCTTTCCAGAGTTAGTACATTCAAAAGCTCTATGTCCTTCTTCACCACATTTGTAACAAGTACCTTTAAACCAAGATTTCTCTTCCCTTCTACCATTATTGTTATTCCTAGAGTAACCAATATAGCTACCTCTAGAGTAATTACCTCTTTTAGTAGGCTCATCTTGCCATCCTTTACCTTGCACTGAATTTTTAGATCTGCTACTTTCTCCATTAGATCTACCTCTACTTCTCTAAAATCTACCACCTCTTCCTCTTTGTCTTTGATCATGTCTTTTTGTCAATCTTTCATCAGCCTTCAAAGAAAATTGGTATGCTTCTTCCACACTATCAATCTTAAAATAACTAATCTCATCTTGAATAGATATCCTTAGGCCATTCAGATATCTAGCCACCTTCTCAATTTCATCATCCACATGTCTAGATCTGATATCCAATTTGTAAAATTCCTCAGTATATTCTTTCACACTCATGTCCTTTTGTCTCAAATTTTGCATCTTTCTCATTAGACTAACTTGGTAGTTAGCTGGAAGAAACTTCTTCTTCATCTTTCCAAGCATCTTCATCCATGTTTTGATCTTTTCTTTTCCTCTCTTCTGTCTCTCAGTTTGCAAATGATCCCACCAAAGAGATGCATGCCCTTTCAACTTTGTGACTACTATCTTAACCTTCTTATTATTAGGAGTACCTTAATACTCAAATTATTTATCCATCTCAAAGATCCAATCCAAAAGTGTATCGGTTTCAAGTCTTCCATCATAGCAAGAAACTTCAACTGTAGGTCTGGAGTTAGCCTTAGAAAAAACTCTCAAAAGTCTTTCCTCATCTTGTTCAACTTTAGGTTTAGCATTAGGTGTTTTTTCTTCTTCTTCATCACTAAAATCTTCAAGATGTGCTCCTCTTCTCTGGGCTATCTCTATAGCTTCAATCCTAGTTGCAATTTGCCTCAACATATCCATGATAGCATTATCATTTCCTCTACAACGAACCATCTTGACAATCAAGTTCCAGCAAGATCATAACCTTCTGCAAGTTATAGGTCAGATCTTAGATCTACCACCCTACAACCAAATCCAATAAGGTTCTCCATGATCCAATCCATAAGAAAGAACTCACTTTGATACCACTTGACACAGGGGCAGGGTAGATACAAGCAGAATCAAGCAGAATTGAGTCCACTTGAATCCACAACAAGCCCTTGCTCAAAGTTACACAATAGAAGAAATATAATATCACATGAAATCAATGGAAACAAAATGTATATGAGACAATCAACTGGCAGAAACAACAGAGAATTATATTATTTCTTTCAACATGCCCGACTGTGAGGCCTTTCGGGTTTCAGCCTTATACAATGAGAATTATGAATTCAGAATTACAGCTTGCATCCTATCTTTTTCTCCAATGATTTATCTTGATAATCCTTCCTATATCTCACCCATGATTCTCTACTACATCAATCTAGACCCCTTATATAGCCAGCTAAGCCATAGGTCGGCCAGTCAGACATTTAATTACAATATAGGTCCAGTCTCAAGATTTAAACCAAAACTAATGCTAGAATGAATATAAATTGATGCGCCTTTGGATTTAGGTCCTAAATTGACCCAATAAAATTCCTTTAAGTGCACAAGTTCCCATATGAGAACATGGAACATCGCAAGAAGAAACACCACATGTTTCACCCAAAAATTGGCAAGAAATAGGTCCTGAGGCAAAATAGGCATAACTTTTTACTCATAATGAAGTGGAGTTTGAGCTCCTGGGAAATGATAGTACTTTAGGTCCAATTTAATTTTTTAATTGTGAAAAATAAAATTCCTTATATATCAAGGTCACCAACATGAACAATCAGCACCAAAACTGTAGTAACAGCTCAGACGTGAAAGTTGGCAGAAAATAGGTCCTGTGCCAAAAAGGCCATAACTTTTGACTCATAATGAATTGGAAGATGAACTCTTGGGGAATGATATTAATTTAGGTCCCCTTGAATTCATTAAGTTAAAAAAATAATATTCCTTATGGATCAAGAGAACCAACATGAACAATCAACACCAAAAATACAGGAAAACACTATTCCAACAGCAAGGAAAATAGCTATAACTTTGAAATAGTCCATCCAAACTTGATGTGCTCATAGGAGAAGGTTCCCAAATAGGTCCCCAACATAATGTAAGCTTCACACACCATGAAACTATCAAATGAAAATATTATAAAGAAAACTATAGCAAACAAGTACAGAAATCAAAAAATGTTTTTGGTTGATGCAAGATTGCAAAAGACCCAAGATGCTCCTGCATCACTTCCATTCTTTCTTGGATCGATTTTTTACAGAGGGTTTGATTAATGGTTTTTTTTCCCTTTTCCTTTTAAGGATTAGGTTGAGAACACTATTAATTAAATGATTATTATATTTTCCTAGGGTTTACACTATTTGGAGGTCGTTTTAATGTATTGAGTTGTCAATATACTTTCCCATTTTTTCATTGGGTTGAGAGTTTTGTTATTTTAATATGAGGAGCTTTTTCCATGCATAGGTGGATTTGTGAAAATGTAAATGCTTTTAAAAATATGTTATCCCCTTTTCTAATATTGGGTTGAGAACCATTTTTAAGGTATATTAAATCCACATTATTTGGTATAGGGGTAGGAGTTTTAATGTAAAGTCATTGCAAAGGTCTTTATTGTAATTTCTGACAATGGTGTTTTATAAACCATTGTTAGAATGTTATTTATAGCACATGACTTAGTGGGTAGGGTCATTTCTTTGACTATCTATTTTAGGCATCCCACTTTTTCCACCACCCCTAAAAAATTGAGAATCTGGCATCCGAGTTTATGAGGCATCTTCATGGGCCTATTTGTGGAGTTTTCCATTTTTAGGAGGTTGAGGGGTTTCATGTAGATTCCTAGGTTTTCTTTTTATACTTCTCACTTTGATGATTGAAGCTAGTTCTTTTTTCCCTCTTTCTTGGGGGTTAATGTTTGTAGCTCTGGAGAAGTAAGCTATATTTTTCACTCCCTTCAATTCAATTCATAGCAATTGTCCTTCTTTTTCCTATAGCTTTGTGGGTTATTTTGGTGGATTTTATGTCATGTAATGTGATGAAAGTTAGTCATTTACTTGATATTTGTCCATTTAGATGTTCATAAGAACTTTTATTTCTTAAAGTCTCAATCTGGGTGCATTTGAATGTATTTGGGTTTGTGGAATTCATTTTCCCTTCTCATTTACAACCAGCACCTAGTTATTTCTAAGGGAAAAATCAAATTAGGGAGGAGTTTTGAAGCTCAGGTTATGTTCTGAATCATATTGTGAGTTTGTTTTCAGTTTGTGGATCTATCAAAGTTTGGTGAACCACCTAGTTTTAGTTTTGGTTTCATGAACTCTGTCTCCCTTTTCCTTCAAAGTTCAGTTCAAGTTTCAGGTGATTCAAGGGGAAGCTGACCCTAATCCGGAGAACTATTCTCAGATAGTTTACCCACAGCCTGAGAATAGTCCCATGTTTCATAGGATTGCTAGGTTCTACACTTAGCCATACTCAGATGCAATCCCTATTGACAACAGTCCACTTTCCTCCTATCATCCCCATGAATCACTACAACTGATAGAAATGGAATCATCCGTTGACTTTGATCGCTTATCTGATCTACTACAATCAGGTAAAATTTTCCACATACAAATAATCTAAAATTTAGTACTTTATCATAAATATTCAGTAAACTATTATCCTCATTATGTTTATATCATTACAAGCCATGTTTTTTCTACAATTGCACCTGAAGACAATGAAGAAGGGACAAATTATTATTTGTGTCATTGTGTGGAGGCGAAAAAGAAATTGGATCACTCAGTTATTGATGGTGAAGAATTAGAATACCCTATAGGAGCAGTGGTTGTAACTGGTACATGGCTTAGATGGTATGCTATGAAGAACCCAAAGTGTCCCTCAAGGTCGCTTAAGGATGACACCATCAATCTTTGTGGGGTCATATCTCAAAGCTCATGTGGGGTAGCATCGATCCGTCAATTGCTATAGGACCATCTTGTCAGGGCCTACAAAAGCTTGTCTCAGTTTTCAAATATTCAACTTCATTTAAATTTGGAAACACATTCTCAGTCGATGTCAGAACTCATAGTGTTCCTCAATTTAAATGGCCAACATTATGTATCTTTCCAACCATCAGTCGTAGTATGGAAACATTTGTTTGAATAGCTCTGAATGGCTGGATAAATGCTAGTGGAAACCTTATTCATCATGCATAGTCATTCAATCACTATCGATGAATTTGTTAGCACCTTGAAAATTTTGTGACTGTAGCCCTTTTCTTCTGGTCTCTGCAGTTTCTTTTAGGTCTCTGGCATAAACCCTGGTTTAAATTTTTGAAAAACTAGCCCTTGTGTTCAAAAGCCCTTTTTTTTGCCCCGACCTTGTTCTAATTTCATGTTACTTTATTCAAGTCACTTAAGGGTCCTAATTCACATGTGCTTAATTGTTTTTCTACTTTGTCACATGATCATGTGAACCTTTTTTATGTTACATGATCTTGCGACTGAAGGTTTTATACCCCCGGCGGCCTTTAATATTTCCTAAGTCTAAGTGGTCAGTGAATTAAATTTTTCCTAAGTCCTCAACACCTGATTTTTCCCTAAGCCTAAGTCTTAGTGATTAATTTCTCCTATGTTCTGGCTTAATATTTTTCGGGCCCAATCTTTCTGACAGATTTTCAATCCGACAGTTTTCGTTAAAGTGTAAAGGATTTGTCAGAGCTATGCGATGTCGTGACATTTATTGATTTTCCTTTGTGACATAGCACTTAAAACTGGTGGGACCACTACCACATAAGCACAAGTGGTGACATTTTATTGGCTGAAAGAAAAGATGATATGGCGGGGTGGGGTCAAGTTGTTAGTCGACTGAAGATTTGGTGGTTGTCACATGATCGCAAGGAATATTCTTCCCCTTCACGATCATGTGATAGCCATCGATTTGGAATCTAATGTATAGGTTGTCAGTTTGTCGAAGGTAACACATAAGCACAGTTGGTAGTCTCTGATTGGTCCATGTAATAACACAGTGGTAGTTGTTAGTGGGACCTAGTTTTTGGATGTGTCAAAGGGTCCTAACATTGTTAGTAAATCAGCGGCAGGCATAAGTTCTTATGAGATCTATCAAGGGCTTGAGATCTTGCGACGACCGTTGATTTCATTTCCTATCAGAAGATCTATAGAGCAGAGGTAAAAAGGTTGATCTGACGGTTATCTTAAGTTTTGATAGAATCCTTATATTGCATGCAAACTTACGACAATCATTGATCTCATTTAAGGTGGGTCCGGTTTCTGGTCTAGGATTTTGGCGGAGCGGTTAAATCTTTGGCAATCTTGATAAATGTTTGCAGTGTTCACTTGTTCGTGGAGTATTATGGCAGGGTTCTAAATCTTTTAGCGATTCAGTGAATACGTGTTCGCTAAATCTCTAGATAAAGTAGCAGCATTTCAAGTCTTTCAATGAATTAGTGAAAAGTCTTTGGTCGCTAATTCACTAGATAATAAGTGGGCCCTCAAATTTCTTATGTATTCGCCAGTTCATGAGGAGTAACCTGAGGTTAAGAAGGGACTTCATGATTTAGCAAATGCAGTCATTTGCTGAATCATTTGATCTAACATGGGTTAAGTAATGTATCTAGCGACTTGAATTTTCCTACAATTGCATGTTCACCAAATGGGTCAAAGGTCAAGGGGTTTGCTGAGGATTGTGGGGTCATTTTGCCAGGTGTTGCTAAGGTGTTGCATTGTGATTGGCCGAGCTGGAAAGGGATGCAGACACATTAGTGGGCCTAAGAGATTCTAAAGGATGCCGAGATAGAAGATCTAATAGCTATCTGATGTTCGCATAGAATCTTTTGAGGCTATGCGAACTTACGACAGCCATTCATTTATAAGCTTATGAAGAAGTGGGTCCTATATGCCGATTCAATGCTGACATGCTCTATTTTCATTGGTTTAGAGGGTTTAGTGATGTGGAAAAGACTTTTCAAAGGCTTGTTGACTGTTGAGGGATTATTGTGAGCCACCCGATCTGCCGGGAATAAATTAGATCAATGGTCATGTTTTAAATTTGAGCCGATAGCCATTTTATCTTAAAATTCAAATATTTTTGCAGGGCTTTCTCTGCAGGGTTTAAAGCGGTGGTTCAGAATTGATTTTCTCAGTTGGTTGCAATTGGAATTTGATGAGTAAGACATAGGTGGCTGCACAGATTTGATTTTGCCATCCTGGGTGCCATGCTGAGTAATTATAGAGGGACTATGATTTGATTCAGGTGGCTAGGGTTTGAGTATGTCAAGATTTCCATGACTGGTACACACATGTTTTTATGCAGGCTAACTCTGGCATTTAATTTTGTTTCCTATAACAAGAAAATAGTCCAAATTGTATCTACAGTTAACCATGAATATGAAACCAATGCATTTGTACATCAGATTTGATCTAATTTTCTAGGGTTTCTTGGGTTTCCTGCATTCTTTATTTCTTATTGTACCTGGTTGTTGTAGACCTAGTTTTTCCCTAAATGATCCTTTGCTTGTTGCAATCCTTGTTCATATAAAAGGATTTTCAAGATCATTTAGGGGGGTTTTGAAAGCCTGGTTCCTGAGGGTTCCTTTTCAGTTCCATGAAGGGTCTTTTTCCTATAGATTTTCTCTACTTCTCTGCATATAGGGTGTTCTTTTCTCCTTTGTTGGCTCAGAGAATATGATATGTATTGTAATTAATTTGTCTTATGTATGAGATTCAATATGTTTCTACTATTATTAGATTGTCTCCATCTTTGGTTTTAGATTTATTGATTATGGCATCAAGGGTGTTGTGATCTTTCTATATGCATTTCCTATGTGTATGCAATAGAGTTGTTTTCGCAGAAATAACTAGGTCTAGGATTGGTTTTTAGGCATGTATGAACTGGGGTATCAAGGGTATCTCATGTTTGTCTTCCAGTGGATGCTGGTTAATGTATTGCTTGTTTATAGGTCTCTTCTAAGAGGAGGGTTAAAATCCTTTGAATGGGTGATAACACATTTGGGTACAGAAGTGGATTGTTAAAGTATGATCTAGTTGATGGTGTATGTTTGGTGTAAGGCATCAACATATTAGAATGTATTTTTTTCTTATCTCATAGCTCTTTTTTGCAGTGATGTATTTGACTCTGCTACCTATTGGATAAGGCACTGGTCTATGAGAGACTTGGGGTATCTCAGGAGCCCTTCCAACCCAACATCAAATCAAATACCTTTCTTTTTCATGTTGGTAGTAGTAGTAGGAGGTCGTTTCTAGTCTTCAGACTCATTCTATGCAAGTAGGGCTATTTCATGTGAATTGGCTTCATTGGGGTACAAGTTACCTGAAGGGGTTTGAAGGTTATTCCACAATAATTTATCTGCAGGCCTATTGTTTATATTAAGGTGTCTTGAGTGTGTAGATAAGGCAATACCTACCTGAGTGATGTGGAGCTCAAAGAATAAGGAGGATGTTCTTTATCCTCATCAATTGGACTATTTTCTTGTCAAGCTTGAGTGCCTACCCTGAGAATCAAGCCCATCTATTTATTCAAGTTTGGTCCTGCAAGGAAAAGCTCCAACAGACTTGAGGCCAAAGTGTCCCTCAAGGTCACTTAAACATGAAATCAATGATCTTTGTAGAGTCATATCTCAGAGATCATATGAGGTATCATCGATCCATCAATTGCTACAGGAATGTGTTGTTGGAGCCTACAATAGCCTATCTCAGTTTTTAGAGATTCAATTTCATTTAAATTTGGCAACACATTCTCAGTTGATGTCAGAACTCAAAGTGTTCCTCAGTTCAAACAACCAATGTTGTGTATCTTTTTGTTAAAAATGATAAAGAATAACTATGGAAATGCAGGAAATTGTTTAATCCAAGAGTGAGGAGTTAGGAAAAATACCATGAATTAGCACAATAACTAGGAGCATACACCAAAAAGAAAAGAGGAGACAAGAATTTGAAAGGGGAAAGCAAAGAAAACCCCTTGTGAATTATGAATGAGGCATAAAAATACTAAAGAGAGAGAGAGAGAGAGAGAGAGAGAGAGAGAGAGAGAGAGAGAGAGAGAGAGAGAAAGAGAATGAGAGCAAAATGCTCATACAATGCTTCAAGAGAATGTAGAATGAGAAACTAAGTGTTGCAAGTGAATGTCAAAGAATGAGAGGAGAAGCATCTCTTAAGTAGAGATGAGAAGGAGGAGTTGAATGTAACTCCCATGTGCATGTGAGCCACATTCATAATGTGTGTGAGCCAAGTGTGAGGTTCCTCATAAGGAGGAAAAATCTAATTTACAAATTACAATAAATATTTGTCCTCACATATTCCACTAGAGGACTAAATAGAATGTAGTGGAAAGAAGACAAAAAAGAAGTATAATAGGATACCTTGGCTTATATCCTAATATATTACAACAAGAAAAGAATAAAAGTCTAGCCTTGGTTTATAAATACACCAAGGAAAGATTACAAATTCTAACACCCCCCTTTAATCTTTACTTGGGGTAATTACAAAAATCTGCAACTAGATTGTCCTTCTTGTAGTAGAGGAGGAAAGCTGAATTTTCTTCACTTTATGTTGATATAAGGTGATGGTGCAATGATAAGTGCTTGGATCTTGAAATAGGGTTCCTTTGATTTTTGTAATGCAAGAGTGTAAATGTTTGTGGATATAGGCCCAAATCTGTAGGTAAACTTTGAGATTCTTCATTGTTTATCCAAGAAGGATCACCTGTATTTTCAACAAAACAAGAATAATGAGGGGATCTCCAATGATTGGGATTTCCTCCTAAAAATGAATCAGTAAAATCTGAATCATTAAATGTTAATTCAGCATAAAGAGGTTTTGTAAACCAAATATATTTATTACTAGATGCATAAGCACAATCACCAACAATAATATCATTAAGAAGCTTAGAGTTTAGAGAAGGAGGTTGGTCCTCCATAAGAACCATTTGAGTGTCATGAAATTCATGATCTACTTTAGAGCATATAGGAACAGAATCAATATTTGAGCCTGCAAAAATGCAAAAAACACTAGTAGAGTGCCCATCATTGGGATCACCTAGTGTTGAATCAGTAACACTGTTGAAAAAATCATATTGTAAATCATGGTTCATATAATTATAAAAGAAATCTTTAGGTTCATAAACCAAATTTGTAACTTGTTCATGAGTCATAAAATTAGAAATGCAATCTTTAGTCACATAAGAGAAATCAATAACATATTCATCAATATATGAAATATCAAGAGGAGAGCTAGTATAAGTATCATCATTATTATCATTAACCTCCATAATAATCATAGGATTGGTACCTTCATCATAAATTTCATCTTGATTAATAACCATATTTGTAATAGTATAATCAACAGAAGGTAAAGTAACATTAAGAAAGTTAGAGATAATTTCATCTTCTTGGTCAAGCATATCATCAATAAGAGGGTAAAATAGATTATTACCAACATCATCAGCACTAAATAGGTTATTATGCTCATAATTATCCTTTTGAAGAGTATCAATATTATCGTTAATGTGAGGAGCAAAACCAGAGATGTTATCTTGCAAAATAGGAGCATAAAGCACATCATTTGGAATAGAAACATTACCACTTCCTTGAACTAGACAACAATAAGTATCAGCTAAAAAAGTAGGAATAGGATTATTATTCAAATTAGAAACATCATAAAGGTTACAATTGGGAACAGTTGTTGTGAAGGTTTGAAATTTGGTTTCTAAGGCATACCAAGCCTGATGAGCTGTAGTGCAGTTTGAGAGAAGATGATATAAATCTGGATGAAATGAGAGGCCAATTAGGCCAAATGCTTCATCATCTTTTGACTACCAGGAATCCTAGTCAGCCTGAGGAGCGGTGGAAGTCGGTTTCTCATTAGAAGAAAACACAACATCAAATAGGTTTTCATTCTTTAAAATAGCGGTCATGTGAGTCCGCCAAACAGAATAATTTGAAAGAGTGAGTTTAAATTTTGGCATTAACATAGACATGATGAAACCAAAAAGGCAATAGGAAGATAATATAATTATATAAAAAAAATAAAGAAATTATTAACAAAACGTTACAACCTGCAAGAAAAAGGATTAGAAAGCTGATATGAATCTAAACAACTATAATTAATAACTTATGTTAAAAAGACAAGTTGAAGCTAATGAGCATAAGAAAAAAGACACAAATGACAAGAACTAAGAGGATCACACAATAACCCTGCAAGAAAACGTTAGCACAAAATAAAATACTAAAAAATAATAAACCTGCAAAGAAACATTAGCTAAAAAAAATGAATTGAATCTAACCAAAAACCCTTAAAAAAAACTTAGGTTCCTGTAGCAAAGAAGCTTCCTGAAGTGCTAACATGCAAACTGGATCATGGCAAAACAAAGGTTCCTATAGCAAAACAGCTTCCTGTAGTGCTAACATGCAAACTGGATCATGGCAGAACAGAGGTTCCTGTAGCAAAATAGCTTCCTGTAGCAAAAAAATGCCTGTAGCACTAACATGTAAAATAGAATAGAGGTTCCTTGTGCATGTAAAAAAAATTTAAAATACTTTAAACTATAAAAGTTAGTAACTAAGAAAAAATATTTTAATAATAAAAAACCAGCATGCAACAAAGAACAAGACTCTATACGAACTAAACAATGCATGCAAAGCACAAGATCCCTGCCTTTAATATGAAACCAGATCGGTATGAGAATCAACAAAATTTTAAACAAATGAAAGTAATATAGCACCAGAAATTTATAGAAAACACTATAGCGAAAAAAAACTTAATTCGAAACCAGCATGAAAACAAAGGTTTTTGCTTCAATCAGATGCTTGATCTCTATAATCAAGAGAGGCTTAGTAGATACTTTCAAATAAGCACAATCTATAGATGCATGAATAAAATATTACAACTCTTCCAAAGCAAGCATGCAAAGAAAAATGACCCAAAGAGAATAACCAGGAGAGGATAATGAGCATGCAATGAAAACCAGTGATCTTGAGGGAAACTCCACCTACAGGAAGAATGGAGAGAATGAGAATAATAACAGTGCAAGCAAAAACTTCTATATTAACACGTCAGTGCATGCAAGAAAGAACTGTCTAAAGAAAAAAAAAATTGCAAACGTAGGCAAAGCTTCTATATTAACAAAGCAGTGCATGCAAGAACTATTCTAAAAAAACACACATGAAACACATGTGAGCAGCCCAAAAATGACAAGAGACGAAGCTGCTAAAAAAAGAAATAAAAAAGGCATGCAGAAAACTACGACAGCAAGAAGAAACGGTTCCTGTAGCTTAGGAAAAAAAATAAATTGAAAACTGAATACAGCCAAATGAAATTTTGAAAAACAAATGATACCAACCGACATATAAGAGACTGAAATAGAAAATAAATGATTAAAAATTAGAGACTAAGATAGTAAAAAAATGAAATAAAGATATTCTATTATATTTTCACCACTAAACTAGTAATGCAATAATTGAAACTAAAGAGATTAATTTTGATATGAGAGTATAATATTAACAAGATTGAAATATCAAATGAATCAAATAGGACAACCAGGTTTGGCGGTAAACCAGCCAAACCAAAAACAATTCAATTTTTTTTTTCTCTTAACCAGATTAGTCAACAAACTAGTAAAGAACTCTCTCAAGAGTCTCCGATTTGGAGTGCTCCAAGATATGGTAGCTCCTTCACCTGTACACTCAATAAATGATTAAACCAACTTGCTCTGATACCATGTTAAAAATGATAAAGAATAACTATGGAAATGCAGGAAATTATTTAATCCAAGAGTGAGGAGTTAGGAAAAATACCTTGAATTAGCACAAGAACTAGGAGCATACACCAAAAAGAAAAGAGGAGACAAGAATTTGAAAGGGGAAAGCAAAGAAAACCCCTTGTGAATAATGAATGAGGCATAAAAAGCCTAAAGAGAGAGAGAGAGAAAGAGAATGAGAGCAAAATGCTCATACAATTCTTCAAGAGAATGTAGAATGAGAAACTAAGTGTTGCAAGTGAATGTCGAAGAATGAGAGGAGAAGCATCTCTTGAGTAGAGATGAGAAGGAGGAGTTGAATGTAACTCCCATGTGCATGTGAGCCACATTCATAATGTGTGTGAGCCAAGTGTGAGGTTCCTCATAAGGAGGAAAAATCTAATTTACAAATTACAATAAATATTTGTCCTCACATATTCCACTAGAGGACTAAATAGAATGTAGTGGAAAGAAGACAAAAAAGAAGTATAATAGGATACCTTGGTTTATATCCTAATATATTACAACAAGAAAAGAATAAAAGTCTAGCCTTGGTTTATAAATACACCAAGGAAAGATTACAAATTCTAACACTTTCCAACCATCGATTGTAGCATGGAACCATCTATTTGAACAACTCTGAATGGCTAGGTAAATGCTCATGGAAACCTTGTTTGCCATGCACAGTCGTTCAATTGCCGCCGAAAAATCTAGGCCAAAGTGTCCCTCAAGGTCACGTAAGCATGAAATCTGCAATCTTTGTGAGGTCATATCTTGGAGCTCATGTGAGGTATTATCAATCCATCAATTTTTACGAGACCATGTTGCTGGGGCATACAATAGCCTGTCTCAGTTTTTAGAGATTCAATTTCATTTAAATTTGGCAACACATTCTCGGTCAATGTCAGAACTCAAAGTGTTCCTTAGCTCAAATGGCCAACATTGCATATCTTTCCAACCATTAGTTGTAGCATCAAACCATCTATTCGAATAGCTCTGAATGGCCGGGTAAACACTAGTGGAAACCTCATTCACCACACACAGTCATTTGATCCCCGCCGATGACTCAAGGCCATAGTGTCCCTCAAAGTCTCTTCAACATGAAATCAATGATATTTGTGAGTTCATATCTCAGATCTCATGTGAGGTAGCATGGATCCATCAGGTGCTATGGGACTATGTTGCTAAGGCCTACAAAAGCCTATCTCAATTTTTCAAAGATTCAACTTCATTTATATTCGACAACACATTCTCGGTCGATGTCAGAACTCAAAGTGTTCCTCAGTTCAAACAACCAACATTGCATATCTTTCCAACCATCGGTCATAGCATCAAACCATCTATTCGAACAAATTTGAATGGTTGGGTAAATGCTAGTGGCAATCTCATTCACCACGCACAGTCATTCGATCACCACCGATGACTTTGGGATGAAGTGTCCCTCAAGGTCACTTAAACATGAAATAAGCAATCTTTGTAGGGTCATATCTCAAGGTTCATGTGAGGTAGCATCAAACCGTCAGTTGCTACAAGACTTTGTTTTCAGGGCCTACAAAAGCCTATCTCAGTTTTCAAAGATTCAAGTTCATTTAAATTTAGCAGTACATTCTTAGTCAATGTCAGAACTCAAAGTGTTCCTCAATTCAAATGGCCAATGTTGCGTATCCTTCCAACCATCTGTTGTAGCAATGAACCATCAATTTGAACAACTTTGAATGGCTAGGTAAACACTAATGGAAACCTCATTCACCACGCACAGTCATTCGATCACCGCCGATGACTATGGGCCGATGTGTCCCTCAAGGTCGCTCAAGCATGAAATCAGTGATCTTTATGGGGTCCTATCTCAGAGCTCGTGTGAGGTAGCATTGATCTATTAGGTACTACAGGACCATGTTGTCATGGCCTACAAAATCTTATCTTGGTTTTTAGAGATTCAAATTTGTTTAAATTTGGCAACACATTCTTGGTCAATGTCAGAGCTCACAGTGTTCTTCAGTTCAAATGGCCAATGTTGCATATCCTTCCAACCATCAGTCGTAGCAATGAACCATCTATTCCAATAGCTCTGAATGGCCAAGTAAACACTAGTGGCAACCTCGTTCATGACGCATAGTCCTTCGATCACCGCCAATGATTCCAGGCTGAAGTGTCCCTCAAGGTCACTTAAGCATGAAATCAACGAGCTTTATGGGGACATATATTAGAGCTTGTGTGAGGTAGCATCGATCCATCAAGTGCTATGGGACCATGTTGCTAAGGCCTACAATATCTTGTCTCAATTTTTAGAGATTCAAGTTCTTTTATATTTGGAAACACATTCTCGGACAATGTTAGAACTCATAGTGTTCCTCAGTTGAAATGGCCAATGTTGCATTTCTTTCCAACTGTTGGTCATAGCATGGAACCGTATATTCCAATAGCTTTGAATGGTTAGGTAAATTGTAGGGGAAACCTTTTTTGGCACACAGTCATTCGAACCCTATTAACGACTCTGGGCCGAAGTGTCCCTCAAGGTCCCTTAAGCATGAAATCAATGATCTTTGTGAGGTCATATCTTGGAGCTCGTGCAAGGTAGCATCAATCCATCAAGTGCTATAGGACCATGTTGCCAAGGCCTACAATAGCCTATCTTGGTTTTTAGAGGTTCATGTTCATTTATATTTGGAAACACATTCTCGGTTAATGTTAGAACTCACAGTGTTCCTCAGTTCAAATGACCAACATTGTGTATCTTTCCAACCGTTAGTCGTACCATGGAACCGTCTATTCCAATAGCTCTGAATGGTCAGGTAAACACTAGGGGAAACCTCATTCAGCACATATAGTCATTCAGACCCCATCGATGACTCCAAGCCAAATGTCCCTCAAGGTCCTTTAAGCATGAAATCAATGATCTTTATGGGGTCATATCTCGGAGCTCATTTGAGGTAGCATTGATCCATCAAGTGCTATGGGACCATGTTTCCAAGGCCTATAATAGCTTATCTTGGTTTTCAGAGATTCAACTTCATTTATATTTGGAAACACATTCTTGGTCAATGTCAAAATGCATAGTGTTCTTGAGTTCAAACGACCAACATTGCGTATCTTTCAAACCATCGGTCGTAGCATCAAACTATTTGTTCCAACAACTTTGAATGGCTAGATAAATGCTACTGACAACCTTTTTTGGCACACACACTCATTCAAACACCACCGACCACTCTGGGGTGAGTAGTAGGATGAGTGAAAATATGTATTCTAGTGTTTGTCATTAACAATCAGTCAGTTAGGGGACAATTAGAAGTGAGTTTGTAAAAGAATAAATTTGCACATCCACATTCACCATAGTAATCTTATTAATAAAATAACTCTTGCCAACATTAGGGTACCCACAGATCAAAATAGGCCTGGTATTGGGGTCATTAGATGACAACCTTTCCATATGTTGCCTCACCTATTCGAGGTCATGTCTTTATATTGTGACCGTCCCATGGAACAGGGAACACACCAATGAATATAAATGTTTGATTCCACGTGATCTTGGATAGGTTGTGATGTAGAAATATTGCCTTATATTATATTTATACATTTATGCATTTATTTCATTACTTTTGTTATTATTACAGTCAAGAAATTGACTGTTATTGAGGAAAATGACTTGCATTTGTAGCACAGTCATCAAGTTAAACATACATCGATAAACATACAAGCATAGCTATAAGGCATGGGAAATTTACAAAGCATAATACATCCACATAAGCATAAATTAGTATACATAAATACACCAAACACATGAATTGCATACCTAAAACATAAAAAAAAAAATATTCGTTGGGCATGAAGCCAAATATATATGTCCAATAATGTCATACATTGAATATATTCAATACAGTTAAACTGGCTTCCTCAAATCCAAATGGATGTACAATGTATCACTTATACAATATACAAAAAATATGTCCACTAGTTCCATATAAACATACAATCCATATCCCTAATCTAGTCCTTTCCCGCAAAGGGAAGAAAACAAATCTTGAGCTGTCTTCGATCATCGCATCGATGGAGATGCAGTGGATGTTGTAGTCTTCCGAGTGTGCTCACTCATCCTCCTATCTAGACTCTTATGTAGCTTGAGCTGATAAAACAAATTTAAGCATCAATAACTAATATAAATCAAAATTAAATTATACAATGACATAAAATTGAATATTTGCTTACCGCTAGCAAATAGTCACTATGTTCATCAACCAAAGGTGCATGCTGGTGATCTGGAGTAATAATTCCCTACAAAAATGATCAAAATAATAATTAAAATACATACATGAATATCATTATAAAATTCAATACAAAATATTAAAATAACAGTTAAAATTAAGCACGATCTCTTTCATACCTCAGTCTGTGCTTCAAAGCTAGCTACTGCTGCAGCTACTCCACAATCCAAAGTATCATGGATAGAAAGAGGAGTCTCTGATGTCAATAATTGAAAATGAAACAAAAAATTTATTATGTAGTTATCAAGATTACATATATTTTTAACAACCCTACTAATGGGTAAATGATACCTCCGTGAAGGTTCCACCGTGTCTTTCAGTGTGCGGTGTCGAAATCAAAGCTCCAACATTCAACTAGTACACATGTACATGGAAAATTATAAGATAACCATTCATTTAAGAACATACTAGTGACATGTTAATTATAATGCATTATTACATATATACCTATGGACTCAATGGTGATGTCACAAAGCTAGGTGAAAGAATGTGATCATCATGCCTCTAGATTTTGATCATAATTTGTCTAGTAATTTAGTCATTCATTCATTTATTAATTAAATATAATCAAGTAAATTAAATTAACATGCAAATACAGATACCTCAAGGAAAGTTGCATGATTCCCTTTGATGTCTGTTGTGAACATCGATGGTCCACCAGTGAATGTCTAATGCACATGCACAATAAGTTATGATACAATTATTCATATAATTACATAATAATCAAATATGTTAATTAAAATATTTTATTCGATACATACTTATGGAATTGACAATGATGTGTAGAAGGGAAAATGAGGATCATTGCCACTTCCACTGCCACCACCACTAACACTCTTGCCCTAAATTTTCATCATAATCAATAGATACTAAATTAATTAGTTATTCTTTTATAAATGAAATATTATCAAAGCAATTTAATGAGCTTGGAAATATTTACCTGTGTCAATGCCAAATGTCATATTTAGAAAGCTATCAGTCATCATTCCAGGATCATCTTCCTCTCTCTTGCCAGTACCAAATGTGCACAAGCATCCACATGACCAACAAATATGCCCCCTCAAGGATTGACCATGGTCACCCTCAACTAAAGGAGTGGCACACTGAATGAGAGTCTGTGTGAAAGCACTAATCATGCCTAGTGTGTCTGCCTCTACATGTTCCTTCACAATGGAAGGAATAGTAACATGATCCACCTATGGCTTGCTAATAGGAACTCTAAATGCATTAGGGTCATGATGTGCCCCCACTCGATCAAATGATGACCCCCCCTCTACCCTGAGAATCTAGATAGTCAAAATAATTTGGCACCTCCTTGAGTACAAACTCACAATAGAGTTTCCTCAAGAAATATATAGGAACCTCATGATTGTTACGAGGTGAATCAAACACCATCCACCATCTCTCCCAAAAATTGTTTTTAATGTCTTCATTTAAGCACCAATGAATTGGGAACCTCCTTGTTGTAGTTCTAAGAGTATTTTTGTCCCTAGTTTTTTAAATAGCTTGCAAATGTCATCTTTTGTGATTTTTTTCTTTTTTATGTCTGCATAAGATAATTTATTTGCATAATATTATTTTTGTTCTTCTCTTTTATCCCGCCATAAATTAATTTTCCCACTAACCGAGCTTACGTGGGTCAAGATTGCTTCCAATAATTTTGCAAGTCTTTCCCTTTTCAAATTTGTACCACTAGAATTTTTTAACCTAGTAATTAAAGATTTTAATTCATTTTGCTCTCTTTCAATTTGGTTCATCAAATTTTGTTGTGTTCCAGGAGGAGGTTTCTCGATTGGTGGAGGCAATTGAGGTTCATTTTCTTCATTTTTTTCTTCATTCGATTTTGCATGAGGAGATAGGGGGTTTGGTGGAGGGTTTGGTTGAGGGAGATTATTTCTTCCTGGTAATTAAAAAAACTATATTTTAAAATCTTCATTACACACAAATTTAAACAAAAACAAATTTTAACAAAATAAATTGCTACAAAACTGAAATTTTAAAACAAATAAGAGGCATGGGCTATAAAACCACTTACCTCTTCTTCTGGATCGAGCTTGACAATAGCGTGGAGCCATTTGATGGATGAATGAATGAAAATAATGGATTCACAAGCCAAAATAAAGAGTGTGTGCGCACTTGGAAAGCCCTTCTTAGCTACAAATGCAGGTTGGAGGAAAGCAAAATGAGCTTTCCAACTTACCTTTAGCTAAATAGGATTTTTTCAAAGTCTGTGCATGCTATAGGGTGCATGCACTTTGAAAAATAGTAAAAATAGGGTGCACGCACTTTGAAAAACACTCAAAAAGTGTTTTTCAAAGGGCGTGCGCCCTATAGAGTGAAAATGCTTTGTTTTGGATTGCCCAAGCCTAAGGCTTGGCCAACCCAAGTCGTAGGGCATGTGCCCTATAGGGTGCATGCCCTTTAGTGCATATGCACTATGAGTGATGGGGGACCAAAAAGAAAAGTGGCATCTTTTTGGTCCCCCATCTTTGTGCATATAGCCAATTTTCAAGAGCAAGGCAATTTAAGTCACCTAGTTCCACCCAAGATAGAGCCAAATTTAGAAATGACATCCTATTTAGAGAGAGGATGTTAGAAATATATGTGAAATTAGGGCTAGATCAAGCATGTTGGACATGGAAGGATATGAACACTAAAATAAGGGCTAACTAAGTAGGAAATTACATAGGGATGTAATTCAAAATAATACATCTCCATGAGAAAAGACATGGATAAGCTCCCTTCCTAGCATCTTCAAGCTTTTATGAATGATTCAAGACAAGGAGAATTTTTTGGAGAAGGTAAAACATTGTGATTCAAATCTCTTTTCTTCAGATTCAATGTTTATTTTAGGCACTATTGTTGTAGGGAAGGTTGAATCCATTGAGGGTTTGACTAAGTAAAGCCCCTATAAATAATAGAGACAAATTTTATTTCTCTTTTGCCTAGGTTTTTAGATCTAGGAGGAAGATTTTGTAGATTCAAGGAGTTTGGACTGAGACAAGAAGAATCAGATCTTGAAAAAGTATCTCAGACGTTATCATTTATTCACATGTAGTCTATAGTTAGTGAATTATTGAAGGACCAAAGAAACATCTAGAGTCCAAATTTAATCATGGTATTAGCTTCAAACACCATTAGGAATATGTTGCACCTATTAATAATTTCTACTCATTTTGACCTCAAAAAATTTTAGTAACAATTTTCTCGCTAATTGCTCTTTTCATATGTACATTTAAACTTGGCATATTGGGCATGTAGCATATTGTTTATGCTAATTATCAAGGAATTTTACACCTTTTGATGTAGATCTTTTTCCATCTTATCTAATGACATGAATTAATCAATAAGGGAAATAATTTAATAACTCATCAATTTTTTTGTGCCTTGATCTTACCTATCTCAGTTGGTTTTAAGTTGGGCCAATTGAATTACTACCCCAATCAAGTGGTTGATGGGAGTGGGATTTATCTCTAGTTTGCATGTTTAGGATAGTGATCCCCATTTCCCAAAATTTTAATTGTTTATATATAATAAAATATGTCATATTTTTTAAAATTATTTAACATCAAAAGGTGGTCTGCAACTTGGTTTGCTAAATAATTTAGCCCTGGTTCTCTTCTGTGCAGATTTTCCCTCCCATGGGGCTCTGATTACTTACTATTAATGGCATCCACTTCACCCAAGGCATTAAATGACTCTATTGTACTTGTTATTAATGTCATTGCAAGTGATGTTCTTTCTCATTCCTCCCATAATGATTTCATCAACATTGTTAATTCTATCATGAAATCTTTTCCCACTCCAAAAGCAAGAGCTAGTAACAGCCATCGAGTTGAGGATGGAGAGAATCAACCCTCCCAACCAGGGAACAATCCTTCAAACAAGAAATGCAAAATGAGTGCAGACTTCTAGAAGGAGCCACATTCCTCTCAAGTGATACCCAGAGTACTCATGTTGGTGAAGGAAATGGAGGTAAGGCAATTGTCCCTTACAAGATTATTATTAAGTTGAATCTTCAGATGAATGTTTCTATAGAGTAGGAGAAATATAGACTTAGAGATTGTGCTATTTTTTTTGTTTCTTTAGATGTTTCCAAAATCCCTTTGAGGAACTTTCTCAATGACTGGTTTCAAAAAATTGGGGGTAGAAGATGGGGTTCCACTTCTCGTACTATAGAATGCTACAAAAAGGCCTTTTCATAATGTTATTTTTGTGACCCTAAGTCATTGAAATCCATAGTCGATAAGTAATTCTGGAGACTTGGCCCTTGTGAGTTCTGATCCATTCCTTTGTCGCTTGAGGCTTCCCAAGATGAAGTTCTCAATCTTTCCAGCCCTAGGTGGTTGATTATTGGAAATCTCCCCCCTATCTGTTGAATCTCCTTCCATTATCCCTAGAACTAGTGGGTAAAGTATTAAGGATTGACCAATCTAATGTTCTCATCCTAAATATGGACGTTAGGGTCCTTATCTCAGTCAAACCTAGTATTGAGTTCCCTCAAGCCCTCTATTTTGATCTTGGTTCTTCTCCTGTCTAGTACCCAGTTACCTTTTTAGGAGGTTTAAATGGTTGTTTCCTTTGTATAAAGGAGGGCCACAAAAAATAGGATTGCCCTATTTTTAAAAAGATAATTGCTGCTAGCCCTAAAATTGGTCCTAACCCTAAGATTTATCAATAGAATTCTTCCTTGGAGATACAAGCAATTCCAAATCCGGTCTCTAACCCTAGTCATGCCCCTCAAGTGCTTATCTCTCTTCCCCCTACTTGGATGCTAGACTCTGAAAATATCAGTGCTACCCTAGATAAGCTTAAAGGACACTTTAATGAATGCCCCAAGCCTCCCCAGGAGAAACTTGGTATCGCTTCACCCCTTGAAGATCTCCCAAGTGTAGATTCTCTAGACTTTGGTTTGAGTGACAAAAACTCCAAACCTAAACATAGAAATAAGAATGCCCAGCACCTTGTCATGGACAAGATCAGAGATAGAGATTTGAAGAATAAGGTGGTTGCACAACCTAAATGGAAAGTATACTCTATCCTTCCCCAAGGTCAAGACACTTCCTCTACCTGTGGACATGGTAGGTAATCCTTGTGATTTTTTTGTTCCCTCTACCCCCATAGTAGAGGCCATAAATCTTGACCAGGAAGGTGGATTAGGAGGAATATCCTCCCCCTCCAATGAGGAATTCAAAGATTTTCATAATGAGATCTATGTTATAGTTATCCCTTCCCCCCCTCCCTCCTCTTCCTAATCAATGATTTTATGTTCCTCATATGGTGAAGAAGGTAGAGGAGTCTATCCTTTCTATAGGGAGAGTAGAGGTAGACCTTGTGCAGAGGATGGATCTTGAGTTGGAGGAAGGAGAGATTGGTAGGGGTCTAGAAGATTCACCTTTTTTTATTAAAGATTATACTTTTGTCTTTTCTGTTGAGGCTTGTAAGAAGAAAGGTAAGGCCAAGGATCTGATATTGGAAGATCCTCTAGATATTAGGTATGTAACCACTACAAAGAGGAAGAGAGGTAGACCTACCCTTACCAATGGGAACCCTAAATTTTCTAATGCCCCAAAGGGTGGATATTCCTCAACATATCAAAGGATTTAGGAAACCCATGGATTCTGACATGAGAGATTTTTTTCATGATTATCAAATGTTCTTCATGGAATGTTAGAGGGCTTGAGGCCTCTGATGAGAAATACGTGGTTAAAAGACTTCTTAATATGCACAAGAATTTGGATATACTCATGCTACAAGAGGTTAAGGAAATAGGCTTTGAGCTGGATATTTACCCCAAATGCATCTAGAAAGATGCTAATGCCTTTTCAACCAAACATCTCAGAGGCAAGGGTGGGACTTCTATTCTAGTGGGGCCGAATTGGATGAAAGCCTTGCAAGAATGGAGTATCTCACCCTGTAATAGGGAAGCTTGGATGAAATTCAAGTCAGAAGACACAAAATTTGGTGTGTTCTCTATTTATGCTCCCAATGAACTCAATAACTGAATTAAGTTATGGAAATGGTTGTTAGACTTAAGAAATATTCCTTAGATTCTAGCAGGGGACTTCAATATGATTGAGAGGGCTCAAGATAAGATTAGAGGCCTTAGGTTTGATTGGAAATGAAATGAGCCTCTTTATTGGAATATGATGACAAAAAATTGAACCTCTTCGATCCCTTGACAGGCATTAGAGGAGAATCTAAAGGAATCTGGTTTACTTGGTCCAATTTTTAGAGAGGTGATAGGAGGATTTACTCTAGATTAGACATATTATACCTCAATAAACATACCTTTATTTTTATCCCCCTTCTTGATGATAATTGTGTCAAGGTATTCCCTTTCTCACTCTTTGATCATCACCCCATCTTCACCTCTATGCAACTTCCCAATGATCAAGGACCTGAGGTAGTTAAGAATCATGGGTTGTCCCTAAATACTTCCCTCATTAAGGATGAAGATATGCAAATAACAATTAGAGTCATTGACTAGTATAATGTGCATATTTCTTAGCATGAATCTGACATTGTTAGATGGACCCAAACCATAAACTCTTGGAAAATCATGCTCAAAGCAATAAGTAAGAAAAAGGTGAAGGACTCTAGAGGTAGAGAATACAAACTAGTTGAATCCTTGCAAGAAGATGAAGCTCAGATTCAGGAATCCTCTTCAAATTCTGACCTGCTCAACAAAGTTATACTTTGTAGAGATTCTCTCAGGAAATTGCAAGTGAATAGAACTAGAGGCGCAAGAGTTAGAGTCAGAATTAATTGGATTAATGTGGCTGAAAAAGGTTCTAATTTCTTATTTCATACTTTAAAGAAGAAAGAAGCAAGGGATAAGATTGATTGTATTAGAGATCAGGATAAAGTCATCATTTCATAGGAAGAGATTGTTCATATATTTGCCAAGTTTTATAGAGAGTTGTTTTCTTCAGATGGTTTTTTTCCCACTGTGACATCTGCTAGAAACAAGATTAGGGGTATCATCCCTATGATGGTAGGTAAGGAAGATGAAACTTTGCTGAACAAAGAGCTTATTGAAGAAGAGATTCATAATTCCACCAGGAATATGGCTAGTGATAAAGCTCCAAATCATGATGGCCCACCTATTGAGTTCTATAAAACTAATATTAATTGGATTCATCAGATCCTAATCAACGTTTATAATGAGGCCTCTGAAGAAGGTACTCTTGGTCCTGTGTTGAATGTAGGACTCATAAAACTTATACCTAAAGATGGAGATAGGCTTCTAATAACAAATTAGAGGCCTATTACCCTACTCAATGTTGTATATAAAGTACTTTCCAAGGCCTCCATCTGATAAAAAACTAGAGGCCTATTGCCCTACTCAATGTTGTATATAAAATACTTGCCAAAGCCTTGGCACTAAGGATTGTTGACCTACTTCCTAAGATTTTCAACAACACCCAAACTGGATTTTTGAAGGGAAGATAGCTATCCTTGAAAACCTTATTACATGCTGGGAAGTGATGGATTGGGCTAAAGTGTCTGGTCAGAAAAGTGTCATGCTCCTCATTGACTATGAGAAAGCCTATGACCGTATAGAGTGGAATTTTATCCTTATGATGTTGGAAGCATTAGGTTTTCCACCCCACTTTTTCAAAATGGGTTTTGTTCTCCTTTATGATGCCATGGCAGCAATAGAAGTTAATGGAGTTAGATTGGAATTTTTTGAGCTATCTAGATCTATTAGGAAAGGGTGTCCCCTTTTCCCCCTCCCTGTTTGTCATTACTATTGATTCCCTCCACTACCTTCTTAGAGATGATTCCCTCTCTCTTGGGGTTGAAGGTATCCTCCTCCCCAATGATCAGGAAGTTTCCAACATCCAATTTTCTGATGACACCTCAATTTTGTTGCACCTAAATGAATCCAATATGGGAAATATCATGGATAAACTAAACATATTATGCCTAGCCTTAGGAAGCAAAGTGTCTATACCAAAATCAATTATGTTAAGTTGAGATCACAACCCTCCAGTTTGGTGGGGTAAGTTTGGATTCATGTGGGGAGGACCTGAGCATGTGGTTAGTTATCTGGGGATTCCTTTTGTAGTCAACCCCAATATCAATCAGATGTCGGGTTGGATTAAAGAGAAGATTAGCAGGAAGCTATCCAAATGGGATAGTAATGTTCTCTCATTCCTGGGGTGGTTTCAAGTATGTTATAAATTCTATCCTCGTACTCAATATACTTCTCTTTTGCATCTTTTTAATCAGAAACAATTCAGTATTATCCAAAAGTTTGTCAAAGACTTCCTCGAGGCTGATGGTAGGGGTAATAGGAGGATGCATGCAGTCTCATGGAAGTGATGTACCAAAGATAAAGATTTGGGGGGCCTGGGCCTCAAGGATCTCAAAACACAAGGTATTTCCATTGCTGTCAAATGGATAGCAAAGGCAATATTTGGGGATGAGCCTTGGAAAGTGTTGGTGAGGAATAATTTATTTATGGCTCATCCTAGAAAACCAAAAGGCTGGCATAATCTATGCTTCACTGATATTCTCATAATGGAGGCCAATATATCTATGCAAGGGTCTAATGTCTTCAAAAGTATCTGGAAAGGATGGAGATATATTAGGAATCTTCTAGGTAATCATGGTCCAGCTGAGAAGGATGGTAAAGTATGTTGTCTCAAATCCATTTGGTGGAATCTAAAGCATGGCTCTAGACCATTGGGTCTTCTACAAGGTTGTTCAGCTAGAAAACAGGAAGAAAAAGGCATTGCTAAGTTTTTGGAGATATCTTGCAGCGAGGTGAGCTATATTCCTAGGAGTAATTTATTTCAAATTTTAATATCCCCATTTCCCAAAGGAGAAATTCTTCCTTACTATTTTCTTCCCTTGAAGCAATTAGGCCTTTTAGTGGCTGTTGCGCCACTACCTGATGCAACTCCCAGCTCTTTTGGCCTGATAACATTCCCCTTCACCTTGGCAAATCTAGCTATATTTATCAACTCCTGATGGTGAACTATGATATTTTTTCCCATATCAACCTCAAATGGGTTGTTGAGGTGCAAGACTCTAATTAGAACATGTTATTCATGCTCCTTTGAAGCAAACCCTTAGAGCCTAAAATTTCTTGGTTTTTGTGGAAACTCTTTCTTCGTAAACTTCCATTTAAGAAGTCTAGGGGGAACCCAATCTTTTCTTGGTCTGTGAAAAACAAGAATCAATGTCACATATCTTTTTTGAGTGTTTATTTGCATCTAAAAATATGGAACATGTTTGGTCTTTCCTATGGATCCCACTTTAATTCCTTGAATATTATTTTTGGTACCATCAATGGTAGAAAATTTTGTAACACTTTCTAGTCTGTCTTATCTTCTGTTATTTTATGGAACATTTGGAAGGCTCAGAATAATGATGTGCTTGTAGGATTGGATAGGAATATTATTGAGTCTCGCAGAAGACTCATCTTTCTTGATATTTCCTTGCAGGTCACCGCAAAAATTAAGATGATAGAGAGAAAGTTTATGTAGATCCTGGGAGAGGGGAAAGCCACCATAGAGAAAGATAAGATAGCTCATGGTTATTCCACCATGAAAGATAAGGAGGAGTTTGAAGTTACTCTTGCAGAGTTCATCCAGTAGCTGAAATAGTTTGGGTAGTGGAAGGAGGACAAGGAGCCATCAAAGAGGGCATCAGGCTTTAGAGGTAGGGCCCATGAGATCATTAGATACATGTCGATCTCTTCAGACTCCAATGATATAGGAGAAGAATAGGAGACCCAAACTCTATAGTATTTATAGCAGCTTTCTTTTTTGATTTCCTTGTGTCTTATTTTGCAATGTAATATTTATTTTGTGCTTATCTCAGTAGTACTGAGAGTTTAGTGTTATACTGGATAACTCCTTATCGATGACGATGTAAATTTTTTTATACTTTATATGTAATAGAAAAAAAATATTTAACATCACTATTTATTTAGTGATATGAAGATGACTATTGACAAAGAATTCTTGAGCCTCATTGTCCATTGGTTAGCATATTTTAGAATCTAGGAACATAATTATTGAATTTATTTTATTCACTCTCCTACTATTATAATTTCATATCTATATGTCCTCAATTACAATATTGTGTTTGAAATGGTCGATGAAAATAGTGACAATCTCTCAAAATGCCTGAGTAGAGTCATGGTGTTGAAACTCAAGTTAAACTAGATGTGTTATATCTCAAGCTTCATGAGTTATATCTTAAGCTTCATAAAAATAAATTAACAATCAATCTATAATAATAATAAATATATAATATAAAAAGTTCTTGATAAATATAGCCACATATGAGTTGTTTTGTCACCTTTACCATCATAAATTTAAAATTTTGGCACTAAAACCCAATGCTAAAGGATAAGCAAGTATGTGATATGGGCCATATTGAAATGAAAAAGCTCACTTGATAGATAAATTTTCTGGAAAGTTTCTTGAATAACATTAATATTAAAAAAAAATATGTATTTTAACTGATTTATGATCTAGCTAATTGTCGAGAAATATAGGTGGTGTTGGAAAAAAGGATATTTATATAAGTTGACATAAAGATGTAAAAGAAACCAATAAATTGAGAGATTAAAATGGGTGTTTATGTGGATTAATGCATATAGTTTTTCTAAATTTATTGATATACCTATAGAAATTGAAGCTGTACCTGCATATGTAATAGGAAAGAGTTGAATAATATGAGCACAATGTAATGGGATTGAGCATGGAAAATGTATGAAAGTATGTGTGATGATGCTTTCAGAGTATTTGGTTGGAATCCTATAGAAAAAGAGTTGGAGAGTAAATGACAAATAATGGTTTAGCTGAAGTGTGAGAAGATCATATGTAGCTAAATTGATGGTAGGTGAATGAAGGATAGATATTAGGGATTGAGGGAAATAGCCCACTATAATTGGTGAATATGTATTTTTAATGATTTTTCCTATAGCATCAATTGTATATACATGACAATTTGTTTAGAGAGAAGTTCTTAGTTAGAGCATTAAAAATGATAAAATATCTATTGAATCAAGTTTCTTTTGATTTTAATGAAGGTGGCATGATAATTATATCATTTTCCATATTAGAATAATAATAATATTTCACATTAAAAATGATAAAATATCCATTGAATCAAGTTTCTTTTGATTTTAATGAAGGTGGCATGATAATTATATCATTTTCCATATTAGAATAATAATAATAATAATAATCCATAAGACGTTAATTAAAGTGAGGAATTCATAGTGGCAAGGTGGGTTAGGCTTAGTAATTTAGAAAAGGGTACCTATGAGTCTTATATACTTCTTAGTCATGGAAGTATACACTCAAGGTAAACACACACTATGCCAAATATAAGACAATCTGTATTAGATAGTTTTTGCCTTAAAGATAAGAAATGTAAATTATAGGCTCACTGAAACAAATGAATTTAATCACATTCCCCATTCATGGATCTAGAGGTCTAAATGGTAATCAAATCAAACCTAGCACATAAGGAGTGAGACTAAAATTCTATTGATATATAGATAACTAATATTGAAAAAATGAAATTTTCGAAAGAGAATTAAGTACTTATTGAATTTTTAAATGATGTTGATTTTTATGTTTATTGACTAACTATTGCACTACAATAAAAGATTGGATTTTATAATAAAAAACTTAGATAAAGATATTTGTAAATTTTTATATAAAATTTATAATTATAGACATAATTCATATCTCTCGGAATCTAATTCTTCTACCATACATATATCTATTATCAACACAACTTTTTGTAATGTCTTATCTTATGTATAAAGAATATTAAAAAAATAAAAAGTTTTCTTAACTAAAGGATACGGTGAAAGCGTAATGAAATTATTTGCATATAAAGATTCAAAATATATTGAATAAAGTTGCCAATGCTAATGCACGTGTTGTAACTATGTTTGGTGATTGCGTTCTCTAATAATAAGGGCTTGTTTGGCACCTGGAATAGGCATTATTGAATGCAAGAATAAACTAATTCATTGTTTGTGGCCATTTTTTGAATTCTCGAATTAGAAAACTAATTCCCATTTTCGGCCGAATGCTTGCATTAGTTAATTCTGAAAAAAAGGTGGAATTAATTTTGTTCCAGGAATAAGCTTTTCATTGATTCGAAATTACATCAAAATGTATAAGTTTTTCGGGTCTGTGCATGAATGGTTAAGGGATTATAATCTTATTTTTTTATAATCTTTGTTTTTTTTACAAATTTTTTTTATAATTTAAATTTGTAATAATTTTTTTTTACAAATTTTTTTAATAATCTTATTTTTTTAAGTTAATAATACATATTTTAATTTAAAAATACATATATATTTTAATTAAAAACCCAGCAACAAAAATGATAAATTAAAAAATTAAAAATTAAAATTAAAAAAATGAAAAATAATTCTTTTTCCAATTTCATATTATGGGATCTAAACGCAGAATAGATTATTCCAGCTTTCGTTTTGAGGATTAATTAATCCGAGAATAGATCCTTATTTTAGAATAGACCTATTCTGAATAAGTTAATTCCATACACCAAATAGACCCTAAATTCTGAAACATAATGCTAATATTTATATTAGCTATTCCTTAAAGTTATTAGCATGAGTTAAATCGATTGAAAATAGACTTGCCTATGCTATTCAATAAGCACCCTTTGCTCGGGAAACATCTTATTGCCAAAAACAACCATATGCAAGGAGGACAGCTAAGGATGGGACGTACGAACTGCGAAAAACAATCATATCAGGCAGCATACCTCAAAAGTTTGATAATTAAGCGACCAAAGATAAATAACTACAGAGAAAATAAAGCATTTCACATGAAAATGCATGATCCCATCCACATTAACGTGTCGTAGTGTCTACAGTTAATTTAGATAATAATAGATTCATCAATCTTTATAATTACATGGTCTATCTTGAGCATGAAGTGTATAGAGAACATAATATTCTTCTCTACATACTTCACTGTGATAAGTGATCATACAGTTGGATCGAAAAGATTGTTGGAAAAAAATTACAATCTACTACACATTCTAGCAATTTCAGGAGATCCATAATTCCCGTGCTTGATAGATATGCTTTTTGGCCGTTCAATGAGACAAGATATTACATTGTTTCAAGTATATTATCGGAGACAAAATAGAAACATGTGGTGGCACATGGAGAGGTCTGAGGACAGATGATCGACCAAGGAATCTAAAGTTGTCGACACGTAAGTGAGCAACAACTGTCGAATGAGTATCGTAATACAGAATAAAAACTACGGACAGTCGTTTTTTAAAACTGTCGACGATATTCGTAAACCACTGTCGACGTTCCATCCGTGACAAGAGCTGAGTTGTAAAATTTGTCCATTACCCCATTTCGAACTGTTATCGTCTGACGGACATCCAAAATTAACCAACGAACTGTCGATTATTATTTTGTCGATTTGAATGAGTCATTAAGTTCTTTTAGTAGATTTACGAAAATATAGTCAAGTCGAAGAATAAAATTGATATAATTCTTCTATGGTTGTGTATTTATGCATATTATCGCAACTTGATGTCGTGTTTTGTGTTTTGTGTTTTATATTTTAGACTATACATAGGTTCATTAATAATTTTTTCTTTTTTTTTTTCTTTTTCTTACGTTAGTGTTGTTTCTTATGTTTGTTTCTTCTTAAATTTTGTTTTAGACTTATGTTTTCTAATTGTTTCACTGTTTTTGAGTTGAAATTGTCTAGACATTAGTACAATGGATACATGTTTATGTAACACCAACATTTGGTAATAGTTTTTTGATTGGTTATCATGTTTAACATTCTTTTTTTTTTCTCTCTTACTTAAACAAGTAGAATTCAATTTGAATGGACTCAAATTGTTCATCAATCTTTTTATCTTATCTTGTCTCTTAGTTTTGAATTGATATTTTCCCTTAGAACTGTCTTTTGGACTCTCTTCTAACAACCTTGGCACATCAAAACCTCTTTCAGCTCTTATTTGGCTTGGATTCATCCATATGAGCACATCAACCTTAAACAATATTTTTCTTATCATGTAGTTTGTTCTCTTTAGCTCCTTCAAAATTCTCACACTAATTTTTTTACTCTCTTTGTTCAATTTTATTTTTATTAAAGGTTCCTTCGAAAAAAAAGTCTGAGGTCTCCTACGTCAACTCTGTGTGTGTGTGTGTGTGTGTGTGTTCCATGTATGTTTGGTGGTGGGTGTAAGGGTCTTAGGGTGGTTGCAAGAGGTGTAAGGACTTTTGTGTGAGGGGGTTTTTACAATTTTTATACAATGTTTAGAGATTGTGTTTGGTGTTCTCTATTTCATTCTACCATGCTTTGGTTGCTAGGAGAAGCTTGGCCAATTGTTAATGGTTTTTTTTCCTCTTATTTGATGGAGAAACCTAGGGTTTCTAATAGTCTAGTAGTCATTGGTGCTATGTCATCTCATGGATCTTCTAGTATGCATGCAAGGCCATAAGATTCTTTTTATGTGGGAGCAATCTCCAAAATGATCAATCTCAATGGTTGTCTTTCAAGGACTAATGATCAACCAGTCTTTGTCATTCCTCCTGAATTAGTTATGGAAGATGTGGCTTATTGGATAAAGCATGCTTCAATGGTGGCCTTGTTTGTGAAACCATATAATGTGGGCTTTAATTCAAAAAAGTAATTTCCCTTGAGGGTTCCAATCTGGGTTAATTTGTTGCAGCTTCCTCTAGAGTTTTGGAGGGAAGATATTTTGTGTTTGATTGTTGTATTTCTTGGGAAGCTGGTTGTGATTACTCAACATACCCTTGATACTTGAAGATAGTTTTTTTTCTCATATTTGTGTGGAAATTTTTTTAAGTTCTCCCACATGGGTGCAAAAATTAGATTATGAATCTATACCTTTCCTCTATCAAATATGCCATGACTAGTGGATCTATTAGCGGCTTTGGTGGTTATCCTTCTCCCTTAACTTCAAAGAGAGATAAGGAGGGGAGAGAGAAATCCCCTATCAAAGACGATGACCATACCAAGGATGGTTTCATATTTATTAAGTCTCGGGCTAAGGGAAGGGGACAAAAGAGGTCCTATAGGGATTGATAGTCTAAAGAGAGCTTTAACTAGTTTAACTAGGTTTTGGATACTTTAGCCTTAAAGGAAGGGCTTCAAGTAGATGTTTCTTCTATTACAACTGGTATGGATGTCATGGATATGAAACAAGAGACTACTATTATGAGTCAGGGGGTTATGTGGTAGTAGGGAGGGTGCCCTATTGGTCATGTGTTAGGGGCTCCACGAGACCTTGCATCTTTACAAGATGATATATTTTTTGCAGACTTGGCTAAGGAGGTGATAGCACATGCTAAAGGTAAAAGGCCTTATCTGACTCTTATTTTATAGCAGTGCCCTCTCAAGATATTCTCTTTTGACACTTATTCAAAGGGTTTCTACAAGAAAGGACGAGGAGAGAGTTAAATTAACTAGGAAACTATTGGTGGAGTTTAGGTTTTTCAAGCCCGTTGAGGCTCACTCCTCTCATTCCCCTCAATGATTATTCTTTCATAGAATGTTATGGGGTTGAATAGAATCCCTCAAAAAAATGCTATTCATGAGTTTGTGATAGTTCACTCTCTAGCTATCTTTTGTATCTAGGAGACTAAGATTTTAGTTGGTTCCATGTTTCACTGTGCTTCTAGCATTTGGCATTATAGGAAATGTAAGTCTATTTGTTCTTTGGGTTTCTCTAGAGTTCTGTCACTTTTTGAGGATCTATGTAAGGTGTCGTGAATTTCTAGCCACTCAACTCTCTCTATAGTTACCTCTAGTTTGGAGACTGGAGAGATGATTTTGGTTACCAATGTGTATGATCTGATTAATTTTCATGGAAATACCTTGTTTTGGTCTCATATTAAATATGTTAGAGTGTGTTCCCCTTTTCTTCCTTAGGTGTTATTGGGTGATTTTAATTCAGTGTTAAGTTTGGAGGAGAAAAGCATAGGGTTGGCTTGTTTGGGTTGTTCCTTCTAGCTCTACAAGGAGAATATGCACCTCTTAAATTAATTGATATTAGTTTGGCTAATGGGGTCTTAACTTGGAACAATAAAAGAGTAGGTGATGATTTTATCTCTAAATATTTAGAAAGATTTCTCATTTCCTATTTCTTGGTTGGCATAAACTTATGCACCACTTCTAAAATTATTGATTGGAGGGGCTCTAATCATTATCCTATCAAATTTTTATCTAGTTATGTTGTAGTTCCTAAAAATCCTCCTTTTAGGTTCCAATTGAAGTGGATTTGGGACTCTTCCTTTCATGACTTAGTGGCTTAGTAGTGGAGAGATGGTATTCCTACCTAGGGTAGTGCTATGTATTCTTTTGTTAGGAAATTATATCTTTTTTAAATGACATGTTAATAAATGGGATAAGTGTAGCTTTAGTAACCTTTATGCTATGAAGTAAAAGTTTCAATAATGCCTAGATGTTATCACTCACCAAATGTAAGATCTTGGTTTTTCAAAAAACTTGGGCAAATAGGAATCTCAAGTTTTCAAGGAGTTGGCAGAATGGGAAGTTAGGGAGGAGGGCTTTTTGGAAGTAGAAGGCTAGGATTGACTAGCTTCAGAAACCTGAGACAAAAATACAAATTTCTTCCATAAATCAATGCAAGTACAATTGGAATAGGAGTTAGATATCCTCTTTGATTGATTCAAATGGAACTACTATGGTGTCTTCTTTGCAAGATTTATCTCGTCATGCTATTTGATACTATTATGCTCTCTTTATAACCACTAGCCTGTAGATCCCTATAGTTTTTGTTGACCATTAGTGTTTCACACTTAGTCATTCATCAGGGCAATTATGGTCGGTCATCACTACGACTGAGTCATTTTGTAAAGGCCGAGTTTTGTATTATAGACTTACCGAGCAGTAGTAATGTCGAGTAAAGTGATGGTCACTATATGTTTGTAATATGTCAAGAGTATAGTTATTGCCAAGTTACATATATCAGTGGTTATCGAGTGACAAAGAAGTTCAACTGATGCCGAGTACAGTTTATGCCAAGTGCCAGGAATAACTTTTGCTGAGTTAGCCAGAATTGACATACAAGTTTGGAATGGCACAATGATCGAGGTAAACCATTTTTGGTGATAATAATGTTTTCTATTTTGTCTATTGAGGTAATTACGGAGGTAATTATGCATCCATATTGTTATCATTGATCCCTATGTAAAACCCTAGAGCCAATCAAAAAATTGTATACTTAAGGCGGCAATAGAAATAAATTTGATCCGTAGATCTTGAAATGGTAAAATGTTTTTGTTGTTATATAAGGGAAAGATCTAGGTCAGAGATAAGTGTGTGAATCAGAGAGATAAGATGGAATCAGTATGAGAAAATGATCAGAGAAGTATATTCAGAATAGCGAAGTATTTAGACAGAGTTCAGTGACCGAGCTAAGCAGTGAAAGGACAGAATCAAGAAAAGATCAGACAGAAGAGATCAAACAAGAGTAAAGAGAAGATCTGTAATATGCATACTAGTGCAAACTGAAAGATCAGGTACTGAGACATTTTGACCAGTGTATCAGGGTAAATCTCTTAGCCGAGTAGTCTTAGCAGACTTTTTGTAAATCTCTTTACCAAGTGCTTACTTTATTGTAAGTTTATAAATCCTTTAACAAGGTAGACTATACAGCCTTTTAGCTTTTAACTGAGAAGACCTTTCACAGGGTAGATCATGATTTCATCATATTTTGTAAGCCTTAATATGCAAAACTTATTACTGTAGTAGTGAAGATTTGTGGGTGTCATCCCCACCCCAGTTTTACCTTTCGAGGGTTTCTGGGTTACCAAAATCTTGGTGTTATGAGTAATTTCATGCATGCTACTTTATATGTTTTGTTGCTTACTTTAATCAAGTTTTATTTATGTTATGCATAATAGTTTTATCAAATCAAAGGATAAAAGTAGGTAATATCTGATTCACCACCCCTCTCAGTATTACTTTCCCATTTATATTTCCAACAATTGGTATCAGAGTAGCAAGGTTTCTCTTAAGGAAGTCTAACCACTTGAGGAAAAAGATCTTAAAATGGAAGCTTATAAACTGGGGAAGATTATAGAGAATCAAAAGATTGAAGTACAACTGGCATTGCAGCAACTGGAAGCAGCCAGAGAAGAATTGAAGAAATCTTTGAGCAAGAGAAGAGAGATTGCAATCCAACAAAATGAGCCATAGTACAAAGAAGAAGACATCTCTAGACTATTGGATAATGGTAACTCTACCGAGAGTGATCAATCTATAAAGGAAATAATGGAGAAAAATACCATACTAAATGATGACATTAGAACTCTAAGGATAGAACAATAAATTCAATCTGTCAGACTTTGTGAATTGGTGGAACAAAAAAAGAAAGTTGAAGATGATAAGACAATGGCTGACGAAGACAAAAGACAAATTGCAATCAGTCTAGATGAAAGAACAAGTGACATTCAAAGATTGACTAATAATCAACTAGACATGGTAAATCAACTACTGATGGTCAATCAGGAATTGGGCAAAAAAGATATGGAAATCAATCAATTAAGGTCTGAGAATGATCAGTTGAAACATGATCTGAGAACTGAAAAAGAGATCAATGAAAGGATGAACAAACCCAATGAAGCTGCAAAATATTTTGAAGAGCTGTTATGATCACCTAGAAGATCTAATGATAGATCAAGACTTGGACTGAATGAACATTCATCTACTGAAGAAGGAGAATCGTCAATGAATGGAGAATAGAAGATGGCTAAACCAAAGAACACCAAACCCACATGTCATCATTGTGGAAAGCCAGGACATACAGCCAACACATGCAAAAGAAAACATGGTAAGTCTAATTCTAAGCCTAAGTTTAATGGACATTGTTTTAACTGCAAAAAGCATGGACATCAAGCACATGAGTGTAGATTCAAAGCTAGTAATTCATCCACCTCGCCCAAGTTTCAAGGAAGTTGTTTCAATTGTCAGAAATATGGGCATAAACCATTTGAATGTAGATCAAGACCAAGGTGGTCATCAAATGAGCAAACAAAGCCAGTCACAAAGCACAACTGTTATAATTGGGATTACAACACTTGGTATAATTGCCATTATTGTGGCAAGTATGGACACATTGGAGCAAATTGCATGAAGACTCACTTTAGAGGAAAATCTAAAAGTTGGATGAATGGAAGCATGGTTTGTTACAAATGTAACAAGGTCGGTCATTTAAAGAAAGATTGCAGATCACCTATGCCGAGAAATGAAAATCAGAATGGAGGTATTCATGAGAAACTGAAGAGCCAGATTGAAAAGACATGGAGGAAGAAAGAACAAGAAAACTCAAGCGAAGCTAGCACATTAGTGATCACCCAATCCAATGGATCAGGTGATCACACTTCTTCTAATTAAGCTTGAAAGGTATGTTTGGAACTGAGTCTTGCAAAGCCTTACCTTTCATCAATTCCTAACATAGAACCGAGACAAAGTCCACATAGAAAATAGAAAATTTCACTTTTGATGCCGAGCATCAGTGTCAATGACCAAGCTATCAATGCATGCCGAGAACCTACAATGACCGAAATGTTATGTACATCGAGCTGTGTCGCAATGGTTATATTGACCGAGCTTTTGAGTTTGCTGAGACAACTGTAATCTACCTAAATCTGTATGAAGCATTTATGAGGCCCTAATCCTATTTTTTCAGATTCTATAAAGAGGAAAGTTGCTGTTAATTTCATTTTACCAGGCTATTCAAGATTTTAGAGAGTGATTTAAAGTTTGAGCAACTAGATTAAGCAAAGTGATTCTGATTTCTCTCAACGTGTCATCGATAAAATTCATCTATAGGGTTATTGACAAAAAGGTACCTTACTGAGAAAATATTTCATTTTTTGAAAATTATAGTTTTAAAATGGCATCATCATCATCTGCACCAGTCAAGAAACAAGGAATGGAATTTTTCAATGTGCAACTTGTAAGGAATGAAATTTGCAAACCAAGGGTATTCAAGACAATGTCAAAAAGTGCTGTCAGAGGAGATTTAAATGGATCCCTTTCATCTATTCTAAAGAATGTGTTGTTGATGAACGACATTAGGTCTTTCTATATGTGCAAAATTGGAGAAATTGGTGATTATGAGATCAAGGAAGCATATGACAAACTATGTGTCAATGGAGTACCAAAGCCAGAACATAAGGTTTTTGCCGATCAAGGGTTAGTGCATGCCCTAAATTTCTCACAAAATTTCAAAGTGGAATGGATCAAGATCATTTTGGGTCAAGTTATGGTTGGAAGACGGACCGGTGAAGATCACAAAGGAAATGATACACAAGGTCACTGGTTACCCTACAATTGACGGGAAGAGAACAATGAAATGTGTAGGAAAAGAGGATATTCAAGCAAACACCTAGGTAGTTTGGAACAAATGCGGCATAACAATTTCCACCATTATTGATCCAAAAATTGACTTCGCTGTTAGAGTCATCTCGCACAACTTTTACCAATCTAGTTGGTTGGACAGTGTCCCTTGTATGACAGTGGACCACACATGGAAGATTATTAAGAAAGGGCACACATATGACCTTACCGAGCTCCAGCTAACTCAACTTGCCAAGAATTTTAGCTCCATCTGGATGGTGAAGAACTCTATGTGTAAGTTCGGTTCCCTATTGATCTGTATATTCTTTTATGTTAAGAAGTGTTTTCCTACACATGGTAATGTCACATGGGATAAGAAGAAGCCCATCATAGTTCAAATTAATGATTTTATAAACTAGATTGGTGATGATTTTGAAGGAATTATGGATAATTATTTCATTGAGTTTAAGAAGAAGATGAGGAATAAGACTAGAATCCCTGTGTCTTTAATTGAGAAGTACAACAAAGATATATGTTTTCTGGTAGACACAGACTTTACCTATGCATAGGTAGTCCTACCTAGGGTTTCATGGTTAATGCCATTACCCTATGAACTCAACATAGATGAAGCTACTGCAGCAATCATAGCCCTCCTAGCTGAGGAAATTGATACTAAGGCACCCTACTTTGGAACATTTGAACAGGCCAAATCCAAGATTTCTTTGGGATTATTGGTTGCCACCATTGAAAGGAAAAGAAAGAAAATAGTGAGAAATCTAGAGGAATATGTCAAAGAATCTAAGAATGATGCACCATTGGAGTTAACCCAAGGATTGGGAGAAGATGAACCGAGTGCAACTAGTAGTATTGACAAAGAAGAAGAGGAAGAAAATAAACCAATAATTTTCGAGTCGCCGCCAAAGAGAAAAGTGTTGAAATGAAAAGTGTCAGTGACACCATCACTAAGGCCTCAAACTAGAAGAGCTACTACCGTGACTCCAAAGAAGACTCCTCCATCTACAAAGCAAAAATCTTCTCAACCCAAGGTAGTGCCGACCAAGGTTATGAAGACGCCGAGAAGGAAACTTGTTCTAACAGAAGATGATGAAGAAATAGAAAGTGATGAAGCAATAAAGGGGAAGGCTACACAATAAGGTACACATCAACTCACTGTTGATGAGTTATGTCTTAACCTTACTAAAATAGCAGTAGTAGATGAGGTAAAAATATTAAAGTTTGGAAAAATGAGTATTGGAGATAAAGAGAAGGTTGAGGATGCTATTCTTGAAATGTTATGCATTTTCAAGATGTTTCCAATTGAAATTGAGAACAAAATTTCAAAGGAATTGTGCAACAAGGTCGCACAGAAATGGGAGTATGCTCTACAAATAGAGAAGGAAATCAGGGAGAGTACACTAGCACAAGTTGAATCCACTCTCACCCCTGCAGACATCAAACAGACAATTGAGCAATATAGAGGCAAGTTTGATCCCAAAATTAGAGCATATCACATTCTTCAACACAAGGTTGAATATGTTGTCCAAGAAAGTTTAAGAATTTGGAAGATATTGTATGGTTTGATACCCGCTCCTGATGAAGAAAAGGATGAAGAAAAGGATGAAGGAAAGACTAAAGGAAAAGATGCCACCACTTCAATAGTTGTTGAACCTGACACCAAGAAGAATGAAATGGAGACTGATACTCCTAAGGAAGTGAAATCACATGATACATATGAGGTTCACATTGTTGACATACTGAAGGAGAGTCCTATTAAGAATTCATTATTAACTGAGGATGATTTGAAGAACACAAAAGCAACTGACACACCCCTGCCTGGTAGCAACATTGTACTGTTGCAAGTCATGGATTATCCCACCTTATCAAACACACAATTTGCCATTGATAATCCTACTCTACCTGGAGTTTCTACTGTTGATCAGTTAGTCAGTACAAGTACAACTGACAAACCCATTAAGTTGGTATCACTAACTCAATCTGCCGAGGAAGAAGTTAAAGCAACAGACAACATTCTAAGTCCTCCTAAGGAAGCACACAGCACAGAAGAACAAGGAAGAAAATTAGATAAACAAGCTGTTAGCCCTCATGCTGAGGTGAAGGAGAAGGAGATGGAGTAGGAGAAAGGAGAAGAAAACACAAAAGGAAAACTCATTGAAGAACAAGAACCAAAGGAATAAGAGGCAATAAAAGCTCTTGTACAAATGCCGTGTGGAAGCACTCCACCGAAAGGACAAAAGGAGAAAGATGAGGTCACAATTGAATAAGAAATTGTTATTCCTAAATGGGATACAGATAATCTTTCCTATGAGAAACTACAGATAATGAAAGATTTGTTGACAAGAAAGAGTAGGCAAGCAGAACTTCGAAGAGAACATCAGCAAAAATGGGTTCTTCATGAAATTAAAGATATATTTAATGAAGTATATGACTTATCTGATGCAAATAGTTCCATTCCTATATTAGAACAACTTGTACACATTGTTTAGAAAGTAAATAATGAAGTTACATGTGCAAGTGATAAGTTATTTGAATGGTCAGAAAGAAGATTTGAAACCAAAATGTTAAACAAGATATCTACCGAGATAGCAATAAAATAGGTTGAGCTGTCCAAATTGGTAAAGGAGACCGAGGGATTAGTTGTGAATGGACAGTCTCTATTGGCCAAGATATGTAATGTTGAACTATTCACAGAGGAAAATCAACAATTGCTTGAGACTCTCAAGCAAGAAATCAAAGCTACAAGTCAGTCCCTGACCTTGGATGCTGACACCAGTGTTGGACATTATGTGAAAATTATGCAAACACAAGGTAAATTAGCTGAGCTAATGGCTAATGATGGCAAGATTCGTTCTCCCCTGCTCTCTATTCAAGCTGTGTTAACACCGCATCTAGAGGCTATACAGAGAAAATTAGGAAAGGCTAAAACATTGATCTAGAGTGATCCACATTTGTCCACAACCAAGAGCCTTATCAGTTTAGCTGCCGATTTAGAAGTGCAGATAGAAGTTTTGAACCTTGCTTCAACTACTTGGACTGATGCACTCTACATGATCACGGTGCTGCATAAACCTTTTCTAGAGAAAATTTGTGAGCTACCTACTGATGAAGAGATTAGTCATGTCAAAAACAACGGGGAATCATCATGACATGAGTCTTAACAAGGGTAGTACATAGGGACAGGTAATAAAATTTTGAATGTATATATATATCTCAGGGGGAGTATGAGTATCAGGCTAGTACAAACATACTTTTGTAAATTGTGTATGCCAATGTCATGACAAAGTGTTTTTGCCACTAATGTCAAAGGGGGAGATTGTAGATCCCTATAGTTTTTTTTGACCATTAGTGTTTCACAGTTAGTCATTCATCTAGGCAATGATGGTCAGTCATCACTACGACCGAGTCATTTTGTAAAGGTTGAGTTTTGTATTGTATACTTACCAAGCAGTAGTACTGTTGAGTAAACTCATGGTCACTATATGTTTGTAATATGCCGAGAGTATAGTTATTGCTGAGTTACATATATTAGTGGTTACCGAGTGACAGAGAAGTTCAACCGATGCCAAGTACAGTTTATGCCAAGTGCTAGGAATAACTTTTGCCGAGTTAGCCAGAATTGACATACAAGTTTGGAATGGCACAATGATCAAGGTAAAGCATTTTTGGTGATAATAATGTTTTGTATTTTGTCTATTGAGGTAATTATGCATCCATATTGTTATCATTGATCCCTATGTAAAAGCCTAGAGCTAATAAAAAAATTGTATAGTTAAGGTGGCAATAGATATAAATCTGATCCGTAGATCTTGAAACAGTAAAACATTTTTGTTGTTATATAAGGGAAAGATCTAGGTCAGAGATAAGTGTGTGAATTAGAGAGATAAGATGGAATCAGTATGAGAAAATGATCAGAGAAGTATATTCAGAATAGTGAAGTATTCAGACAGAGTTCAGTGACCGAGCTAAGTAGTGAAAGGACAGAATCAAGAAAAGATCAGATAGAAGAGATCAAACAAGAGTAAAGAGAAGATCTATAATCTGCATACTAGTGCAAACTAAAAGATCAAGTACTGAGACATTTTGACCATTGTATTAGGGTAAATCTCTTAACCGAGTAGTCTTAGCAGACTTTTTGTAAATCTCTTTACCGAGTGCTTACTTTATTGTAAGTTTATAAATCCTTTAACAAGGTAGACTATACAGTCTTTTAGCTTTTAACTGAGTAGACCTTTCATAGGGTAGATCATGATTTGATCACATTTTGTAAGCCTTAACAGGAAAAACTTATTACTGTAGTAGTGAAGATTTGTGGTTGTCATCCCCCACCCCAATTTTACCTTTCAAGGGTTTCTGGGTTACCAAAATCTTGGTGTTATGAGTAATTTCATGCATGTTGCTTTATATGTTTTGTTGCTTACTTTGATCAAGTTTTATTTATGTTATGCATAAAAGTTTTATCAAATCAAAGGATAAAAGTAGGTAATATTTGATTCAACCCCCACCCCCCCCCCCTCTCAGTATTACTTTCCCATTTATATTTCCAACATAGCCTCGTATTCACATGGAGTCTTTGATAATTTCCTATATTCCCTCCTTGGTCATCAATGTGATGAATTATTGTCTCATGCATATGATATCTTTGGCTAAATTGGAGGAGGTTGTTTTTAGAATGTGTAAGGATAAAGCTTTAAGCCCGAATGGGTTTCCAATTGATTTTTGTTTAGGAATTGTGGGAAATTGTCAGCTTGGATTTAATAGAGGTGTTATGTGAATCGTATGTTAACAAAAAATTCTTAGAGCCTTTAACTCTACTTTCCTAGTTCTTATACCTAAAAAGGAGGGTGCTAATTATATGGATTTATTTTATCTTGTTCCTCTATGTAATGTGGTTTAAAAAATCAATACTAAGTTGATTGTTGAAAGGCTTAAACTCTGTATTCACCCCTTGATCACAGATGATCGAGGAGGTTTTATGGTAGGAAGAAAAATTCTAGATGGGGTGGTTGTTATCTTTGAGGCCACTCACTCTATGATAGTTTCTAAGGAGAAATCAATGTTTATCAAATTGGATATGGCTAAATCTTATGATAGAGTCAAGTGTCACTTCATGCAGAAGATTCTCATTGCCTTCAGTTTTAGTTCAAAGTGGGTAGTTGGGTGATGATTTATGCTACTTCATCATCATTCTATCTCATTCTTAATGGAGATCCTTTTGAGTTATTTGGTGCCTCTAGGGGTCTTCGTCAAGGGAGTCCTCTTTATCCTTATTTGTTTATTATTATAGTTGAGGACCTTAGAAAATTTATTAAGTCTTGGGCTTCCCAGGATCTGACTCATGGCTAGAGTTGGGGTCATGGGTTGCCTAAGGTTTCTCATATTTTGTTTTGGGATGATATTTCTCTTATGGGGTTGGATTAGCTTCATGAAGCTCAACCTTTCAAGAGTGAGTTGGATATTTATATAGATACTTTGGGTTAGAAAGTCAATGAGCTTAACTCCTTAATTTATTATTTTAATACTCCAAAACCTATCCAAATGATTATTTCTAACATTTTGAGGTTTCAAATGAAGGTCTCTTCCCCTAATTTATATGGATATTCCTCTTGTTGTTGGTAGGAAACCTAGACTTTTCTAGTTGGACTTGCTTGATAATTTCCCCTACAAGGTAAAAAATTGGAGTCATCGGTGTCTTTCTACTACTGCTTAGAAAACCCTCCTTTAATTAGTGATTTGGGATCTCTTATTTACATAAGTTTGGTTGAAGCTTCCCCTATGTATTTTCTTAAGGAATTTGATGCCTTCTTGCGCATGTTTCTTTGAAGTGATAGTTTATAGAATTATAAGTGGAGCCTAATTAAGTGGGAATTTGTGTGTCATCCTAAGAAAGAGGGGTGTCTTGGTCTTCAATTTTCTATCTTGAGTGGGTAGGCTCTTGCAACCAAATTATATTGGCATTGGTGTGTAGGAAACAATGAAGCAAGCAAATGAGAGGGGGGGTCAATCAATTGCTCCAAAAATACTAATACTTCAAACCCTTTAAAACCCTTAAAACTTGAAACCCTTATCCCAAATATCCTTATATTTTATTTATGATGAATTAAGAAAGTATGCATAAATTAAAAAACATTCACAACCTATAATACAAATATTTTTATCATTGAAACCCAAATTAGGGAAAAACAACAGTGGGGCTTGAACCCGCAATAAGACTAATAGCTTGTTAGAAGTAAAATATTATAACAAATATGAAATTCACATGCATTCATGAACACCACCTAGATATAATTGCTTACTAATCCATGGGCTACAACCCTAAGTAATACTTTCTCCTTACAAATGCAAATCAAACTATAATCTAAAGAATTGATGAACTATATACTAGCATCTAATTATGCCTTAGTCAATTTCATTGAAGTACAATTAGATATTTGTTGCAATTCTCTATGAATCCTTTTGATGATAAATTCAACCTTCACTATATTTTCAAAAGTTATTTACAATAAATCATCAAGACATCCATGATGAATTCTTCTCTTGCGCAGTCACATTCATTCTTTGAATTTTTCCCTAGATCCTTAAATAATTCATCAACCAAAGTTGGCAAAACCTAAATTAAAAATTTCATCTCACAGGACCAAAATAAATGATCCTAATCCAAGTATGTCCCCTAAACATAACTTATATCCTTCATATTCTCCTCAAGATCATAATCACCACCATAAAAAATTTACCAATCACCCATAAAACATTTTACCAATTTTCTTGACATGTCGACCAAGACCATAAGAACAACTATAGTTGGGAAAATCCTTCAAATCTCATCACCTTTATCAATGAAAATCACAAACTTAGAAGGAACATAATTCAAGAACATCCTTATGCATTATGAAGAACAAAATAAACATTTGACTCTTCCACATCAGATTCTGTTAGCACTACTTGTCACCCATTAAGAAAACTGAGCTCTTCAACTAAAACACTTGTAAATGCCTTGCCGACATTCAGAATCACTATCCATTTGAACTTAAGAAACATTTCCATCCCCTTAACATATTCCCATATGCACAACCAAAGATCTCATCTTGAACATGTGCATGAAACAAATCTTTGCAACTCTATTACACTGGAACATAGTAAAGTAGCTAGTCACCATTGTTGGTGTAATTAATTATTCCTAATTACACTTTACTTAATCTTACTTAGGTTAATGCATTGCATAGTAGTTTTTGATTGAGACACCTAGGAGTGTGAACATCTATTAAGCACATGGTGTAGGTGAAATTCCACTTTTGGTGTGATAGTCATTTTCACATACCTCATTGTGTGTGAGATCCACCTTTCATGCTCTTATCACATTATCATCCTAATCCCATTGCACATACTTTATTGCATAATGGAAGATGATCCACATTTGGTGGACATGTGATTACACCTAGCATAGGTGATAGCTTATCAGCTCCTTATCATTCTCTCTTATTGCCTTTCCTATATAAGGAGGCCTATTATGTAATCATTTCATAAAAATGAACATTGATTCATTCATCAATTCAATCAAGGTCAATTCATTGGATCTATTCAATCCATCATTGCATTCATATTTTCTCTCTTGTGCTTTTCTTCAACCTCTAGATCCTTGGTTCAATATTTTCTATTTGCAAATTCTTACATGGTATCAGAGCCATTGGAGCATTTTAGATTAGCCGATTTGAAGAGATCTTGATGCAAGCTTTGAAGGTCCAAATCTTAGATCTGGCAACTAGCATGTGATAGAGGCGTCTTGGAGCAGATCTGACCTCACCATTGCATCCAAGAGGCTATTTTGGTTAAGATCAACTATAAATTTTTTTATATTAAGTGAAAGTCAAATTTGAAGAAAATTTTTTTTGCAAATCAGATCGTATGGCCCGATCTGCGCTCTTCGTCAGAGAATATTCTCTGCACAGTGACGCCAGATAGCGGGACCACAACCCGAGCATGATCCCAAAGGGAGCCCAGCTCAATGCTTAATTTACTTTGATTGGGAGTGCCGGTATATAAAAACTGATCTATACATCCCAGTGCAAGGAATGTGGGATTAATTTCCCACACTGCCACTCCTCCCACAGTGCATCACAGCTGGTTCCGCGCGCCACCATAGATCTGCCACTTCTGTCAGTGCCCTCCACAGCACCACCATCCATGGCCCAAGATGCCACCTCATCACTCTACTGCATCCTGTCAGCAACCACGTGGCACCTCCCACCCAATCAGCTCTAGCAGTGCCACGCGGTGCCATCTCAGCGCCACGTGACAGATCCACATCGGACCCTCTGATAGCCAAATCAGCCCTATAGCCGCAAATCACATGATGACATGTGGCCAACTACTGACATCACCATCTGCACAACACCTCACTACCATGTCAGCACTATACAGTATGGTACAGATAGCCACACTAACAGACACATCAGCCTGTGGGGCCAATTTTTTGCTTGTCACCTTGCATAGTGTCCTAAATTTGACCGTTGTTTAGCCATCATAGTAGGGTGAAATTAGGTCATTTTGATGGCTGTATGACCATCAAATTTAACCCCTTGAAATGATGACATCAGCAGGGTTTGGAAATTGTCATCCCTCACCATTTGCATTTTTGGTTTGACAGTCCAACTTTGAGAGGCCATAACTTGGTCATCCGGGCTCCAAATCGGGTGCAATTTTTTTTGAAATTGGGTAGAATTTCCTAAAATTTCTAGTGGTGGTGTTTATTTTTCATTTTGGTGGTCTGATTTATTAGAAATTGTAGATCTTGTTGATTGTTCCTGTCTGTTCCTAATTTTTACAACTTCCAGGGCTTCGTTTGGGCACATACAGTAACATTTTGATGTGAATGTTTTTTTGAAAGTGCATGATTTTTCATCTACTTTCCAGATCTACAATCAAATTTGAGTGATTTTGGGTAGAAATATCACTTTCAAAAATAGGTCATTTTGGGGCTATACTTGCACTTGGTTAATCCTTGGATTTTAGTTTTCTGATTTGCATCAGTCATTTGGAGTTATCAGTAGTTATCAATCATTATTTGGTCACAATATGGATAATTCAAAGGTTAAAATCCTCACTCCATATAACTAACATGAATGGAAAGTTTCTTTAAGTGATCATTTGTTGAGTCTTGGATTGCTTAGAATGACTCTCGGGCAGGATCAAGAACCTCAAATAGGTGTTGTAGAAAGGTGAAAATGGTTTGATCGAAGGGATAAAGCACTTGGCTCTCTTAGATCATCCATCTCTCGCGACTTGCTCTTTCATATTGCATCTTGCACACATCCTCATGATGCTTGGGTCACATTGGAAGGACTCTTTGGTAAATATGATAGAATGAGGAAATTTAGATTAGAGAATGATCTCATAGGTCTAAATCTTAGGGATTTTGACAACATTCAAGATTTTTTCTCTAAGTTCAATACTATTAGATTAGAGCTTTCTTCATGTGGCATTGTTAAAGGGGATGAACACTTGATCTTTTCCATTCTTTCCAAGCTTGGTCCTGATTATTCTATCTTTGTTTCTACATTCTATGCTACTATGGATGCTCTTGGTAGTGCATACAAATTTCCCTCTCTTGATGAATTTGCAGCGTGGCTCACAAGGGAACAAACAAAGTTGGCACACATGGGTCAATTGAAGCCTTCCACACATCAAGCATTGATTGCAAGTGAGTCTACATCAAAGGCTTCTCATGGAAAAGGAAAGAAACAAAATAAGGATCCTAAGCCTCATGACAAAGGTAATGAATTTTCTTCACCAAAAAGTACTGAATCCAAGTCCTCTTCAAGAGGGGAATCATCTAGAAGAAAGAGAGACAAATGTGCATATTGTCAAAAGTTAGGACATGATGAGCATAAGTGTTTTCAAAAGAAAATTGATGAGCTAACTCACATTATTTAGAAACACAACCTTAAGTTTCCCTCATCAGTGTCTGCTCCTTCTTCTACACAATCGATAGCTTCTACATCTCCATCATCATCCAAAGATAAAGGTAAAGGGAAAGCACTCATGGCTTCCACACATCCTGAGCAAGGTAAATGGTTTCTTGATTTAGGTGCATCACATCATATGGCATCTTCTATGGATGTGTTTTCTTCTATTGAGCCTTGTAATTCTCCTAATATTTTGATGGGTAACAACACATTCATGAGAGTTTGTGGGAAAGGTTCTATTCCAATGGGAGAAGGGACATTTAATGATGTTCTTTGTGTACCATCCTTGACCACTAATCTTCTTTCTATTTACCAAATTACACATGGGGCACAAGGTAAAATTGTTGAGTTCACTCTTGATTATGTCTACATTAGGGACATGGAGACTAGAGATGTCATAGCTATCAGAGTTGTTGATCATACATCCCACTTGTATTCTTTTTCTAATTTTGTTGACAATGATGATGATACTCATGATGTACCCATCCCTTTGCCAAGGGATAATTATGAGGAGAACTTTGGGCACTTGAATCATTTTTTTGTTGAGACAAGTGTTGATCTTCCTACTCCTCCACTTCCCACTTCTTCAGACATGGGCTCTACTATTCAATAGGATAATCATAGTGTTTCAGATCTTGCAGAGTGTGATGACTACTTGGATGCATCTTAAGAATTTGTTGATTCTCATGATGTATATTTGGAAGACATACATGATGGGGTTTCTCCTTCCCTTGATGACAGTTTCATCATAGCTAGAGACACTTCTTCACCTTCTTTGGAAATTGGTACACCTGATTCTTCTCCTTCTTCACTTGATTTGTCACATGAAGTGATAGATTCTTTGAGCTTGGAGATTCCTAATCAGTCTTCAGAGATTCATGCATGGAGACCTTCATCTTCTTCCTCCTTTCATTTGCACAAGGATTGGCTTCTTCATCATTTGATGTATCTATTTCTTCCTAAGGGGATACATGTTTCTTGTAAGCTTTGGCTTAACTATTGTTTGCAAGTACTCTTCATCAACATGGGAGCTTCTACATTATGGGGGGGATATCATGTCTCCAACTATCCTTCTTATGGGGGGATACTTATTTGTATATACATGATGTATGTAGTTCTTGGGGGGTCTTGAGCACTCCATCCATCCATGCATCTTGTTTTCTTCTCCCTTTTTGGGGGAGGGTTTTTCCCATGAGGTTTTCCCTCTTTCTCCACTTTATGAGAGTTATACATTTCATGTATTGTATTTTGTACATGGGTACCTAACATGGCCTAGTTGTCGGGACCCATCTTGCATTGTGATTTTAAGTGCATTCCCCTAAGTTGCACTTAAGCGGGGGTGTTGGTGTAATTAATTATTCCTAATTACACTTTACTTAATCTTACTTAGGTTAATGCATTGCATAGTAGTTTGTGATTGAGACACCTAGGAGTGTGCACATCTATTAATCACATGGTGTAGGAGAAATTCCACTTTTGGTGTGATAGTTGTCTTCACATACCTCATTGTGTGTGAGATCCACCTTTCGTGCTCTTATCACATTATCATCCTAATCCCATTGCACATACTTTATTGCATAATGGAGGATGATCCACATTTGGTGGACATGTGATTACACCTAGCATAGGTGATAGCTTATCAGCTCCTTATCATTCTCTCTTATTGCATTTCCTATATAAGGAGGCCTATTATGTAATCATTTCATAAAAATGAACATTGATTCATTCATCAATTCAATCAAGGTCAATTCATTGGATCTATTCAATCCATCATTGCATTCATATTTTCTCTCTTGTGCTTTTCTTCAACCTCTAGATCCTTGGTTCAATATTTGCTATTGGCAAATTCTTACAACCATCTATGATCACATAAATTACTTAGATCATCATGTTAAAACCTCCAATTTTACATGGACCTAGTAAACAACCTCTACATAATTCCCCCAAGTGCATGACTCCTCATCTCCAATATCCTCTCCTCACTATTCCTCTAAACATATTATTCCTTTGGAAAAAACATATAACAGAAATGTTAACAACAATGCCAACACATCAAACTTGCCAAAAATCTTTCCCTTTGGCACTGATGGAAACATGAAATTTTCAAAATAGATAATACAATTAGAAACCAAAACAATCTACATATGAGAAAGAGAATCAACATTACTACCAATAATTAGAGCATGTTGACAGGCTCTAGCACAATGCTTACAACTCGGTGGTCATGAGCATGAGGGTTACATTTGGTTTTTCTAGAAATTTGGATTGGCTTAGGATAATTCAACATTAGGTCCTTTTCTTCTTTAGGAGAAAGAACAAAAGAAACAAGACTAGGTTGAGAGATTACTTGAGGACAATGTGTCTAATCCATAGGAGGTGGTAGAAGAACATTTATAGGAGGTGTAGGTGGTGTAGGAAGAAGTCCACATCTAGGGAAAAATATGGAACCTCTTTAGGTTTGGTAAGTTCACAAATATTTTGGACCTTATAGGCTTGGTATGATCGAAAGAGATTGTTAGGATGGGTTTGAGTTGGTTGAGGCATAAAAGGACAAAATAAATCAATTTCAACTAAGTCTCGAGGAACTAAAGTTTGATAAAGACTATGGTTAAGAGTCATTATTCCTCCCTTATGATGAAATTTAAGACATTTATGAATAGTTGAATCCAGGACTTTCATGGAGGTAAGCCAAGGAAGATGAATTTTGACTTGAAGTTGATCAAAATTTGGGATGACAGTGAAAGTAAAAGGTACAGTGTTACCACCAACTTCAACAGAAATGAAATGGAACCATGTGAAGAATAAAGGAAACTATTACAAGTTTAGATCATAACATCATATGTATCATAGAAATAATAGTGCAATCATATAATTTAAATATGTTCCTCAGTTGTCACATTCACCATGCAAGTGGGATCAATAAGGACACCACAAGAAGGAAGTCCAAAAAGATTTGCGACAACATAGAGGGGACCATCAAATGCTTTAATTGTCTCATTACACTCAAAGTTAATGCAAAGCTTTGATGGAGGTTTAGGGTTAGGTTTAACTTTCTTAACCTGGTTGATAACATGATTAGGTTCTTGATCATCATCATTATAGGAAATAAATGTCGGATAAGAAGAAGAAGGCTAAGTAGATTTAATGGTATTGGTTGAATGATAGGGAAAAGGGTTGGTATAGATTTTCAAGTTTTGGTTGGGAGTTAAAAAATATTTATTTCCATTGTTATTATCACCTTCTAAAAATATATCATTGAAATCAATAATGTCTTGAATAATAGTTTTCAACTGGTAACACCCCTCGGTATCATGACCATGTTCATGATGTATTGATAGAAAGCTTTGGGATCAAATAATTTGGATTTAGGTTTATATAGATCAATGGGTTTGATAGGAGGAAGTGTTAATATATTAGAATTAAGTAACATTAACATTACATTATGCAAAAATTTAGAAATATGAGTATAATTATGAGTACATTTTAAAATAAATGAAAAATGAGTCACACCTTTGGATTTTTCTACCACTTGTTCATCAATAGTGTTGGATGAGTTGTTAATTTTGATGAAGATTTTCATTTTCTAAAATTTACTTAAATTGGATGTGGTGTCACTCTTATCAATGAGAACAAGTTCCATTGGAGTGGTTCTCTCAAATTGACTTGCTTGAAGTTGATAATGATGAAGCATAGCACACAAATGAGGAAAGGAAGAAAATTTAGAAAGAAGTATCTTATCTCTAATATCTTTTTATAAATTAGCAATAAAAATGCATTCCACATCAACATCAGGAACATGATAAAATTTTGGATATAAAAGGAGGTGCAACAGATTTATTTCCATTGTTATTGTCACCTTCTGCAGATATAGCATTAAATTAATAAGGTCTTGAATAATAGTTTTCAACTAGTAACACCTCTCTGTACCATGACCTAGTTGACGATGGTATTGACAAAAAGCTTTGGGAACAAAGAATTTGGATTTAGGTTTATATGGATCAATGGATTTGACAGTAGGAAATGTTAACATCTTAGAATTAAGTAACATCAACATAAAATTATCCAAATATTTAAAAATATGAGTATAATTATGACTACATTTAAAAATAGATGACAAAGGAGCCACACCTTTGGGTGTTTCTCCCACTTGTTCATCACTAGTGTTGGATGAGTTGTTGATTTTGATGAAGGTTTTCAGTTTCTCAAATTTGTTTAAATTGGATGTGGCATAATTCTTATCAATGGGAAAAATATTCATTAGTGTGGTTCTCTACAATTGACTCACTTGAAGTTTATAATGATGAAGCAGTGCACACAATTGAGGAAAGGAAGAAAAATTAGAAAGAAGTATCTTATCTCTAATGTATTTTTGTAAATTATCAATAAAATGCATTGCACCTCAACATCAGACATATGATAAGAAATATGAGCATGAAAATGATTAAATCTTGGTAGATTTAATCACTACCATTTTCTTTAATACCTTATTTATAGTGAATTAAATCAGTCAAAGAAATAAACTAATTCAAAATGTATAAAAGAATATAATCATTTGTAAGTGTGTGTGTGTGTGTGTGTGTGATGTATTGATGACTATGTGAAGAGGTATGAGTGTAATCTACAATTGAGGTAGAGAATTGTTGTAATTCATTTGGACTGAACATGCATGTTGGAGATGCTTTTAGGAAGTTCAAGATCAGTGGATTATTTTCCAAGTTAATCTCTAAGGAAGTGAGCCTTCCTTTTTTGTAATTAAGTAGTGATCTCTAGGCAGTGTACCTGAATGCATGTGCATTCCCCTTAAATATTACCTTTTACAAACTATTGTGCTTCTAACAAGGCACATCATCTCGTGGGTTTCATCCCCACCATGGTTTTTCCTTTAGCAGGGTTTCCACATCAAAAATCTTGTTGTTAATGTGTTCATGTGGTGTTATGATTTTGACTTTCATGTTCAACATTAAGATCTATGGTTTAAAGGTTTAATTTTGCAATTTGGTTAAATATTGTGTGGTTAGGAAATAACTGATTCACCCCATCCCATCTCAATTGTGTGGTGCTTCTATATTTCTATCACCATATTATACCAATTATACCCCCTTTTTTAGATATCGTCTTTGTGCAATTACCCTAATAATGAATCCTAACTACTAGGACATATAGCATATTCATATAGAAATGTCTCATAAAGTGGAGTAAAGGAGAAAACCTAGTAGGAAGATAACTCCTCTCCAAAAAGATAAATGATACAATAATGAATATAAAAGTGAATAAGATAGTTCATAGAACAAAGAAATCATGATATACCCCCAACAACTACTTCTAAGTACAAGTACAATGAATCATCACCTCCATAAGAGATAAATGAGAGACTTTGCATCCCCTTATAGTTTGATACTTATAGTGTTGTTAGATGCTCAACATTGGATGTTGAAGACGATACACACTCATTGAACAACACCACAAATGTGTGCAAGAAGAATTCACATTCCAGATATGTAGGAAGTAATATAAATGTACTTAAAGTTTTTAAATTGTCCAAAGACTTAGAAATACCATCATATTGGTTTCCAAACCTATAATGTTGAAATATGACATTTTTTTAAAAAGAATCACTTTTGCTTTTTGTAAATCATTTGTGGATTCATATGTAGCAAAGAGTGATGATATTTCAATGCATGTCAGAGGATAAAATTATTCATCTCCATAATGCTCAAGAAGGTGTGGAAGTTCTTGAATGCACAACTTCATAGAAATGCCTAGAAAGAAATTACTCAAGAAAAGATTTTGAAGATAAATACAACTAAAATAGTCATGGAAGTTTTCTTGACATGACTCACAAGAATTCTCACAAGAAATAATCAAGACATGTGAGTGTTTCTGAGCTACCATTTAAAAGTTATTTGACAACCAATTTCTCTCTAAATGACCTACTTTTAATTAAATATCAACTAAAACTAAAATATTTTCTATAAGATGGGATCAACCAACTCATTGAGTTCATCAAACAAAAAAAGCTATCCAATGACTATAAATTTGTCAAATTTACCTCCGTAAGTGAAAATTATCACAAAATGAAACTCAACCCCCTTTAATAAGTATTTAGCTACTTAAATTTCAACAAAAATTATGACCTATTATGATGCTATAATAAAATTTAGCACTAGTATTCATACCGGGTGTTAGACTGCTTCAATTGCTTGCATAAACACTAAATCAGAGAAGGGCATGAAAAAACATTCATTTAAATTTCCAAAATATTCACCAATGGTTGAGGTCACTATAATAAGTGGAACAAATGGCATGATCTACTAGAATCAAAACCTAATGCGATTCCTACACCCTCATCCCTAGCTCTCCAACTTCTCAAGGTGGAAATTATCTGACATTGTAAAGACCGATTCCAACTCACAAGAGACACATAAGCTCATCAATGGAAAAATCATAAAGTCAAACACATAAACAAATTCTAATCATAAGACTTTTCAACAAGTATATTCCATTTTCATAATTAAAAATTTACAATATTTTGAAAATAAAGTTGAATGTCCTTAAATTACAATAATAAGAAATCGACCATATTGTCAATAGTACATGAATAATTCAATAATACAATATGAGGTGATAAATACATATAATATGCTGACCAAAATTATTTCACATCAAACATCAAGAGTATACAATACAATAAGGTACATGACCACATGACCGAAATGATATGAGATATCAGTAAACATGCCATTGGACTATCCAAACGTCCATCTACATGCTCTTGTCTTGTATTCCATCAGAATTCTATCCATATGAAATCTCAAGATGTAAATGTGATCTAGGAATTTTTTATGCCCAACCACGGAGTGGTTAGCTCCCCTAGGGATCCTCTTGAAATGAAGAGCACACCGACCTTGCCTGAGTAATCTATCAATTGGAAATGATCGATGTAGGGGCATTCTTGGGTCCTCGGTGAATCTGCATGGTGGTGTGTTACTTGGCCAGTGTTACTCGGTTGCAACCTTAACCGATGGTCTCGGTTATTGAAGGAAGCTCAGTCATTGAAGGAACTCAGTGAGACTTTTTGTGCTCGATGGAACTAGTGCTTGGTAATGCTTGTGTTGTTCAGTGTTGCTTGGCTTGGTCGATTATTTCACTGGTGCTTGATTATTTCTCTGGCGCTCGGTAGTTCTGGTTTACCGACTGGAGTTCTTGAATATTTTATTGGCCCACTTGGTACATTTATTGTTGGTAGCTATTGTTATAGGCCAACATGTTGAATTTAATTATTGTAAGGCTATTTGAGAGCTGACTTGTATTGCATTTAATATTTTTTAGGAGGAGTTAATGGTTTCATCCAGCTAACTTGTGGCTGATGATTATTATTTATAGGATGTTTGGGGTAGTTGTTAAGGCATGACTTGGAGAGATCATGAAAGCATATCTAAGGGTAGCAAATTAGCAAAGTAGTGGAAAAGATCCTGAGTGATCTTGTAGATCAGATTGTTATCTGATACTTTTTAATAGCAAAGCTGGTGGTTTACATACTTGGAGACAAGGAGATTGCTTGGAGGCTTGCAAGCTCAAGTTTAGATCTACCTAAGGGTTTCCATCATTCGCTGATAGTTTTCAGGACTGAACTAGGTGGGGGTGTCTTGGATCTTGTTGATCTTACAGAATTATTTTTTATTGTAATTAGCCCTAATCCAAAAGGCCTTACAGTCGGGCATTATAATAAAAATATGTTTTGAAACAATTGGTGTTGTGTTATTCCATTGTGTTGTTCTAAAGCTACAAGGTTTGGACTATCCTTAATTGTATCCACCATCTCTTGCTTACATTAGGTGGTATTAGAGCTAAGTTGATCTTGTGGAGTGAAGGTTGACCTAGCAAAGCTGATCTAGCAAAGTTGATCTTATGGGAGAAGAGATCGTATGATTTGAGTTGTAGATCTAGAGCACTGGACTTCTTGAAACTTTCCCTAGTTGTTTATGTGAGGTGGCAGGCTGATTTGACTTGCATACAACTTGGAGGTTGTCACAAGGTGGTCACTGTAAGGTTTGTTGCAGAGTGTTTCTTTTATCTTTAAGGATGCCTCCAAGAAGATTGGACCCTCGAGTGATTACAGATCTATGTGATACTATGGAATCTAGGATTATAGAGAAGGTGAAATTAGCTTTTAGATCTGAGATGGAGTTGATGAAGAATGACATGGTCACTAAGATCATGAGAGCTATGGTTGGTGTACCTCAAAATGTTGGTGAAGAAGGACACCATTCTTTTGAGTGCACATGGAAGAAGCTTGGTGACTATTGAATTACTGTGGTGAATGAAGATGTTGAGAACGAACCTGAATCTAAGAACTTCTTGTTTCGGTGAACATTATCAGTACAAAGGAGAAACCTTGTCAAAGGAGTAACTTGTTCAGGACTCTTTGCAAGTCTAGAGGTAAAATTTTTTATGTTATTGTTGATAGTGGTAGCACTGACACCCTTGTTGCTGAGGACATGGTTCAGAAACTTGGTTTGAATACAATGAGACATCCACATCCTTATAGGATTGGCTGGTTGCAAGATGATCGTGCTCTAGAAGTAAGAGAACAATGCTTTATTGATGTTCAGATTGGCCAGTATAAGGATCTTGTGTTATGTGACATTGTGGAGATGAATAGTTTTCATATATTACTCGGTAGACCTTGGCAGTATGATTGTAGAGCTATGTATGATTGTGTGAAGAATGTGTTTACTGTTGAGAAGGATGACATGAAGTTTTCCCTGATACCTTTGATGGATACAACACTCAGTAGGAGAAGTCTGAGTATTGGTAGCCAAGTTGAGATGGTAGATCCTGAGAGAATGAATGATCAGTTTGGAGAAAAGGCATGTGTGTTATCAAGGAAAGACTTGAAGAGATAGAGGAAGCTGAAGTGGAAGAGTATGCAAAATGAAAAGGTGGAGGACTTGTATGTGAATAACCAGTTCGGGATTTATGTGTTGAATCCTGGAAGATGTTCTTCTCACATATGAACATCTTTTTGAACTTGGGATGTCTGATGCAGGGGCATTCTTGGGTCCTCAATGAATCTGCATGGTGGTGTGTTACTTGGCCAGTGTTACTTGGTTGTAGCCTTAACTAATGGTCTCACTTATTGAAGGAAGCTAGATCACTGAAGGAACTCGGTGAGACTTCTTGTGCTTGGTGGAACTGGTGCTCGGTAATGCCTGTGTTGCTTAGTGTTTCTTGGCTTGGTCGGTTGTTTCACTTGTGCTCGGTTGTTTCTCTGGCTCTTGGTAGTTCTAGTTTATCGACTGGAGTTCTTGAAGATTTGCTTGGCCCACTTGCTACATTTATTTTTGGTAGCTATTGTTATAGGCTGACATGTTGAATTTAATTATTGTAAGGCTATTTGAGAGCCGACTTGTATTACATTTAATATTTATTAGGAGGAGTTAGAAGTTTCATCTAGCCGACTTGTGGCTAATGATTATTATTTATAGGATGTTTGGGGTAGTTTTTTAGGCATGACCTGGAAAGATCATGAAAGCAGATCTGAGGGTAGTAGATTAGTGAAGTTGTGGAAAAGATCCTGTGTGATCTTGCAGATCAAATTGTTATCTGATAGTTTGCAATAGTAGAGATTGTGGTTTGCATACTTGGAGACAAGGAGATTTCTTGGAGGCTTGCAAGCTCAATTTTAGATCTACCTTAGGGTTTCCATCAGTCGCTAATAGTTTTTCAGGACTGCACTAGCTAGGGTTGTCTTGGATGTTGTTTATCTTGCAAAATTGTTTTTGATTGTAATTGGACCTAACCCAGAAGGCCTTACAGCTGAGAATGTTAATGAAAATATGTTTTGAAACAATTGGTATTGTGTTAGTCTGCTGTGTTGTTCTGAAGCTGCAAGGTTTTGACTATCCTTAATTGGATCCACCATCCCTTGCCTACATCAATGATGGATCGTAAAGGATCTAGTGCAAGCTATGAACTAACTACTTTTCTCATACATAAAAGTAGAACTAACAAAGATATGCACGAGAGAATAAAAAATAACCAATGCAAAATTTATTATGTATTTCCATAGCTTAGGCATAAGCATTTAATAACCATATTTCTACTTGCAGGTATAAGAAAATAAATTTACCCTTCTTTGTTTATCCATATTTGACACTCTTTCCCATGAAATTTTCCTCTAAAACATAAAATAAGACAAATAATATATATTCATGCATCTAAAACAATCTCCTTCTCTAGTTTTCCTGATAATAATCTCATAGTCAATTTTTCTATATTAAAGGATTATGTGGTTTTACTGACAAGCTAGTATTTATTACCTACTGAAATAAATTACATATTCACAATTCTCAGATATATGGAAAATAAAGGAAGATCTACATTTATGATTTATGTGTTCATGCAAATGCTATGTAGGAAGTTCATATACCTCTTGTCACACTTTCTAATGATAAAAAACAATAACATTGCCAAAGCTACATGAAATTCATATTTTTCATGTCGCAGTTTAAATGAACTAATAATTATATGTTCTCTACAGTTTAGCCATAAGATCGATGGTGATGATTTTCAAATAGAGTTCTATGCATGTGAATTTTTATCACTAACTGGGTCCTATTAAAAGTATTCTAATATCAAAATCAAAATATTATTCCAATCTCTTCCTTCTCAAAACTTTTACATAATCAGATCTTTAAAACTGATTTTCTACAAGAAAAATGGGTATTGGATTTGTAAAATTCCCTCTACAGAATAAGTAGCCACAAAGCTACTGACATTGTCTTCTTGATCCTAAAGAGTTATGGCTAAAGCGTTGAAATTTTAAATTCTGAATTTATGTGTTGTGTTGCCTAAACCGTGTTACTCTTCAGCTACATTTTATCTTAATAAACTATCAAATCTAAAAATAAAAATTAAATCTTTCTTTCAATTGTTTAATGCACTAAATTCCTACTGCAAATCCTTAAATTTTGAAGGATTTTAAAAAAATCCTGGCAATACAAGTTTTAAGTTTGCAAATTTGTTCAAAATAAGGAATAATTATATTTTTACATTTATTCTAGCCAAAGTAAACACACAGAGATATATCATCATTTAAGTATAATACTTGAACAAATATCAAAAGATAAAAACCTAGAGAATTCATGAGAGAAACTTGCAAATAAATCCTTTCCAACTTCTATGTTAAATTATCTTATTTCAGTTATCCTGATTTCCCTTGTCTTTGTCCTCCTTTTTAAAATTATATTAGTTTGTTCTCCTTCTAAGGCATAAAATATAGATCTCTCTCTTCAACAATCCACTTTCCTGTACTGTGCTTCCCATTTTGATTTCCTCACTCCCCCTTGTCTATCTTTTCTCCTAAAATATCCTATGGTCCTCTCTATTCAAAAACTCCAATGTACTTAATTACTATATTGGCATCCTCTTAAACTTTCACAACTTTCCCTCTATTCAACCTCCGTGAGTCTGGAGTTGTTTTTTCTTCTTCAATACTGCCCTACTCCTTATTCCATTCTACTGTCATGCATCCCCATAATCTATCATAACTTATTCAAAACATAGGAGACTCCTCCCATGGTGTTTTTCTCTTCCCTTACTTGTGTGTGTAGTTGGAGAGGAACGCAAAGAAAGACTCAACATTTTCCTCTTTCCATGCGTGACTAAATCATTTCCCCTTTGCATATCTTATACTTAGACTTACTCAAACACTATGTGGCTCAAAATTTGTTTTGAAAAAATACTTCTCTCTTGCATTAATTTAGCTTGTCACATAGGAATTAATTTTCATTCCTTAGACTATTCATAGTAAACATACCTTCGAGGCAGATTTTAAACATGAAAAAGGTATGTTAATGAATAGTTTTATTCTCTCTATAGACGAGTCCCTTCACACTTTTTCCTCCCCAAAATAGACACTCATACCATAGTCTCTTTGACTAAAATACTAAGTTTATGATAAGTTAATTATTTAAATTATCTCTTGTAGCATGGTTAGTGGTTTCCTTATAATGGTTCTATTATTCATCTCATTAACAATAAGATTGAAATACATTTAAATGTATATCAATTTTCACCTGACTAAACTCAATTTATCAGTTACAAAATGAAATCAACCAATTCTTTTATTTCTGAGATAAATTCAAATAACTTAAAACACACTTAAATTTAATCAGCATTTGAGTTCATGAGATAAGAAAAAATACACACACAATATGATAACAAAATAACTACATGTTGTGTGCTTTCAGCCATCTTTTATTCTTGTCACATCCTTACCAAGAAGATAGATTTCTCTAACTCAATCACATCTATGTCTTTGTCTCTTTCCCATCATACTAGCACTCAACTGGTCATCAATAGGTTAGTCCATTAAATCTAGAATCAAATTGAAATGCATATTTCATTTACATAACATAATAACTTTCCAATTCATCAATATACATCATTAAATAACATTTCGTAATGTAATTCAAATTCCATACATAACATCATTTTTCATTTCATCAATTCATTTCATCATAAAATAATTTAAAAAATAATAATCTCTGTCTAAAACATTTATTTAATACTTCGGTCAAAATAACCTTCGACCAAGTCAACATAAGTCAAATAAATTTGCTAAAAGGTCTCATAAATCAGGAGAACCAAATCGGGTTATGACATATGTCCCCTCTAAGAGAAGACATCGACTTGATGTCTTATGAAAGCATATAAATAAGTCCATAAAAAGATAGAAGGCACTGATCTAACTATAATTTGAAAATTGTCATTTGGTTCATACTTTGTGGTTTGTAGATTATATAATCATTATTTCAAAAATATTACTTTTGAGTCCTTAGTTTAATCCACTTTAGTCAATATTTATAGAATAGAGATCATTAGAGGATTTGTTTCTTTCCTCCAAGGATCATTCACCACCTTGGGAGGAACTTTTTTTATTTATGTACGCAGTTGTGCAACATAGAGAATTTGATAGTTTAAAGTGAATTTAGGCCTACCAACCTTGGCTTGATTAAGCCAAAATTGCAGAGGTATTAGTGAGTACGTGTCAGTTGGCCAAAAGTGATCCATCATTTTTGGGCACCAACAATACCCATGGTTTATTATAGCATATCTTTCAGAGGAGCATTGTCCAAAGATTCCAATGTTGGGAAAATATTAAAAAATACAAAAAAAATAGAAAAAAAAAAAGAAAACAAAAGGAAAAAAAGTGCCTTGGTGAAAACCTAGCAATAGGCACCTTGGTAGAAAAAGTAAAGAGAAACAAATACCATGATGAAAACTTGGTAAACAGGCATCATGCATAATTCCTCCTTCTTGCACTCCACACTTGGGGGCAAGTTTCATCCATATTTCCTTTCTCACCTTCATCTTGACAAGGTTGAACACATCCATGAGCATTGATGATCTTGACATCTGTTATCCTTGCCATCAGCTTATATACTTGTTGCATCCATGTTACCCTATCATGATCTTGCTTATCCCAAATTCACCTTCATTATTCCTTGATAGTCTTTCCATAATCCCAAAACATTCCTTCATAGCCTCCATCACCCCTTTATCCTGATTGCATTGTCTTATACACATCTTACCCAAAGTGACCGTTGGTCTTGATCAAAATGAAGAACTTAAAGTAAAAAATTTGTTATCAAGAACTTCTTGGCATGTCAACTTCTTTTGGATCCCTCATTTTCATGACAACAGATCGTTATCCTATAGGCTATCTAGCACTGCATCATTGGCTTCCATCGCTTATCCAAAACATGCTTCACATTGCTATATCATTTTTCCTTAGCTTGGATACTCTTGAGGAGATGGTCCTACGGGTCTCATTCGCATGCTTCATCCATCATGGCCTTTTCATCTCTAATCCATCAGCTTGTAAATCCATCCTTCATGTCCTATATCTTGCTAGACATTGGGGGAAAACCAATGTGATCTTGTTTGAGAGTTGGTAAATTGTTTGCATAAAGTTCTTTGAGTTGCAGCTTGCATGAACCGAGTCTTTGCAATATTTTGGAAGTTTTCCCAAGTCCAACATTTTTCCTATCCAACTAGGGGCATTGGATCTTAATCAGCAGATTTCAACAAACACGCATCAATTCACATAAAGCAATGCATTAAGCTACAAATAGATTCAAGAGTGCTATAATCAGTCATATCAGATAGACTTATCAGAGCTTTAGAAGAGAGAGATTTTCATGAACCTTTGATGGATATCATTGTTCACAACCAAGTATTTGAGCCTACAACTTGATCCTTGAACCTTCATTGACTTTATTATTTGGGATTAAAAATTGACAAAACACCTTAAAGATCAGAATGCTTGGAAATTCTTTTTGAAAATCTTGATACATTGCAAAACACTTGAAGCTTTCTTTTGATAATCTTTATTGAATTAAATTTTATCACATCTTTTTAGCTAATCGATGATGTTTCAACTAGATTGGCAATGATGGAGATGATATTTTTCTTGCCTTTGAGTGACTATCTTGAGGGAGATCTAACAACTTATGTGAATTCATCTAACGACATGGTCATCAAAGAACCATCAAGGACTCTCATATAAGGTGGAGGGTTAACCTTTGTTTGTTTGCAACATTGAATCCGTGGAAAAGGGTATTCATATTCCCATAGTTGGTCATCCAACTATTGAGGGTTGTACTTGGTTCAAAAAGGAGGTTACCAAAAAGTGATAAAAAGTGGTATTCATATCATCATGATGTGGTCAGTGATGATTGTACTAGCTTTCTGGTCCCAAAATGCTCAATGATGAAAATTTATCCTCATGGCATTTATTTGCTAAAAGCTAGTGACACTTAGTTGCATTGCATTGCATTGTCATGTTTGATTGCATTGCATTTTCATATTAGATTAAGTGCATTGGTTTGTAGTTATTTTTCCAAGGGAAAAGGGGGTTCAGTTATCAATCTTGATCAATCAAAAAGGGGAAATCTAGGAAAAGTCCATATCATCGTATCAATGTTCATAACATCAAAGATCCAACAATCAGTATATCAAGATACAATATCAATACCAAAATGATACATCCAAGTCCTGATCAATAAAACGTCATCCTGATACATAATCAACAACAAGGAAGATCCATAAATCTAATATCCAAGAAGCTAGGGACTGTATGTATAACTTACGAAAATGTGCCTGTTTGGCAAAACAAAGGAATCATATCAGTATACCATATCAATGAATTATCTAAAGTCAATTAGTCTATCAAAAGTATCAAGAAATCACACCCAATACCATTTGTTCATGTCTCTATGTCCTAAGAACGAAGCAACAGTATCTATCATATCAGTTTTCACACTAATTGATTTATCCTACCAGTGACCTACCTATCAGTTATCCCATATTAGTTTTACTATCCTATGAGATTGACAAATCACGTTCATTGGTACTATTATCCTAATATCCTAATCACTTATTTGTTTAACTACAATAGACCTAGCTATCTTGGACATTTAATCATTCATCCAGAGACATCAACAACATTTTATTAATCAGGGTTTTTCTATATCAGCATATCAAATCAAATCGGGGCATCCTTGAATGCATAGGATATCATCAAATTTTTAGAAATGAAAACATATTCAATGAATCAAACATTCTCAAAATTCTCAAATCAAACGATTAATATGTTGTAATTTTTAAGGGAGCATTAGGGTATCAAATTGAAATTGAAATTAGACATCATGAAATCAGTGGGGCATCACAAAAAATTGTGTATCAGAGGTAGCAATCATATCATATCAACATCAGTATCATATCATATCGTATCAGAGGCAGCAATCAATCAGTATCAAAGGCATATCAGGGAATCAACAATCAAGACCTAAAAGCAATCAAGACTCACAGGAATCTTTGAATCAATGTTCTTCGCACATCAATTCAAAGAGGGGCATTTGTAGACATGTAAAATTGGATAAGTGCTTTTTAAAATTGCAAAAATCATTAAATGGCTCAAAATCATCAAAATGCATTAAAATGGATCAAATCAATTAAAAATAGAAAAAATCAATTAAAGAAAAGGAACAATCAAATAATGAGGTTAAATAATTAAATGAAAGCTTAAAGGGGTCAAAAACACTACATAATTGATTTTAATCAATTAAGTGTATAGTTGTTTAATCAAAAATCAAAATGAACCTATTACCCTTACATGGCTAAATTTAATTAATTAATTGAATTTAATAATTCCTAATTTCTTTCAACAAAGTTGAGCAACCAATGAAATTGAGAACAAAAAGACATAAATCACTCAAACATTTAAAGTGTCCAAAGCTTTGAGACCATTTAAAGGATTGTCCCCTCATTGTGCCCCCATTTATGAACAAAGCAAAGTATTTTAACTCGACCAAGGGATAATCATGATTACTTCACTCCACCCCCTACCCTTTGGAAATTACTATAAATATAGAGCATTTTGGGAGAAATTATCATCTTAGAATTTCATTTGCAAAGCATTGTTACTATAGGCAATTGAGAGCATTCTAAGAGCATTTGAGCATTTAGCATTATAATTGTATCATTTTGAGCTAGATTAAACATTGAATGAGCATTGTAGAAGCATAGTAGAAGCATAATTTCTCATTTTAGAGGTGTCACTAGTGAGGATTTAAGCTGAGAGCTTCACTTACCACTTCTTTCTAGAGAACCATGAGATGTTATAGATTATAGTTTCAATTCTAATTAGATTTGCATTACATATTTACTTTCAATTGTTGCTATTAGATCTTAATTTCATGAAGGTGATATTCATCATCACACAACTTATTTTGGCCTTCACTACCTAATTCATGTCCTTCTCAAGATGATAATATTTTTGTCTCATATCAAGCCTATAAGCATCGCAAAATTCTTGAGTTAAGCATGCCTCATATGGATCTTAACCATGGTCTTTTGCCTACACCTTCCATACCTCCTTTTTCCATGGCTTCTAGTTCTATTAATCAAGCTTCTAGTGTTTCTTTTCAGCCTACTGAGAATCCTACTAATCCTCCTATAGAACCTGTGAAGAAACCAGTGGTTGTCCCTCCTAGTTCTCAACATATTTCAAACAAGACAAAATGTAACTGATTTGCTAATGAATGTCATAAGAAGCATCAAGATGAAGCTAAAGCCCATGCCTCTATTCTTCCAAGCTCTTTACCTTATTTTTCCCAGCCTATGCATGATGTGTTAGAAGAAGTTAATAATAATAATGATGTTAAGATGCATGATTATGATGATTCTATTCATATCTTAGATCCTATTTTGATTAATCTGGATGAAGAAGATACTCTTGATGATAGTAATGATGTTAATGATGAATACGAGACTATTGACATTGACATTGATTTACCTAATATGCTTTCAACATAATTGATAATTACACCTAGTATCGAACATTACGATTCTCAAGAGGATCCTTGTTTGGAACTGGCTATCATTCCTACTATGTTGGATATAGTCCCTCTTGCAAGTTTCCCACCTTCCCAAAATGATATATAACGAGATGGGGAGAGTAGGCGACGCACTTGATTGAATTTTCCTTCATGGTAGCTTTTTGTGTGTTTGCCTAATGTATTGTGCTTCTCCCGTAAAGTGTTTGCTAAATTTTTGTTTGATTCTTTTATACGACCCTTGTTACTTTGTTGGTGCAAGGTGATAAAGGAATCGAACCTATTTTAATATTCCTCTATCTGTATCTCTATTATTCTATGTGTTTTTTTCATGTTATGTTGTGCTTGTGCTACTTTTCACGAATGTCTTCCTTGTATAGTCCGCTTGGATTTGTGACTTGGTAGCACTAGATCTTTTTGGTCTCCATGTTGTGGTCCAAAAAGACTCTTCTTTGTAACTCTTATGTTTTCTTTCCTCCATTGTGATTGTAGTTCTACTTTATTTAGGGAATGATGTCAATTCATTTGTAATAATATCATATATATAGTATCTTATGATCATATTGACCCCATGGTAGGTAGATCCCTTCTGTGTTATTCGTATGTTTATGTAGTATTTCCCTTGATTTGTCTTTTCTTGGGGGCATCTCATAGTGGAAACGTAATTAGTGGAGTTGTTTATGTTTTCATTAAATCCATTGCTCTAGTTAAAGTGTTAGCAATGACTTTAATGTGGGGGCATACGCTTTGCTCACTTTTTGAACACATGCACTTTCAATACATATATTTTTCAAGGCTCTTTTATCCCTTTATAGATTAGTGACTAATCCTTAAAGCATGGATTTTTATCTTATAGGATCTCTTGATCGCTCCAGTTTCATTTTAAAAATTTTGATCCCTTAAGGTCGGAGGTGTCCTTAAGACTGGATCTCTTTTTCTTTGGCTTTTCTCTTTTGGAATAGAATATTTCTAAGGGTGAATACTTGATGGGTTGACTAGTGAGTAGCCACATTCACTGGGTGGTTCAATTCCAACTTTCTAGTTGCGTTGTTTTCTTCTGTGGTTCACAATGAGACATAAGTTCTCATTGGGCAAGGCAATCACACCATCTTCTCTCGCTTTTCTAGATATGTATCTCTTATTGTAATCTTAGAGTTGACAAAGACTTGAGTCCCTGGGGGCTTAAGGATCCCTTTGTCCCTTTGATTTCAATAAGATTATCTTTTTTGTTGTGATCTACTTTACCAAGAGTTTGCATCGAGTTCATACTCTTGCTAAAGTGGGGGCTAAATGTATCGTCAAAAAATGGAAGCACTTCCATTTAGGACCTGTTTATCCCTCTGAGTAAGTAGTTTGGGGTAATGTCAAATGCCTTGAATGGGTCTTTGATTTGGATCTAGCTTTTCCCTCTATTCTGCTTCTCTTTCCACCTTTTTCTAGCCTATTTTTGGCACCTAATCCTGAGAAATTGAGATTCTTGACCTCAGGGTCAAGGTCAACCTTTAGGGTTAAGGTTGACTTCAACCTTAACCTAGGTAAGAGTTGACCTTGACCCTGACCCTGGGTCTAGATTTCAAGTTCTGAAAGTTTCAAGATGTCAGGTTTCAGAAAGTTTATTTTCTTGCTTCCGAGTCGGCTGTTTCAAGCTTCGAAATGGTAAACTCTCGAATGATATTTAAATTGGTTCCATTTCAAAGAGTAAAGGATTAAATTGGAATGTAATACTCCTATGTAGGCCTCTCTATAAGTTTGTGCCCTAACCTGTATAAAAGGAAGCCTTCTCCTCTCATCCATCATCCATTATTCACACAAGCACTCAAGCAAGAGAAATCAAGCAATTGTCAAGAAAGTAAGAAGGAGAAAGAAAGAATTCAAGCATTCATTCATCTTCAAGCATTCAAGATCCAATTCATCAAGGAGATCCATTGGAAGCCATTGAATAATTCAATCTCTATGGAGCCCCTTTGTTGAAGACTTCACTATCCATTTCCATTCAAGCTTCTTCTATTTCAAGATCTATTAAAGATTGGTGTTGAAGATCTAATAAAATTGATTTGAGATATCCTACATAAAATTATACATTCATTTGGAGTATCCATACTTATGGATTCAAGGATTCAAATCCTCCATAAGGTTTTCAACATAAGCAAGGTGAATTATTCCATTTACTTTGTTTATTGCTGCAATTTCAATTACATTTCAAGGTTAATTCCAAAACTGAGGTTTGACCAAGGCAAACCCTTGATAAAAAAAGAAAACCCTTTTTCTTGTAGGTATAGGCATGGGAAAATGAATCACATATAAGATCTGAGTACCCTTTTCAGTGAAATTTCAGGATCCGCGAATAGATTTTCCTTTAGAACAGTGCATGTCAAGATCAACATAAAGGGGTAAGATTATACCCCGAGGTAAGATCTTACCCCTGTGTTGGGTCAAGGTTGACCTTTCTCAAAGTAGGAGAAGGTTTCTGGGTTTTCTCTATTTCTGTGTTTCCAGGCCAAATTTGGTTGCATAATTTCCCGAAACTCAGTACAGACACCAGAAAACAACATTTTCCAGATCTGTCCTATTTTGAAGTTAATTCTTGTCTTCAATTCAATTAATATTTCAATACTTCCTTTCCATAATGGAATATAATTTTTTGTCCTTTCTTCATATTCTCCATCGATTGATTCATTTATGTATTGACTGTCTTCTTGTGGTTAATCAATTTGGATCTTTTCTTTGGAAATCTGGGGTTAAGAAGAGGGTCTTATCTTCCCTAGTCCTATATATCTCATTACATCCAATCATTCTCATCATCCTCATTTTTATATATTACAATTGGAAAATGAATCCAACATGGGAACCTTTAAGGAATGTTCTATGTCGATGCTAACAATGAAATGTTAGAATGTTAAAAAAATTGTTAGTTGTAGTTTTATGCTAAAAGACCTGATTCCTTATGGGCTCCCTAGTGGGGATGTTACACACTACAATGTTGCGGGAGGAGGTAGGGCCTCTTGGAAAATCCATACAGATGAATTTAGGTTTATTATCTAAAATAATAAAGATAACAACCCCATGGCTCGATCAGGGTCATCGTCACCCTTGACAACTGATACCCAACATCACATGTGAGCCTTATTATTTTATTATATACAAATGTGTCATTACCACAAAAAATATGGTAGGAAACTTCTCCATTTGGATTTATGGGTAATGGTTCCATGAGAGTGCATCTTATGACCTATCTCCTTAGTTTCCAACCTTTTACACACCTTCAATGCTCTTGACATGAGTTATTATCCACACCACATACAAAGTCATATAAAATAGGTTCTTCTCCTTGACATCCCAAAATTGCTGGTGGATATTATTTGAAGTAATTTAGGACAAACTGAAATGATCCATATCAGTGATGATGGTGATCATTAAATAATACATCTATTGTGTGTACTCCTTTACATTTGGTTCCCTAAAGATGTAGCTCAACATTGCAATCATCCCTTGTATGGGTAGGATGAAATCAGCTCATATGATGGTACCTGACATCTTTGTTGCATTCTTCCATGACATTGTGAGCCAATTTTTATTCAAAAAATTCTTATTTTCTACATTCATCTTTCTATATTCAGCCATGGAGAATTCCTTAACCACAGTTAGAGGCTTTGATTTTCTGGGGATGTAGAGGATAGTGTAGATGGAATCCACATCAAAAGTGGCCACCTGAGTCTCTTTTGGCTATGTACATTTGATGGTGACCTCTAAATAATGGTTGGATAGATTAGTAGTGAGCTATGAAAATTAGAGCAATAGGAACAAGGAAGAATCCTACAACAAACCATTTATCTTAAGTTAGTAGCTTGTGTGATCTTCTAATGGTAGCACCATCTTAACCATAGATTTTATTAGCTATAAATCACAATCTCCCAAATCTATATCTATTCTATTTTTTCCTTTTCTATCTAACTTAGGAACCATGTCTTGACCCTTTTATATGTATCTCATTGTGAGAGGTTCCCTTTCTAGATCTTGTTCTACCTTGGATTTCCTTCATGACAAACCTACAGGTACCTACCCTACTTTAGCTTCCTGATTTGATGATGAGGATGTCATTATATTCATTGTATTTAGCTACAAAATCAAGTAACTTAGTCAACTTATGCACAATATAATGAACATACTAAAAAGTAAACATAGTCTGGGGATTTATGTGGGGACTTCCATGGAAAAGAATGGATGAGTTAAGATGAAGTCCTAGGATGCAAAGCTCAAAGTCAACAATTTTATTAAGGAATTTGTAGGGAATGAATGCCAGGAGTACCAAACTATGAATCTAATACAAGGCCTTCTTATTTTGGGGGTAGATGGTAAAGGAGAATCACATGATGCAAACTCTGGAGTTAACTTAACAAATCTAAGACTTCTACCATAAGGAATTTTGGGAGTTTAGACTTAACTTGAAAGTGCAAGTTTCAAGGGAAAGATTTGCAACCAAAACAATGTTAACTTGACTAACTCTAGGGAAATTTGAATCTCAGTCATGAAAATGACTGGTAGGCCAAAAACCAAAGTGCCAAACCATGAGGGCCTATGACTAGTTGGTGAATAGTGAAAACTTCTACAAAAATAGCATCAAACCAGAAATATAAGGTGTGACAATGAAGAACCTAACCTACCAGGAGCACGTGAAGACAATCAAACATTAGTTTAAACAATCATGCAACACACAACAAATATTCAAACACACCACCTCTGATTGAACCAAAATGGGAGCACCCAAGTCCCATTTGATTTGTTCATTTTGGAGAATGTGGATGTGCACTCCAAACACAATGAAAAAATCCCTAATGTAAGCTTGGAATGATTAAGTCCTAAATGCAAGCTAAAGGAGATCCCAAAATGGTGCAAAACTAGTATGAAGAACTAGCTTGCAACAAGGGTTTCCAAATGAGAAAATGAAGATTAACAACTACAAATGATGTGCAAGATTGAGATTCATTTAGCATTAAGCATGCTTATGTGATTTAGATCTAAAGGAAACTACAATGCTATGTAAACTAAGATTCACTCACCATTAACCTTAGACATACTATGTGATTAAGATTGAAGAACAAGAACAAGAAACTGACATGCTAAATTGCTTTGAAATTCTAGAGCTAAACTAGCATGATAATAATACAAAAATGATTTAGTGATTTTGTCACATAAGGGCATCTATTTATAGATTTTTGGAGGGAGGAAGAGGGCTTGGATGAGGTGGCACCTATGTGGAATCCACATGGGAGCCACATAGGAGACACACAGACTAGAGAGGATGGCTATGATAAAAGGTCAATTTGAGACAAGATGGGCATTTAAGGTTTGAAGGGCTCAAGGTTGTGTTAGCCCATTTTCCTGTCATTGCCAAAATCCAATGAAAATGGTCTATTCCTACAAAACCCTAAGAAGTTTCAATGTCCTGCTGCAAACTTGTTTTAATTAGTGAATAAAATTTATGATGTTTTATGGCTTGCAAACTTAGTCAAGGATAGTTCAAGGTGTGTGTATGCTCCATTTCAGAGCGCATCAATTTTGGTGCAAAAACTAGTGAGACATGTAGTAATTTGAAGGTATGAAGAATTAGGGTTTATCCATGCCCAAGGGTTTCAAAATTTGTCTAAGTCCATAAAAAAACCCTAGCAATTTTTATTTCTTCGTTACCTTTTCCTGGTCACTTAAGTTCTCTTTCTGCACGTGCCTTTTCCTTTTCCTTTGTTTGAGTGTTCTCTAGGTTCTCAAGTGGTTAGTAATTTCATGTAGCGACTTAGCGAATGTAGTGGTTGTGTATTATCCTAATCTTGGTGGTCTATGGCCTAACATTTAGTGATCCAGGGGGAGGTCTTGTTTTACTTCAGTCACTGAATCTCGTAATGAAATGGCTAAGACACTTAATATTCAGTGAATTGGCGAGGACTGTTGATGCAGATCGAGATCAACGGCTGGTGCTAGTTCTCATTATGAAACCCAAGGTTAAGAAAATATCCAGCGAATGCGAGATTTCCTCAGTCACTTAATCTCCAAGTTTGATCATAGTTAAAGGCTGGTCAAGGTTTTCCCTTTTTTGCCAGATCGCCAGATAAAAGATGAGTTAAGTCAAGAGCTCGGCGATTCAGTGACAACCATGGATGGAGGATTAGATTGATGGCTGATGTTTAATCTTGGTAGCTAACTGAGGTTAAGGAAAAGATCTAGCAATTCAAAGATCAAGGTTTTTTCTTATTCTCTAGATATAACCCCAGTTAAGATAGTTATTTAGAAATTGCAAGATTCTTCAGTAGCACAATCTCTAGATGGGCTTGGGTTAGGTCAGGGTTAGAAAAGGTGAGTTCCTAGTGGTTAAGTCTTGTATTCAATGATTTGGTGATCGAGGTGTTCATGTGATCTCTTGATTCTGGTGGTTAGTGCCTTAACATTCAACGATCATGCGAATGTGGTTATCTCAAAGTCGTGCAATGAAATAGCTAAGTCTTCTAACATTTGGTGATTTAGCGGTGGCCATTTATGTAAGTAAGATTAGTTAGTGGTCACATATTATCCCAATGTAACCATGAGTCAAGAAAAGATTCAGCAATCACAAGAATTGCCTTGGTCGCTCATTCTCTATATGAAAATAGGGTTAGTGCCAAGATCCAGTGATCATGAGTTCTTTTAGTCATGTGTTCACCATGCAAAGGTTGGGTTAAGGTAAAGGTTTTTGAGAATCAATATGGACCATTGATGCAGTCAAAATCTAATGGTGAGCGTCAGTTCGCTAGATGAAACCACATGTCAAGAAAAGATTATGCGATCATGAGAATGCTTTGTTCGCATGATCTCCAAACTGAGCTCGGGTTAAGATAAACTTTCAGCAACTATGAGAAAGCCTTCAGTTGTGTAATCTCTGAATGGATTAGAGTTAAGGGAATCTTTCTGAGGTTAAGATGGGTCCATTACTAAATGTTGCTGAGGTGTTCATTTATGATTGGTTGCCAAAGGAAAAGATGATGTGGCCAAATATTTTTCAAGGCTCAATTGATCATTTGTCAATTTTTAAAGACTGTCCAATGTGTCGGGAAAGGATAGAGATCGATGACCATGTTTTAAACTTGACCAATTAACCATCACAACCAGTAATTTGAACTATTTAAGGGTTTTCTGTGAATAAAGGACTAGTTATTAAATGCATGGGTGGCTGATTTACTCATTTTGATCTTGTCCACTGTCACAGTATGGTCCAGAGGTGATACTTGTCTACAAAGGATGTCTATGTCATAGAAAATGGGTGAATTAGTCATGCCAATTATGATTCAGGTGAAGGAAACATGGAGCTAATATGATGAAATTTCTAGTCTCTAATGTACCAATCAAGATTTTGGCCATAAATAAGGATCAAATTGAATATAATTGCTTCATCTTTCCTGGCATGTCTTTTCTACTGTAATTTCTTGATTGAATCTGGTTGGTGTGGTTGTTGGAAACCCTAACCCTATCCTAGTCATCCGTAGCTTGTTGCATCCTAATTTTTAGGGATCCCAAGATTTCTAGTGACTACATATAGTGCAACTTATTATATTTTTAAAAGCATGGTAAAATTTGTAACTAGATAGAGAGAGCTTGGATCTAGGTTTTGATTCTAGCATTTTGTCATTTTCAATGTATTGATACTAAAAATTTTAATGAGAATATACTTGAATTCCATCTCAGATTTGTGAATGTCTTCTTGTTTTGACATTGAATTCTTATATGTTAATATTGCAAAGAAAGTTAATATATTGTTTACAAAGTAGATTGTGAAGTTGTTCTTGAATTCCTTCAAGGAAGGATTAAATTCTTATGGATAAATTCAGAGAATTCATGGTCCTTGTGAGAATCTAATGTTTGAATGTGAGAGTGAGAGGAATAATAGGCAAAGAAATTATTCCAAATTTGGGTGTGTTTGAGTTAAGTTTTCTATTAATGTATGTTGTATTTGACTCTGTACCCTAGGATAAGACACTAATCTTTTCTCAGGAAGTAGTTCTTCATCATCAATCAACTTATAAATGATAAAATCTTTCAATCAATGTGTCAAGGACATCAATGCTTAATATTTATTGATTCCTTTAAGAAGTGAATCCAAGGTACACTTGCTTGAGCATTAAGGCTCAAAGTGTAGGAGGACTAATATCCTAGTCCTTGTTCATTGACCCTTTTTCTTGTCAGATTTGGAGTGGGTTACAAGAGTCAGAGACATTTATTTGTCAATCATATTGTAAATCTGCAAGTAGAAATAAAAGGAACCAATAGGTTGTTCACACATGTGTGAGAAACTTTGCGGAAGACTGTGGGGGACAAAGTTGTAAGAAAGAGTTGGAGCATTTAAGGAAGTTTGGTGGCTTCCTTGGGAAGAGTTTTTCACACATGTGTGAGAAAATCATTAGCACTAATGAGGTTAGGAATCACTTTTAAAGTGAGGTTAAGAGAGTGATTAGGTAGGAGGATAGGTTTAGCAAGTGAGGTGATGGGTGTAGGCTAGGTTTTAGGTAGAGATTTAGATTAATTTAAATTAGGTTTAGATTAATCCAAGATCAGAAGAATATTAGAATGTGGAGGGATTTAAATAATAATTTATTCCAAAAGGGATTTATGAGGGTACATGTATTAAAATAAGTTTAATACATTAGAGAAGGGAGTATTCAAATTAAATTTAAATACTTTAGACAATGAACCCAACTTAATTAAATATTTTTAATTAAACGGGTAGAGGAATATGACAATAATGATTAATTAATTAAAATTAAATATGATGATATAGGGATTATTAATTAAATAAATTTAATTAATATGAATGATTTTTAGACCCCTCTTTGATGTGATGCTGCAAGTGGCATTGCATAAAAAAAAAAGAAAATAAGTTGCCATAGATAAAATGAGTCACAGTGAAGTGATGACGGTAAGAGGTTGTACCCCCTCGAGAAAATAACGCAAAGGAAATTTTTGTGGAATTTTCTCAAAAGAGACACAAACAAGAAGTGAATGAGGAGAAAAGAGGGGGAAAAAGGGAAATGGGTGATTGGTGAGATAGGATAGATAGAATTCATACCACGAGAAAAAATGCATAATGCAAGATGAATCTAAATATAGCTAACAGGCCTTGGGGATTTCATTGTGTTAATGTTGGAGAGCACAACCTAGGTTGATATAGAAAAGTTAGAGACCTTCCAAGGTTACTAGGAATGAAAGGCCTTGTCACCAATGTTGTAGAGGATTAACACTACAACAAACATGCAAGGGTTTCCCCAACATCACACATGGATCCGGTAGGAGGCATGGTGGAAATGATGTTGAGGAACCCACATATAAATGACATTTCCCAGGTGCACCATGAAACCCAAAAGATCACATGTGAGATGTGCAAGGGTCACATCCGACTGAATCATAGGTAGAAAACAAAATGATCAAAATAAAATTGCCCCAGATTATCCCCATTCATAGTACACCATGATATAATGAGATTGTGGAAACTTTGAGGAGAGGAACAACTAGAAGCCTTCGAAAGATAACCAAGAAGCAAAGAAAAAAATCCAAAAATAGAGTGATAAATCTAAGAGATATCCTTTTCCAAAAGAGATCGACTAACTGGATTGAAGGGGATATTAGGTCAGACATGATGAAAGATGCATCCTACAAGGACCTGGGGATGTGAACTTTTGTGCGGTAAACGATGTTGAGTTAGCAAAAGAGGAATTTGAGATAATCACTTGATCGAGGATGGTGACTAAGGAACTTGCTAAGGTACAAGGCTTGGTGAGAAAACTAAATTGATCACAGTCGTACGGGAAGGATGAGGATATGTATAATGGGATCCAAGAATATAGTACAAAAGGGGGTGGTTGATATTTTTCATGTGAATTTTGTACCTAGTTGGAGACACAACACTTCAGTAAAACATTAGAGGTTAGCAAATCAAGAAATCTGCAAATAAGAACGATATAGCTAACTAGGTGATTTACTGCCTTCTAGTAGGTGTGAGTATGGTATTCTCAGATTCAGACTGAGATCAGTGACAATGCAACACCTAAACGAAGGATTTAATGCTAAAGATGGATGAAATATGAATGCAGATTAATCTATTTTTTTGGATTTTGTATGCAATAAGATGAAAAAATTGATATGAAACTAATCTAGAATGAATTGATATGATATGAAAATTGATCTAACAATGATATACTATGAATGAATGCTATGAATGCTAAAAAACAATAACAAAAATCTCACAATCCCCTTGTTCACAAAAGCTTGATTCTTCAGATGCAAATTCGCCAGAGTAAGTACGGAAATTTGAGGGATTCTTTTGTGAAGAGATGAGCTTTGATTATATAGAAATCCATGGCTTGAGGATGCATTGAGAAAAGCCATAAATCACTCTTGATAAACTCAGGTTGATTTTTGAGTTAACAAGAAATCAGGAAAAGATAAATTCATAAAATCATGCAAAAGCACTTTTTAACTCAAAATAGAGTTTAGTTCACTTTTTCAACTCATAATCACATGTCGAGTTTAGAAAGTTAACAAATTGAAATTGATAATTGATTTAAAGTTGACTTCTTTTTTGATTGTGCATGATTTAATATGAATTAATTTTAAAAATAAAGTGATTTATTCTCAACTTAACTGATTTATGGGTTAATCAATTATTAAATCAAACTTTTATTCTAAACTATATCATTAAATATTGACAACTGGATTTAATTAATTAAATAAGAATTTAATCAATTATTCGTAGGATTTTTGATTTATTATCAAAATTAAATAATATAAATCAAGAATAAATATGATAAATTAGGAATATTCAAGGAATATTCCTCGATGTAGAATTAGGATAAAATCAATTAGGGTTTTGATAAACTGATGTGCAGATGTGCCTTAGGTTAGGACTTTGAAGTCAATTTCATTTGATTTGTCGATGTAGGAGGTTAATGAACCTATAGCCCATTTTTGGGGTATTACAGATATATACAATAAATATGTACAAAAGATTAGGGATTAGGATAGGTCAACAAGGACTGAGATATATAAAAATATCGGGATGCAAGAATAAGGTCTCGTTATACAAGTAATATACATAGGAAGCTCAAGATGTGGGATAGTAATTCAATTGTTGAATGTGATGATTTAGAACACCTTGGGAATGCGGATGGATGTTAGGGATTTGGGTGGAAGTGGTGATAAGTGGGTGAAGGGAATGGAGGGGTGGGAGTTTGATAGATAATGGCATGATCCACTATGTATGGCACCTATTTCCAAGTTTTCACCAACATACTTTCCCAAGGTGCTTGATTACCAATTTTTCACCATTGGATGATTATTTATCTCAACTTTTTTCATTATTTTTTGATTTTTTTATATTATCATCGAGGCACTTGTTTACCAGGTTTTCACCAAGACAATGAGTTTTTAGGACTTTTTGTAATTTTTATGGATTTTGTTAAATACATAGGGGATATTTCAAGCATAGGACCACTTCAGATGGATGACATTGATGGGATAATTTAGGGGCTCCCCTTCAGGTGTAGACAACTGATAGGATCCTGAGCCAAACATGATGTGACAACATAAGGGCCCATACAAGTAGGCTCAAACTTGCCTTTCTTTTCATGATCTTCTTGTAATTTTTTATTCTCTTTAAGGACCATATCGCTCACCTAAAAATGTCCTGGATGTACCTTTTTTTTGTAGCTTCTCTTGAGTAAGTTTTGGTATACAACTAGGTGATGTTAAGCTTGCTGCTTCTTCATGTCTAACAGGTCTAGCTGGGTAAGGCATGCTACATGATAGTCTTTATCAGTGGTATAATTTTTCATAGACACATACAATGAAGGAAGCTCAATCTCAATTGGTAAGAAGGTCTCGATACCATATACTAAGGAGTATGGGGTGGTTCCTGTGGGAGTGCAGAATGAAGTGCATTAGACCTAGAGGGTGGGATTGACTTGGAGATGCCAGTAACGACCAAAATCACTAAATTTTTTTTTGAGGATCTGTAGAATGGTTTTATTGTTTGCCTTAGATTTTCCATTTCCTTGAGGGAAGTATAGACTAGAGAAGTGACGGTGGATGTGAAATATGGCACATAGATCTTGCATATGCTAGTTTTCAAAAGGCGTGCCATGATCTATGAAAATGGTGGAAGGGATGCTATAGGGATAGATGATGTGGTACAAGATAAACTTAGGTATGTGAATGCCAATGGTAAGGGTGAGAGGGATTGATTAAACCCACGTTGTAAAGTATTCAGTAGTTGTTATGATGTACTTATGTCCATGTGAGGAAAGGGGAGTTATCTTACCAACAAGGTCGAAACCCCAACATGAGAAGGCCAAGGTGGTGCAATGGGATAAAAATCTTGTGCTAGAGCATGGATTAGATTGGCATATTGTTAAAATGGTAGGAATTTATTTAAACATTTGTATGCATCATGTTCCATTGTTGGCCAATAGTACTCGACTTTAAGAAGTTGTTTTTCTACGACCATGCCACTCATGTGGGTGCCACAGATTCCAACATGAACCTCTTGTAAAGCCAGGATAACCTCATTCAAATCTAAATATTGAGAGAGGATGTTATGATCTCTACTATGATATAGGGTATTAGCTACAAGAGTGTAGTAGGAAGCTCTACAGATAATGTTCTAGTGCTAGGTGTTTGTGAGGTGAGGGGATATGATATATTTTTTTAGATAAGTATGGATGTCATGGTACCATGAGGATTGGGGACCAACCAAAATTTACACCATTTTAGAATTGGCATTCTCATAAGTGAGTGTATGTAGCCGATCTACTAAAAATTCATATTGTGTAGAATCTCAAGGGATTTCTAGTAAAGACCTGATGGTTGCCATGGCATCTACAGCTTTATTTTGTAGCATGGTGACATAAGGGAAGACCAAGATAAGGGCCAAAGGCACCCCAAATCACCAACCTCCTTACAAAAATAACACATAGAAGAAAAAACACAACAAGGAGAGAGAGAATGCAAAAACTTCATAAATTATTCATGAATAACTTCATACATGCCGAGTTGTAAGGCCTTCTTAGTTACGACCAAACACAATCAGAATTCAATTACAATAGTCCTCATACATGCGAGGATTAAACTTTTAGATCCTATCTCCTATCTTATCCCTTACTGACTCTCCCTAAGAACTCCAAAATACTACTTTATTTATACAAGAGGCAACTGAAACAAGTCAGCCTTTAGATCCAACATTGGAGAAGGGAACGACTAGATCTAGGTCCAAATGCTTCTAATGATCAATGTAACCATTAAATCCATGACCAAAATTAAATTCCCAAGTCAACCTCAACAAAAATCCAAAATAAATCACTCGATGAACAAGATTACCAAGAAATAAGAAATTAACTCAGTGAACCAACCGAGCCAACACGGTGAATGAAGGAACTGTGTAGCAACCGAGCCCCATCGATGGAAACATGAATACATCACTAAGAGCCCAAAAGAAGCTATCAAGAAAAACTAGCAACTCTAACTTATTTTTGGTGATACAGGATTGCCAAGAACCCAAGATGCTCTTGCATCACCTGGGTATCTGCGTGAACTGTAGACTTAGGAACTACTCTTTCATTTTGTCCACCAATTATTTGTAGGGTAAAAATTGTCATCTTTTGTTTTGAATTCATCTAGAACCTTCTTGATGATGAGTTGTGAATCCCCAAATACTTGTAGCTCTATGATATTCCATTGGATGACTATCTTGAGGCTAGAGATGAGGGCCTCATATTATGCAATATTATTGGTGTAGGGGAATTCAAAATTGAATAATTTGGGGATGTAATAGCCTTGGGGAGTGACAAAGAGGATTCCTACTCCATATCCATGAGATGTGTAAGAGCCATCAAAATATAGCTTCCATGTTGGCTATTCTTCAACCATGCAAAGATTTTCATCAGGGAATTCCATTACCAATGGATACACATCCACCATTGGTTCCTCAGTTAGCTAATCTGTAATGATCTACCCCTTTATTTATTTTTTGTCTATATATTGGATGTTGAATTCATTTAGGAGCATAATCCATTTTTTCCATTCAGCCTGTAATTGTTGTTCTTGAGAGTAGGTACTTAAGAGGATTGACTTTGGAGATGAGCTTCACTATGTGGCTAATCATGTAATGTCGAAGCTTTTGAGTGGAAAAAACCACTGCAAGACATGCCTTCTCCATAGGTGAATAGTTCAACTCGTAGCTGACAAGTGTTCAACTAATGTAGTAGATAGCTCTTTCCTTTCCATTATCATTAAGCTAGGCCAACACTGCCCCCAGTGCTGTAGTAGTTGCTGAAAAGTATAGGATGAGAGGGAATCCTGATGTTGGTCACATAAGAATGGGTGAGTTGGCTAGGTATTATTTGAGCTTCTTGAAACTTCATTGATAGATTGGGTCCCACTTGAAGATGGTATCCTTGCAAAGAAGGTGTGGGAACGGTTGACATTTTTCAGCTAGCTGGGATATGAATCTACATAAAGATTGTAGTTTTCCTTGTAGGATCCTTAGTTTCTTGAGTGTGTAGGGTGGAGGCATGTCCATTATGGCCTTGAATTTCTTAGGACCGATCTTGATTCCTCACTATGATAAAATGAACCCCAGTAGCTTAACCAAGGTTACACAGAAGACACACTTCTTTGGGTTGATTTATAAGCCATAGTGATGTAGATGATTGAAAACACACTCAATAATGTCAAGGTGTCCTAACCACATCTTTTATTTGGCTAAAATTTCATCCACATAGTCTTCGAGTATCTTGTGTATCATGTCATGGAATATGGATATCATTTCTCTCTGATAGGTAGCTCCTACATTCATTAACCCAAATGGCATCATATTATAGAAAAAGGTTCCCCATGGTGTTGTAAATATTGTTTTATGCTGGTCTTCCTCTTCTATGAGTATTTTATTGTACCTTGAGAAGTCATCCATAAGTGACAACATCTCATGGCCAACTATAAAGTTGATGATCATATCTATGTTTGGCAGGGGGAAATCATCTTTTGGGCATGCTTTGTTAAGGTATTTGAAATAAGTGTAGATCCTAATTTCCCCCAATGGATTAGTTACTAGTACCATGTTAGAGATCTATTTTGAGTAATCAATAGCTCAGATGATTTTTTCTTGTAGGAGCTTTTCAAGTTCTACTTTAACTAATAGGGCTACTTTGGGATGCATCTTGAAAAGCTTCTATTTGACTAGTTTTGCACTTGGCTCTACTGCAAGGTGATGAATGACCATATTGGGATCTAGTCCCATCATGTGAGCATACAACCATGAAAAATTATTTGGTTTCTTCTTGGAGAAGTGTCATGAAAGCTGTCTCTTCACCTTTAGTCAAGGATACTGCGATGTATGTTGTTCTTGGATATTCCTCAGTTCCCAAGTTGATGGGTTTGGTGTCTTCAATGAGTATGGAGGAATTATATAATATGTAATCATGGATAGGAGGAAGAGGCAAGTCATCATCTTCTAGCACCTCATATAGGTTTTCACTAGAAGATACACCCTTTGTTTTTACTTTTTAGAGTCAAAACGTTCCCCAGAGGGGTTTTCACAAAAAGACCCATTCTTTTCTGAATTTTTTATTTTGTAACTAAAGACTTCCTCTTCTTGGAAGTATCCCTTGGGGTCCAACTTGTAGATATATTCTGATTCATGGCCCTAGTCTTTTTGTTGGTCTGATGCTCCCATGAATCTTAAGAGAACTTCTTCACTTCAGAACTCATCGATGTGTGCAATTCTTGGTTGGTATAGGTCTATGAGTTCGGGATGGATGAGGGGGAGGTTGATAAGGTTTATGGTGAGCTGGTGGAGGATAGAGTTTCCCAGGAAGGTTTCATCATTGAATAAATCATCATAAGATTTCTTCACTTCCACTTCAGGGATGTTTTCGATCTCTATGATTTCATCCTAGATATTCAACAGGGTAACTGATACTCCTAAGAGTTATTTTATTTTCATTTGTTATGATAAATTCATATTGATTGTCAAAGTCATTCGGTAAAGAAGGAAATTCAAGTCAGTAAGAGCATCATGCTATTTGGTAAAAGGAAATAAAGGAAAGACAAATTTTGGTAAAGACAAAGGAAGTTTAGTCACTGAGCAAGGCAGAACCAAGCATCAAACACCCAGTTGTACCAAGATACAACATCCACCAAATCAAGAGATTATATAGTTACCAAGTAATAGAAAAATGTATTACCAAGCATGACAGGCCGACACAAAAAGAATCTACAGATACATTGAATCTAGACACCGAGCATAAAACACTTTACAAATCTTGAGGAGATTATTTGAAAAAGAATTGGAGATTCAAATATGATGATTATGATTATGGATGATTACAAGGTATGATTATGTATGATTACAAGGTGAGATCCACAAATAAGAATAAAATGTGATATATGCATTGGAGGAGTAACCAATGCTAGCACCACTTAAGGAGATGATTCTAGAACTTTTCCACTGCTTCTAAAATTATATATAAATGGATCTAAGTGAGAAGATCAATAGAGATGATAGGTGTATGCACATGAGATGAATGTAATGTGCGGATGTGAAGAAGAGATTACATAAAGAAGGTTATGAATAGAGAAGCCACCAAGTAAAAGAGAAGTAAAGAGTAGAGAGTAATTGTGATTCAAAGTTGAATCTATTGAGTATAGAATTGATATTGTGAGTAAAGCCCAATATGAGGTAATTAGTTGATCAACACATTAAGTCTAAAATGCATATGATTTATGCAAGTATTACAGACATATTTGTTACTGATTAAGTTTGTAATCAGAATTGTAAAGTCTTTTAACTGACAAAATCTTAACAGGTCTTATTGTAAATCTTTTAACAGGGTATAGTTCTTTGATTAGAATTGTAAAATCCTTTAGCAAGGTAGAGTTAACTGGTCTTAAGAACCTTAAATGGGTTAATACTCTTAAAAAGGTAAGATATCAGAAATAACTAACACTGTATCTCTAACTGAGAAAAGGATTTTCTATAGTAGTGAAGTTTTGTGGGTGTCATGCCAACCACAGTTTTATCCTCTAACAAGGATTTCTGCGATACCAAAATGAATGTTTATGAGTTATATTTATTTTTAATTCTTAATATGTTTTATGTGATGCATGCAAAGTTGTGAATTCAGTGAATGGTTAAAAAGGATAGTTAAAAATTATTTTGCAGTACTGATTCACCCCTCCCCTCTTAGTACACACCTTTCCATACTTAGTCCAACAATTGGTATTAGAGTAGTGTCTCTCATTAAGAATTTTAACCACTTGAGAGGAAATATCTGAAGGAATGGAAATGTATAAGTATGAAAGGGTGATTGATAACATGGACATCGAAATGAGGATGGCTAATGAGAAAATTGATGAATTGAGGAGAAAACTAAAGCATTCACTCAAAAAGAGAAAGGATCTATCAAAACAATTGAAGGAAACTCAAGATCAGGTTGAAGAAATTGAAGAACTATTAGAGGGAAGTATGTTTGATAAATTTGAAGCTGTAATATTAGAATAGACTGAAAAGATCACAAACCTAGCCGATCAGGTGAAAGAATTGAAAAGAGAACAAGAAGCTCAATTCGTAAGGATGTGTGAAGTCCTAGAACAAAAAGGAAAAGATGAATATGACAAATGAATGGTTAAAAAAAATGAATACAAGGTTGATGAGAAAGATGGGGAAATAATAAGGTTGACACAAATTCACTACAACTTGACAGACCAACTAGTTGGTGCAAATCAAGAAGTTATAAGGAAAGTTGGAGAGATTGTTGAACTGAGATTTGAGAATAAACTTATGAGAAATGAAATGAAATCTAAAAAGGATGCCAATGAATTCTTGAAAATAAATGAATAATCATTGAGGATATTAGATGAACAACTAAGAGGTTAGAGACAACCAAGAGAAACTGCTGGACTTGGATACAATGAAAACAATACTACTAAGAAGAGTGAGTCCTCTAAAAAAGCAGCCAAATGAGATAATGTTGCTATCCCACCAAAGAAAAAGAAGACTACTTATCATTTTGGAAAATTGGGACATACAACTAATGTATGCAAGAGCAAAAGAGGAAATCCACCAAGCACTCCTAATTTTAATCGTCATTGTTACAATTACAACAAGTATGGTCATAAGGCATTTGAGTGTAGATAAAGGGTTGCAAAAAATTCAAGGAAGCCAAGCTTTAATGGATACTATAATAATTGTAGTAGATATGGTAAAAAATATAAAGAGTGTAGGTCACAAAAAAGTAATGTAAAATGGATCCCTAACTGACAAAATGCTACAAACAACCGCTAAGGATCAACTATACCATGGGACTACAATACACAAATTACTTGTACTACATATGGGAGATTTGGTCACATATTTGTAAATTGCTTTTAGATGCATGGAATGAACAATCAAAGGTCATGTAGAAACTCTGGAATGACTTGTTTTCATTGTCACAAGGTTGATCACCTAGCCAAAGACTACAAGTACCAAGGTAAAACCCCAATCGAGGAAGAACCGAATGAAAATTCCCAAGCTAACATTAATGAGATATGAGATCAGACACTAATACATTTGGGGGCATTTTGTGATGGCTATGTGTTGCAATTGCGACAGCTATGTGTCGCAATAGCAACACCCATAGACGTCGCTATTTTTTAGTCGCAAATTGTGACGTCTATGGGTAGCCGTCGCAATTGCGACACATATCCCGTCGCAATGTGACTAAGATTTGTTAGTGGCATGGCCGTCGCCCCCCCATCGCATGGCTTCGGAGGGCCGTCGCAATCGCGATGGACCTCCCAAGCAATTGCGACGGGCGCCTGCATCGCATTGCGACGGGTTGCCGTCGCAATTGCGACGCCCATGGGTGGATTAAAAAAAAAAATTAATTTAATACATTGCTAATGAACCACATTAATGCTTTTTTCTTTCAACAAATGAGGACAGCCACTGTAAAGACAACATGATAATGTACACTCACTGTAAGGACAGTCACAAATGAGGACATCTCACAGTGACTGTCCCTAGTGTAATTGCCACTTGAATGTATTGCTATTTAGCCACATTAATGCTTTTCTTCTTCAACAAATGAGGATAGTCACTGTAAAGACAACATGATAATGTACACTCACTGTGAGTGTACATTATCATGTTGTCTTTACAGTGACTATCCTCATTTGTTGAAGAAGAAAAGCATTAATGTGGCTGAATAGCAATACATTCAAGTGGCAATTACACTAGGGATAGTCACTGTGAGATGTCCTCATTTGTGACTGTCCTTACAGTGAGTGTACATTATCATGTTGTCTTTACAGTGAGTGTACATTATCATGTTGTCTTTACAGTGTCAATATATGCATTATTACTTAAACTGAAGAGTACTCTAAATAATATGTCATTGTGGAGTTCTGATTGCTTCCAATTTGATATACGCTTGTTCTACTTATGTATCCAGCATCATGTAAGAAAAGTTGATGCTTTTAAATAGATTCATTTAGCCATGAAATGCCTGTGCATGTTACATACAAGATTCCAAGGCCCAAAACTGATTACTCATTATAATTCATGTACAGAATGATAATCAACCACAACGAGGCATGCGTAGGCGCTGCTTAGATTTTGAGGCATCAGAAGCTTGTAGAAGAAACTTGACCAATGGCTCATGGAATGCAACAAACTTATTGCCTAAAACAGGAGCATTGGTAACCACAGATGATGGTTTTGAAAAGAACACTTCACCATCAATGTCACGTGAGGGAACTGCAATTTCTGATGGCAAGTAACTTGTAGTATATAAGAGAGATGCAGGTACAGATGCTGGGAATACATTGCTAATGAACCACATTAATGCTTTTTTCCTTCAACAAATGAGGACAGTCACTTTAAAGACAACATGATAATGTACACTCACTGTAAGGATAGTCACAAATGAGGACATCTCACAGTGACTGTCCCTTGTGTAATTGCCACTTGAATGTATTGCTATTCAGCCACATTAATGCTTTTCTTCTTCAACAAATGAGGATAGTCACTCTAAAGACAACATGATAATGTACACGGGCTGTAAGTGTACATTATCATGTTGTCTTTACAGTGACTGTCCTCCTTCAAGTGGCAATTACACAAGGGATAGTCACTGTAAAGGCAACATGATAATGTAGAGAAACATTGTCATTTGTATTTTCAACAGTGCTGAGAGAGATTCCCTCCGCGAAATCACAGCTACAATTTCTGAGTACGTTGGGTTTATTTTTCTTTTGTCATTATTATGTAATCTGGTATTCAGCTGTTACAAAGCTAAAATACCCAGAAATGAGGACATATCTGTGTTGAATTTATTGTTAGCGGCTTTGGTTATTTAGAAGTTTAATTTTATTTGTTCATCTTTCAAGCACAAACTTTTTGTGGACCGTAACATCTTCATTGTTTCGGGTATGCAATGAAACAGCCGTAACTTGCAACTACCTTCACGGTACTTGTGTACATTATCATGTTGTCTTTACAGTGACTGTCCTCATTCAAGTGGCAATTACACAAGGGACAGTCACTGTGAGATGTCCTCATTTGTGACAAGGACAGTCACACATGAGGACATCTCACAGTGACTGTCCCTTGTGTAATTTCCACTTGAATGTATTGCTATTCAACCACATTTATGGGCCCGTTTGGACCACCGCACACAGTAGCATCTACAGAGAAGAATATCCGAGGTGTAACAAGTTGTAAGAATATACCAACAGTTCTAAGAAGTTCCCTAGCACATAGTAGCATCTACAGAGAAGAATATACAACATGAGGGCAGCCACTGTAAAGAAAACATGATAATGTACACTCATTGTATGTGTACATTATCATGTTGTCTTTACAGTGACTATCCTCATTCAAGTGGCAATTACAAAAGGGACAGTCATTGTGAGATGTCCTCATTTGTGACAAGGATAGTCACACATGAGGACATCTCACAGTGATCGATTGTCCCTTGTGTAATTGCCATTTGAATGTATTGCTATTGAACCACATTAATGCTTTTCTTCTTCAACAAATGAGGAAAGTCACTCTAAAGACAACATGATAATGTACACTCATTGTAAGGACAGTCACAAATGAGGACATCTCACAATGACTGTCCCTTGTGTAATTGCCACTTGAATTACACAAGGGACAGTCATTGTGAGATGTCCTCATTTGTGACAAGGATAGTCACACATGAGGACATCTCACAGTGATCGATTGTCCCTTGTGTAATTGCCACTTGAATGTATTGCTATTGAACCACATTAATGCTTTTCTTCTTCAACAAATGAGGACAGTCACTCTAAAGACAACATGATAATGTACACTCACTGTAAGGACAGTCACAAATGAGGACATCTCACAGTGACTGTCCCTTGTGTGATTGCCACTTGAATGTATTGCTATTCAGCCACATTAATGCTTTTCTTCTTCAACAAATGAGGATAGTCACTCTAAAGACAACATGATAATGTGCACGGGCTGTAAGTGTACATTATCATGTTGTCTTTACAGTGACTGTCCTCCTTCAAGTGGCAATTACACAAGGGACAGTCACTGTAAAGGCAACATGATAATGTAGAGAAACGTTGTCATTTGTATTTTCAACAGTGCCGAGAGAGATTCCCTCCGCGAAATCACAGCTACAATTTATGAGTACGTTGGGTTTATTTTTCTTTTGTCATTATTATGTAATCTGGTATTCAGCTGTTACAGAGCTAAAATACCCAGAAATGAGGACATATCTGTGTTGAATTTATTGTTAGCGGCTTTGGTTATTTAGAAGTTTAATTTTATTTTTTCATCTTTCAAGCACAAACTTTTTGTGGACCGTAACATCTTCATTGTTTCGGGTATGCAATGAAACAGCCGTAACTTGCAACTACCTTCACGGTACTTGTGTACATTATCATGTTGTCTTTACAGTGACTGTCCTCATTCAAGTGGCAATTACACAAGGGACAGTCACTGTGAGATGTCCTCATTTGTGACAAGGACAGTCACACATGAGGACATCTCACAGTGACTGTCCCTTGTGTAATTGCCACTTGAATGTATTGCTATTCAACCACATTTATGGGCCCGTTTGGACCCCAGCACACAGTAGCATCTACAGAGAAGAATATCCCAGGTGTAACAAGTTGTAAGAATATACCAACAGTTCTAAGAAGTTCCCTAGCACATAGTAGCATCTACAGAGAAGAATATACAACATGAGGGCAGCCACTATAAAGACAACATGATAATGTACACTCATTGTATGTGTACATTATCATGTTGTCTTTACAGTGACTGTCCTCATTCAAGTGGAAATTACACAAGGGACAGTCACTGTGAGATGTCCTCATTTGTGACAAGGACAGTCACACATGAGGACATCTCATAGTGACTGTCCCTTGTGTAATTTCCACTTGAATGTATTGCTATTCAACCACATTTATGGGCCCGTTTGGACCACGGCACATAGTAGCATCTACAGAGAAGAATATCCCAGGTGTAACAAGTTGTAAGAATATACCAACAGTTCTAAGAAGTTCCCTAGCACATAGTAGCATCTACAGAGAAGAATATGGGTCAACGAGGTTGACTTCAAAGCCATGCAATGTAATGGTAATAGTAATATCATAATTTGACATACTATCAGAAATACTTCCTAAATAGACTATTCAATCTTATAAGAGATGGATTCATGAGAACTATTATTTATGAAATATGAGTCAATGACTTTAATTAAAAAAATTACACAATCTAATTCTTGTAAAAATATCAAAATTTGACACATTGAAAATACCTTCCAAAAGTATCGTTAATTGATTAATATGAATCACTACTCATGAAATATAATTTTATAAACCTAATCTAAAAACTACACAATAAAAATCTTAATAGCAATATTGTAAGAAACTATTCCCAAAAGCAAGCCTAACAAAATTTGATGAAAATAATTTTTGTTTCACTCAACTTTGACATTCACAACTTCCTCTTTTATTATAATAAGAAAAAAAATGTCTTTTTAGATATACCTCATGAACCATACTCGAATAATCTATCATTTTTCTTCTCAAAAACATATTTGCAGAGCCTGCTTCTTTTACTTGTTTGTACTTTTATCTCTCTGATGGAAAGGGTTCCTTCAGGACACATTTTTCCAAGTTCACTGCTTGAGATATTTGAGGAGGGTTCCCCTGCTTGAGTATCCATCCAACCCATATTCGAGTAGTTCTACAATTGCACAGTCTAAATTAATAATACTGACAATTGAATGACGAATGATGATACATAGAATTGATATAAACTAATCCTAAAAACACTAAAACATTATTAATATATTTATATTTCATAAATAAAATTGATATAAAAGATTTGGAAAGATACATTAAAAAATAGAAAAACAGTAATTTATAATAGAAGGAAACTTAAATTGCTATTTAAAAAAAAACAAGAGTCTTAAATCTTATCATTTTGTTTCATTATCATCCATAAGTACACACCTCTAGCATAATAACTATATTTTACCACCCATAAAATGAAAAAAAGATTTTCACAAGAGAAATTGAAGCTAGATTATAAAAATGAACCATCTTATTGGAAACTGGAACTGTTATCATACCCAAAAGGACTACAAAATTTCACCTTATCATACCCAGATTGTTGCTTTTCCTGGCGGAGGGAAATTTGATCAGTAAAATTGACACAGAGTATGTTGTCTCCATTGTCATGCTGGATAACAAAACACCAACTTTAATGGGCATGTACTGTCCCTTGTGTAATTGCCACTTGAATGCATTGCTATTTGATGCAAGGGCATCCCTAATGCAAGCCAAAGACACCATGATTGAAGGAAGTTGCCATGAAGCCAAGGAGTCAAATCCTATCAATTGGAACATAAGATTTTCACCTTGGAGCTTTGAAGGATTGACTGGTGAAAGGTCCTTTTGATTGACAAATCAGAGTCTTTTTGAATGACAAATCAGAGTCTTTTTGAATGACAATAAATTAGAATAGGAGTTTTAGATGTTTTCTTGGTTTGTAATAAATATTAAGGATTGATTTTATCTCCTTATAAACATCCACTTGTTGGACACAAGACCCCTTGGTGACTTATAAACCTTGGGCATCTTTTGAGTCCTTGGATGAAATGAGCATAGTAAGTGTTTATTAGGTGTCTTTTAGATGTTGTTAAGAAGTTTGAAGGTCCAAAATAACTTTAATAAGGTTCCTAAAGTTTCACAACACATTTTTAACCTTCTCGGCAAAGTTGTTTGCAAAGTTGTAATGCAACTTTAAAAGTTGCTTAGCAAAGTTGACATTTGTTGGATAAACTGTTCTAACCACCTAGATGGTTGAACCAACATTTGGAGAGCCTATTTTAGGCTTCAAATGGTCAAAGATAGACAGAGAACTAGTATTGTAATCATTTTGCTTTCATAAAAAATAAAAATAACCCTGTTTTAGTGCATTTCTGGTGAAAAATGAACTCTGTACGGCTGTACGGATGGTGGTTGGATGATAAAATTTGCCTGGAAGTTGTAATAGTGACATCTGATGCTTTGGAAGTTGGTTTGATTGATTCTCTTTGTTTTATATCTAAGTTATTTCAAATTTTCTGTGCATTGTTTACAAACCCTCATTTTCAGGGTTTGACTGATGTAAAGACCTTAACTCACGTTTCAACCATTGGAATTCCTTCTTCCTTGGTGGAATGAGAGTTAAGGATGTATATTTGTATATTCTAAAAGCCCTGACTACTCTGCATCACTATTGAACCACATTAATGCTTTTTTCCTTCAACAAATGAGGACAGTCACTGTAAAGACGACATGATAATGTACACTCACTGTAAGGATAGTCACAAATGAGGAAATCTCAGAGTGATTATCCCTTGTGTAATTTCCGCTTGAATACATTTCTATTGAACCACATTAATGCTTTTTTCCTTCAAGTGGCAATTACACAAGGGACAGTCACTGTGAGATGTCCTCATTTGTGACAAGGACAGTCACACATGAGGACATCTCACAGTGACTGTCCCTTGTGTAATTGCCACTTGAATGTATTGCTATTCAACCACATTTATGGGCCTGTTTGGACCACGGCACACAGTAGCATCTACAGAGAAGAATATCTCAGGTGTAACAAGTTGTAAGAATATACCAACAGTTCTAAGAAGTTCCCTAGCACATAGTAGCATCTACAGAGAAGAATATACAACATGAGGGCAGCCACTGTAAAGACAACATGATAATGTACACTCATTGTATGTGTACATTATCATGTTGTCTTTACAGTGACTGTCCTCATTCAAGTGGCAATTACAAAAGGGACAGTCATTGTGAGATGTCCTCATTTGTGACAAGGATAGTCACACATGAGGACATCTCACAGTGATCGATTGTCCCTTGTGTAATTGCCACTTGAATGTATTGCTATTGAACCAAATTAATGCTTTTCTTCTTCAACAAATGAGGACAGTCACTCTAAAGACAACATGATAATGTACACTCATTGTAAGGACAGTCACAAATGAGGACATCTCACAGTGACTGTCCCTTGTGTAATTGCCACTTGAATTACACAAGGGATAGTCATTGTGAGATGTCCTCATTTGTGACAAGGATAGTCACACATGAGGACATCTCACAGTGATCGATTGTCCCTTGTGTAATTGCCACTTGAATGTATTGCTATTGAACCACATTAATGCTTTTCTTCTTCAACAAATGAGGACAGTCACTCTAAAGACAACATGATAATGTACACTCACTGTAAGGACAGTCACAAATGAGGACATCTCACAGTGACTGTCCCTTGTGTGATTGCCACTTGAATGTATTGCTATTCAGCCACATTAATGCTTTTCTTCTTCAACAAATGAGGATAGTCACTCTAAAGACACAATGATAATGTACACGGGCTCTAAGTGTACATTATCATGTTGTCTTTACAGTGACTTTCCTCCTTCAAGTGGCAATTACACAAGGGATTTGTGTTTTCATTTGTGTTTTCAACAGCGCCGTAACCCTCCGCGAAATCACATCGGGATATAAGGGCAAAACAAACAAGAACGTTGTCATTTGTATTTTCAACAGCGCCGAGAGAGATAAACAAACTTAAAACTCAGACTTAAGAAAGATGAAGGCAATGCTTCAAAAGGTCGATGCCCTAAATACGGGAAAACACAATACCACCATTAAACGATGCCCTAGTCACCGTATCAATGCTGCCAGCTCCGTACCAGTATGTTGACTGCTCACTTTCATCCTGTGATAAAGGTAACTTCATTAATGATACTTGAAATGGCAGCATACGAACTAAAGCTGATGAACATTTATAAACTAAAAGTTTAAAACTACAGATTACAAATGTAGTAGTTTCATACGAAAAGAACTTGATGTCTAAAATTTACCATTAGAAGTATCCAAAGGAATACCACAGTACTGTTGAACTTGGAGAATCGGAGATGATCTACACAGCAAGGTTCAACAGCTGTAAGGACTGTTACACCATCTTTAGCATTTGAATACATTTTCTCCTTGGCTTCTGGTGGATCCTCAAAGACCCCCAATGACGTTTTCCCTACAATTATCAATTGTTTGTCAGTATGAGATATTAATAAATAAACATTAATCACAATATTAGGCAAACAATGTTCTTGATGTCTGAATCTAAATCACAGAAAGCTCTAATAAAGCAGTTCTCAGTTTCACATTAAACTAAGTTTCAATTTCAAATGGTTATAATAATTTTTGCAAGTTATAAGTAGCTGGTTACAGTATATGACATAAAAAGAAAAAAAATCATTTCTATTCTTTTCTTCTTTTTCTCTTTCAACGAAGCTTTTGCACCACACAAATGCATACCAAGAATTTCTCAGGAGGTTACAAGACCATTGCATACCAAACTTCTTCTCTGTAGATGCTACTGTGTGTCGTGGTCCAAACGGGTCCAAATAGACCTAGTGACTCTAGTAGGTCTCCAAAACCTGTTCTGCAGCAATAACTCTTCAATTTGACAAAGGACCTTATGAACTTATATGTTTTTTGAGTACCCTTTTTGATGTTCTAACAATCCTCCAACTCCCAGACCTTGACTCCACTCCAGCATATCAATGTCCTTATTGAGTCCGCAGACCTAATGCATGCCTTTGGGTGTGGGTTCCAAAACAAGGCATTGAAAATGGGTGCATGAAACCAAGATCAGAGTTTGAAGATGTCCACCATGCTCTAAAGATCTAGATTCAACAAGGTTTGAGGTCCTTTACTTGCCGCTACCCTCTGATCTTGCATAATCCATCAACTCCTAGTCAAGAACATTGAGATTCTTGACCTAGGGCTTGCTCTTGAAATTCTCTGGCTTAGTATCCTGTTCCAAAGCTTTTAAAATATGAAAATAAACCCCCTTAACTTGCATTTTACAAAGAACAGAGGATATCCTATGGTTTATTTGCAAGTTAAGGCCATTTGAATGCAATAACCCAAAAAATGAGGGTTTGACAGAACAACAGATAAGAAAAAGGAATAACTTTGATATAAGGTGTCGTTAATCTACCAAATAAACTCTCAAAGCATAAGATATAAATACTCTAACTTCCACACTGGTCTACACTCCCTTTCACATCCGTACACTGTACAGTGCTTGAAGGAAATGCACAGAAAAGGCTCTGAAATAGTGGCTCTATCTGACAGAGAGTCCATGCTAGGCTTCATGACTAACCTAGAGCACATTCCTTGTTATGGAGGAAGATTTAATGGTGAAGAACTTATGGAATGGATAGAGGACCTAGATAACCATTTTGACTATAATTATCTTATTAATAACCATTTTGACTACAAGTATCTTATGGATAGAGGACCTTGATAACCATTTTGACTCATTTAGTATCTTATTGAGCTTCACTTTGTTTTGAGAATATAGTTTAATATTCTCTACTAAATAGGGCCAACCACGTGAAGGTGGAAGCTCATTTGGCCCCACCCCCCTCCCCCTAACATCACTCTACATTCCCCGTTAACATCTAACATTCATTCATTCTTTCAATTATTAATAAAATGTAACATTCAATCAATATCACATGATAACATTCATTAACACATTAGATTCGTTAACACACAACATTCATCAATATGAAAATAAACACATAATTCATGAACATTCATTAGAACATAATTAAATTCATTGAGACATAAAATTCAGTCATTATCAATTAAGGTATTTAGATGACAATCATTTCTTTTTTCTCTTTCTAATTTTTTTTTCTATGTAAGCTCTAAGAGGAGCATCAGTGTTATCATCAATACCCCCCTCATCAGTTGTTTTGTTCTTTGTTCTTGATGATCTCAAATTCCTATGCTGCTGCAAAGGGGGGTCCTCTACAATAACAAATAAAAGAGTTAAATTTAAAATATTTAATTATAATTGTTACAAGTATTTAATTATTTTAAAGAACATAACTGTGGCGCTCTTTAATTACCTGATCTGGCCACATCATTTTGTCTAGACTCAACCTCAACATGCTCATGAGCACCGACCCCTCGATCCTCTACAGTTGCTATACAAAATGTTACATTAATCCAAACACCAATTGTAATTACATATAAAAATTTTAATAGCAAATGTATACCTCCACCACTAGGATGCACATCATGCGAACCTTCATTATGCATAGATTGTGTAGAAGGATTGTCAGGCTGCATTCCAATATCCTACACATTGTTATCATTGCTTTCTTAAAACAGATATACTCACTTTATATTAGAACTTAACATCAAATAGACTAATTGGTAAAGTATTCAATTTGAAATAAATTTCATTTAGCTTATTTACCTGTGGCTCAGATGCATCATTATTTGAACCTTGCACACTGATTTCAGCTCGTAGCCGTTCAGCCACGGCTCTATAGCCTTGTTGAAAGCCAATTCTCTTGTCCTCTTCTGTGAGGCATCTATTGAACTCTGACCCCTACATTTTTTCTTGGTATGGTGAATTTTACTTGCATTGTTTGATCAAAAAAAATTTCCTTGCAATATATAAAAAAATTGATACAAGTTTTCATTTACTAATACTTACAACTCGTGCTTGAAGTTTGGAAAAACCACCAGAGCCGAGCTTGTGTGTCCCATGCTTTTCTAATCTTGCCTTTGTTTCCTTTGATGTGTCAGGCAATCTATGAAAAGTTTGAAATATGTTAGAGACCAGTATAGGAAAAATTTAGAGGTTAATTAGTACATAATTACATTCTCAAAAGTATCACATACCTTGCTCTACTCTCTACTGGCGTAATTCCTTTTTTCATGTCGGCTTTATACTTTCCATCCAAAATCAAACCCTGCCACTCAGCCTCAAGAACACAGGGCAGACGCTCGTGCCTTGGGTTAACCTCTAAATATTTCCTGTACTGGTCCCTAATATACTTCAAACATAAACCAGCTCTTTCAAGGAGCTTGTTTCTCTCAAATGCACGAGGTCCAAAAAGCTGGGTCATACTATGTACAAGATCATCCTTCAACTTTTTATCTTGGTTATTCCACCTTTTAAGTAAAAAAAAACATGTTAGACTCATAAATGAAGAGAAGCTACCTTTAATATAGTTCAAGAAATTGATGAAAAGGAAAACTATTCTAGCAATGATATGAAATCAAAATAGTGGTTTGGGGTTTTAGTTAGGATATGATGTTCCACCATGTACGTATGGTGGGCCCAAATATCCGCAAACACTCGTCACCAAGTTTTCGCCAAAAAATATCATTCCCTACAAAATAATCATGGGATCATTAGTCGATGAAGAGTGATCAAAAACTAAATTACTATTATATCACTATAGAATAATAATAACTTTAAAGTACCTGGAAGTTTGGATACTTTTAAGGGAACACCTTCATCGTCGCTAATGATCAATATGCAATCCTTCACCGTTCCCATACTAGGAACACGGGAACATCCAGGAAATGATGTTGCATCGGGACTTGTTGCATCTCCTATTGCAAAAAATGAAAACCATTATCAAATGCCTCCAAGAAATAATACTTCAAGGGAAATAAATTGGTGCAGAGAACCCATGGCACAAACACAATCAAGGGATCTACATCGTAAACACATAACACTTAAACACATAACAAAAGAGAGAAAAAGAGGGATTTATGTACCAGTAGATGGTGCAACAGTTGGTGCATTTAGGCTGTGTGTTGTTGACATGGCAGTCGGCAAGACATTTGTGGCTGTCCTGGATGGAGGCGGCGTTGTCATATCATCATGGAAAGGAGCTGAAGAATAAAATTGTTAGAGCATGCATAAATATAGAACGCGTGGACTAGCATGGACAAGATTGTTAGAGCATTAAAAAAAAAGATTGTTCAAGCATGTATTGTCAATGATTATGATCATTCCTATATATATTCAGTGGAAAACACAAGTGGGGAATGGAACATGTGATCTACCTGAACCACTTGCAATACCGGCCTCATCATGGGAATGGGGTTCAAAATTACGCAAATAACTCTGTAAAGACAATGCATCCATATTTTAATTAATGTCATAAAAGAGCATAACATAAAAACCATTATTGAACTCTTGTAATAATTAAAAATTTCATTAATACTTACTTTAAAGTTTTCAGAAGTGCGCAACAACTCATCTGCCCTGTCTTTTATTTCCTGAGTCTGAGGATGTATGGCTACCAAACGTAGAAGTTCTTTCCCAATTTTCTTTAGCAGCTTTTTAATGGAACCGATTGGGTCATCGGTCTCTGCTAAATCAATAAAAAAAGGGTCCACAAGGGGGGACTCCTGAGGGACTGCAGGTTGCTTTCCCTCTCTCCGACCACCGGCCCTCTGTGTTTATTGTGTTCATGTGTTTATTGAATTTCCTTCTAGTCCTTTGACCTCTAGTTAATCTCCCTATTCTAGATAAACTGCATGTCTCACTTTCCTCTTCTATTCCTATATTTCCCTCACTCGAGGAAGACACTTCTGACAAATACCTATTTGCTGGTACCTGCAAATGGGAGAGATCTTAGAAGACATCAATCTTACTATTGATAAGTGTATTAAATAGACTTTCTATAAGGTGTATTGACTTATACCTGTCGATCCATGAGACTGTGCGGGATGCTCTTGAAAGGGGTTCAATTTCCTGCAAATGTAATTCAATTATCGTGAGCATAATCACATCATAATCATAATCACATCCATCATAAGCATCACATAAAAATTAAAAACATTAAAACGTACACATTATAACACTTATAGCTTTTAAATAGATAATGAATAAACTATGTAACCATTTAAGACAAATATATTTCTATCAAGAAATGAATATTAAATACATTAAGGATTGATGGCATACCTTTAAATTTCATCATCATCATCATCATCATCATCCTCGTCATCATCGTCATCATCATCATCCTCGTCCTCATCGTTGTCGTCGTTGTCATCATCATCAACATCATCATCATCAACATCAACATCATCTTCATCATCATCATCAGTAGCAGCATCATCTTCTTCTTCTTCTTCATGAAAATTTGTCTCAGGAACATCATCCAATAATTGTCGATCGTGATCATCATCTACATCATCTTCTACTTCTTCGGTATCTTCTTCTTCCATCGCATTATACTTTATCGGCCTTCCTCTCGGTTCATGTCTAACAACAAATGACCAACCCGGTTTATGTGAAACCTCTGAGTAAAATACCTGCTCACATTGGCTTGGAAGAACATAGGGCTCATCCCCAACTGGCTCAAACGACCTTGTATTAACCATTGTAAATCCATTATCATGTTCAATAACAGTTCTATTAGGATCATTTGGATTAAGTCGTAGCCTGTACCATTTGACAACGAAGAGTACTAATTTGAAGGAACTAAAGTCGCACTCAAGTATATCATCCAAAATGCCATAGTATTGATTTTTAGACTCTTGAGGATCTAAGTCATTTCTAGATGAAATATTAGTCACTTGAAAGACTGCAGTTATTCCAGAATCACAAGTTTTCTTCGTGTCATCCAACACTTTGACGCGAAATTTTTGACCATTAATTACGATCATCAATTACATAATTAGTAAACAAAAATCACAATAGAAATATATAAATTACAAACATAAACCATTAAGTGGAACGACATTACCTCGACGATTAATTCTATTATATTCCAACTTCCATAGGCGAGGTGTCATTCTTCGTGGCTTTGATTAGTCTCTTCTTTCCCATTGAAAAGATGTTTTTCCATACTTCGATACTTATGATTCCTGTGGAGGAAGTGTCTGTACTCATCAAACACATGCTTTCCTAAACTTTTTGAATGACGAGATTTCATCTTTGGACCACAAACTGGACATGCAAATTTTCCCTTTGTTTGAAGACCTACAAGATAATGATATAATTGGATTATTAAATATGTTGATTTTTATAATTAGAATTATCATGCGCAACTTGAATTCACTATAACATACCACAAAAATGTGTTAGCCCTGGGGCATCATGTATTGTCCATACAAGTATTGCATGGAATTGAAATTGTCTTTGTCCTATTGGTCTAGACACGTCATACATAGTGACACCGTTCCATAACTCTACCAACTCGTCAATAAGAGGCTCAATATATACATTCATATCTTTAACTTGATATTTACCTACTTGAATGAATAGTAACATTACATAATTATTGTGACCATTTTACTGTAAGATTTGTAAGTACATGTAAATTAATAACTATCAAATGATAAAATACCTGGAACAATCATTGCCAACATAATGTGCTCCCTCTTTATTGACATCCACGGAGGAATGTTATTGTTGATAACAAAAATAGGCCACACTGAGCAAACAGATCTCATCTCTCCAAATGGATTGACACCATCCGCTGCCAATGAAATCCTGAGATTACGAGGTTCTTCTTTGAAGTGTTGCCACTTTTCCTCTATGTGCATAAATGCCGAACCATCCGCAGGGATTCGAATAATGTCATCTCGACTTCTATTGCGTGCATGGTAATCCATAAATTGTGCCAAGCTAGTACACCTGAATAATTGTCACATCCGTGGAATAATGGGGATGTAACGAAGAACCTTGTGAGGCACCTTTTTTGTTATTCGATCTGTTCGATATCTACTCGTATGACATACAGGGCATTGTGTTGCAAATTCATGTTCTTTATAATATATAATATGATCATTGGGACAAGCATGTATTGCTTGATACTCCATTCCAATATCTTTCATAATAGCAGATAATTCTCGATATGAGTGAGGTAGAATATTTGATGGTGGTAACAAAAACTCGCCTATCAATCTACAGCAAAAAATATAAGTTGTTAATATAAACAATATTAGTGGTACATTATTCACCCTTTGTTAACTATAAAGACATATATGACATACCTTAACATACGTGACATTTTTATGTTGGATAAACCATTCATAACCTTCAAGTTCAACAACAACAATACAGCAGAGAGAAGAGTTGTTTGGGAGTCTTTGTATAGGGGCTCGTATGCCTTCTCAAGTAGAGGTACATCAAGGCTATCATCATCATCATGATCAGATCCGCTTGGACTAAATGTGTCATGGATCAATGTATTTATACCATCATCTTCAATTGTGTTTTCTGGCGCATGATCATCATCTTCCATGGGATCATTATCTTCACCTTGGATATTCGCACCCCCATGTTCCTCCATATCATGTACTTCCCTGGGGAGATCAACCTATATAAAATTGATTAACATAAATAAACCATGATCTTCAACTCATCATCAAGTGATTTCATATGTATATAAATTGTTAAAATGATATAATGAACAACTTACCAGTGGATGATAGTCATGCCCCCCTTCAATGTGACCATTCTCCCTACAATGTCTCTTAACTGTTTTGATTAGCAATCTTCTACGGTTTAAGCCCTTACAAATTTTGCAGGGACAATAACATTTTCCATCACCTTTTCTTTTCAAGTTAGACCACAATCTAGCGATTGTCTCCCTATTTTGTTCTTCACTTATATTATCTGACATGATCGTTCTTCGCAGGAAGCAAAAATTGGGCTATGAAAACTTCGGTCTACAACTTTCAGTGACTAAGCAAAATTGTCAAAAGTACACAAATCTTCTTAGACCTAGTTAAATCCTTTAATATTTTAAAAGTCTAGTTAAAATATACATTAGATTAAAAAATATACAATTTTCATGCCTGAGCGCGTGGCTACGACTAGTGCAATGGTCTTCTTGCTTAGCTCTAGAAGCTCTCTAGCAATCAAAACATATAAGCTACAAGGCCTAACAGCAATTTCAAAACATATAAGCTACAAGGCAAGACATATTACATGACATGGCAAAAGGATTAAAATATACATTAGATTAAAATATATACAATTTTCAAACCTGAGTGCGCGGCTATAACTCGTGCAATGGTCTTCTTGCTTAGCTCTAGAAGCTCTCCAGCAATCAAAACATATAAGCTATTAGAATTCATTAACTTTCTGTAATTGGAAAACTCTATTTGATATTAGACCGTAAACTACTACTATTCTCTCCATAAGAACTAAGTACAAAATTCTTTCAAGTTCACATCCATGATTCCCTTTAGATTAAAATATACAGCAAAAATAAGCTAAAAGTCTAGTTAAAATATACATTAGATTAAAAAATATACAATTTTCAAACCTGAGCGCGCGGCTATAACTCGTGCAATGGTCTTCTTGCTTAGCTTTAGAAGCTCTCCAGCAATCAAAACATATAAGCTACAAGGCCTAATAGCAATTTCAAAACAAGGGTCATCAAAAGAACCAAAAACAATGTGTGCAAACAATACCTTGTGAAGTGGTATAGACAATTAGAAGATGCTACTATGTGCTAGGGAACTTCTTAGAACTGTTGGTATATTCTTACAACTTGTTACACCTAGGATATTCTTCTCTGTAGATGCTAATGTGTGCCGTGGTCCAAACGGGCCCATAAATGTGGTTGAATAGCAATACATTCAAGTGGCTTACACAAGGGACAGTCACTGTGAGATATCCTCATGTGTGACTGTCCTTGTCACAAATGAGGACATCTCACAGTGACTGTCCCTTGTGTAATTGCCACTTGAATGAGGTCAGTCACTATAAAGACAACATGATAATGTACACATACAATGAGTGTACATTATCATGTTGTCTTTACAGTGGCTGCCCTCATGTTGTATATTCTTCTCTGTAGATGCTACTACGTGCTAGGGAACTTCTTAGAACTGTTGGTATATTCTTACAACTTGTTACACCTGGGATATTCTTCTCTGTAGATGCTACTGTGTGTCGTGGTCCAAACGGGCCCATAAATGTGGTTGAATAGCAATACATTCAAGTGGCAATTACACAAGGGACAGTCACTGTGAGATGTCCTCATGTGTGACTGTCCTTGTCACAAATGAGGACATCTCACAGTGACTGTCCCTTGTGTAATTAAGTATTGTGGGGAAGCATTCTAAATAACCAAAGCCGCTAACAATAAATTCAACACAGATATGTCCTCATTTCTAGGTATTTTAGCTCTCTAACAGCTGAATACCAGATTAAATAATAATGACAAAAGAAAAATAAAGCCAACGTACTCAGAAATTGTAGCTGTGATTTTGCGGAGGGAATCTCTCTCGGTGCTGTTGAAAACACAAATGACAACCCGCTTGATTTCGCGGAGGGAATCTCTCTCGGTGCTGTTCAAAACACAAATGACAACCCGCTTTGTTCAAAACACAAATGATAACCCGCTTGATTTCGCGGAGGGAATCTCTCTCGGCGCTGTTGAAAACACAAATGACAACGTTCCTTTTTTTTTTTGCACTTATATCCCGACCAACATAAGGTCCATTTGTAATACAACATGATAATGTACACTTACAGTGAGTGTACATTATCATGTTGTCCTTAGAGTGACTATCCTCATTTGTTGAAGAAGAAAAGCATTAATGTGGCTGAATAGCAATACATTCAAGTGGCAATTACACAAGGGACAGTCACTATGAGATGTCCTCATTTGTGACTGTCCTTACAGTGAGTGTACATTATCATGGTGTCTTTAGAGTGACTGTCCTCATTTGTTGAAGAAGAAAAGCATTAATGTGGTTGAATAGCAATACATTCAAGTGGCAATTACACAAGGGACAATCACTGTGAGATGTCCTCATGTGTGACTGTCCTTGTCACAAATGAGGACATCTCACAATGACTGTCCCTTGTGTAATTCAAGTGGCAATTACACAAGGGACAGTCACTGTGAGATGTCCTCATTTGTGACTGTCCTTACAATGAGTGTACATTATCATGTTGTCTTTAGAGTGACTGTCCTCATTTGTTGAAGAAGAAAAGCATTAATGTGGTTCAATAGCAATACATTCAAGTGGCAATTACACAAGGGACAATGTCATGAGCCGTGACATATTGAACTTAGTATAATAATAAAATGATTAGATGATATATAATAATCTATTATTAACGGTATATAACAATAATATATAATTATTATCAAAAGATAATAATAATATATAGTTAGCATAATAAGTAATATGTTAATTAAATAATATTAAAATATTAATAAATAATATAATTATGATTATAATTATAATATAAATTAATAATAAATAATTATTAATAAATTATATATATTATATTATAATAATATATTAAGTAATAATATTAAATCAATTATTGATATAATAATTTTAATATATAAATAATATTAATAAACCTCTCAATATAAAACAATATGTTATCACTATAATAATATTTATTATAATATTATTAATATTACTAACATCATTAATTATAATATTTAATAATAACAATAACATTAATAATAATAATAATAATAATAACGTTTAAAGCAATATCAAATATCTGTAATCGATATACATCTACATTAAACATCTGCATTATCTATCACGATGAGGAATGAAGAAGTGATACAACAATCACTAGTCATTACACATCGATACCATGAGAGGATGATTAATGAACCAAATACTATGAAGTCAAGATCAACATGATATGAATAAGGGATAGGTCGCTATGTGTTTCAGAAGATGTATTGATAAGCAAGAAGGATAACCATTCATATATTATAAATAATCATTAATTGCACAAGTTTAGACAATGACATATCCGATAAAGCAATATCAAACATGAAGACCCGCTAGCAAATATGCACCATCACTTCCTATGTTATCATGACAATAACATAAACTAGATTGAATTCTACTATCTATATCAATAGACACCACATAGGAGGATATCGACTAAAGGAGTGAAAGATTATCGATTGTCTGAGATAAACCACATCTTGTAGAAACACAAAAGCATCAGTGATTATATCACAAGCTATTGATGAATGAGGCATCAGTCATGGATAATAAGTACAATGTATCCTTAAGTATTAACAGGAATGGAAGTCAATTTGAAGATCAAACTCCATTACCAGCAATCAACCAATAAATGGACAATTATCAGAAAATGATATCGACTTATATCAGAGTAGAAAGATTGGATATCATCATAACAATATGGGATAAGGCAAGAGTTAATATCGATTGACTAAATACTAATGATAGTTAGACCAAACTAATACAAACACAATGGATGTTAACTACTGGTTGCACTACCAATTAGGGAATATTACCTTCATAAAAAGATTTGATATTGAGTCAATCTGGGAGTTATCTATGATCAGAAAATAATGAAATAATATTATGTGAACTGTTGGATTATGGAAAGGTGTGATTAACAAAGGGACATGGAGGAAGAAACAAGACACGTCTCATTCATAGCATCTCTTCATTTGTTAAAGACAATATAAGAATGCATTCTCGTCAGTCACTCAAGGCATCATTAGAACTTTATTTACTTATCCATATTTGGATATACTCAATAGAGCATCTGCCTTTGGCAGTTTGGTTTCAAGTTTATCATTGCAGATCAGAGACAACACCATGATTGCACAGATAGAAAGGATAGTCAGAAATAGCATCAATATTTGAAGTTGCAAGCATATAATTCAGAATCTGAAATAGCAACATATCACTCATAGCGATATTACACATTTGCATAATTACATCATCATATCAGACACAGCAAATACATTGCTGTAAGCAATACTTATTGATTGTATATCGATATTGTTTATATCAGACATACCATCATTATACTATCACTATAAGTGATAGGAAACATCATATTCATAGCATATTTCATATCATTATATCCGACAGTGCTATTAAACATATTGGTATCAATATCATCTTGCACACATATTGTGATTGAATCTGAAATAGCGGTTGATATCTTAAGTAACCTCCATTACTTAGTTTAATTGTAAGTATCTGATAAAGTAAGTCTGAGAAGTGGAGTAATTGTTCCTGTTTTCCAAGTTAGCCAAAAAGGGGACATTACAGACAATCACTGTGAGATGTCCTCATGTGTGACTGTCCTTGTCACAAATGAGGACATCTCACAATGACTGTCCCTTGTGTAATTCAAGCGGCAATTACACAAGGGACAGTCACTGTGAGATGTCCTCATTTGTGACTGTCCTTACAGTGAGTGTACATTATCATGTTGTCTTTAGAGTGACTGTCCTCATTTGTTGAAGAAGAAAAGCATTAATGTGGTTCAATAGCAATACATTCAAGTGACAATTACATAAGGGACAATCACTGTGAGATGTCCTCATGTGTGACTATCCTTGTCACAAATGAGGACATCTCACAATGACTGTCCCTTATGTAATTCAAGCGGAAATTACACAAGGGACAGTCACTGTGAGATGTCCTCATTTGTGACTGTCCTTACAGTGAGTGTACATTATCATGTTGTCTTTAGAGTGACTGTCCTCATTTGTTGAAGAAGAAAAGCATTAATGTGGTTCAATAGCAATACATTCAAGTGGCAATTACACAAGGGACAATCACTGTGAGATGTCCTCATGTGTGACTGTCCTTGTCACAAATGAGGACATCTCACAATGACTGTCCCTTGTGTAATTCAAGCAGCAATTACACAAGGGACAGTCACTGTGAGATGTCCTCATTTGTGACTATCCTTATAGTGAGTGTACATTATCATGTTGTCTTTAGAGTGACTGTCCTCATTTGTTGAAGAAGAAAAGCATTAATGTGGTTCAATAGCAATACATTCAAGCGGCAATTACACAAGGGACAGTCACTGTGAGATGTCCTCATTTGTGACTGTCCTTACAGTGAGTGTACATTATCATGTTGTCTTTAGAGTGACTGTCCTCATTTGTTGAAGAAGAAAAGCATTAATGTGGTTCAATAGCAATACATTCAAGTGGAAATTACACAAGGGACAATCGATCACTGTGAGATGTCCTCATGTGTGACCTTTGTGAAGGCAAGTGCCAATTTGTACCCAAGTTACCAATATTGTGGCAAAAGTGGGAATGAAGCATTTAGGGGTCAAATTGGGCAAAGAAGTGTAGAAGTGGCCTATGTGAGGTCTAAATAGCCTAACTAAGTCATGGTTAGGGTCTTATGGTGTTTGAACAATAAGTTTTGAACCAAAATCCCAAAGGTTGTAACAAGTTGTCAATGTTGTCATTCACAACATTGACAACATTTGTGCAAGGGAGCATTTTTGAGTAAGATGGTTATGTAACTATATGAAACCATTGAATTAGGCATCAGATCAACTATAAGAGGCCTCCATCGATCTGTGCAAAAGGTTGGGGGGAAAAACATTTGGAATTAAGAAGATTTGTAGAGTAACACGGTTTTAGTGAATTCTTGAGTTTTTTTGTTTCTTTGTTTTCAGTTGATTAATGGATTAGATAGCTTGCAGTGTCTATTGGAAAAGTTAGTACAAGTTGTTTTTTTATTCTGTGTTGTGTTTTTTTTGAGTTTTGAAGCATTCCAACTAGTTTGTTAATTCTTTTGTTAAGTACCCTATCATTGGTTTGAACCAGGCAGGTTGAACAAATGGAGTCTTAGCTCATCATTCCATTGTCAATTTTGTACGGGCTCTTGGAATGGGTGAGGAGACTCCATGTACTATATGTTTGGAAGGAGGGGCCCTGGGAAGCTCATTTTCTATGTTTGCAATGATGTCCTAGGTGAGTCAGTTGAGCACAGTTAGGGATGACAAATCATTACAAGAAGATTACAACAAGTTGAATGCATTGGTTGCTTCAACTAAAATCTCATGGAGAGGTAGACACACATCTAAAGAAGCCCCAAGTCAAATTAGAAGATTGGGTGAGTTTCTTTGGCTGCTAAGAAAACAAACTCTTCGTCAGACTGTCCAAGTTGTGTCAAAATACTTGTTTTCAGGCATGGCTGTAGCAGTTGGTGTACAAAAAATCTAGGAGGAGAAGACCTTAGATATCTTGGAGTTCTCAATAAAGGGCATCTGAATCCTAAGCCCTTTAGGTGGCTTAATATAAACAAAAAGGCTTGACAAAGGCCTAATTGCTAGTAGCCTATTTTTGGGTGCAATTGGCATGGTTTGATGAACCGGATTGAAGTACTGATGAAAAGTATAGCTGAAGGAGTAATATTGAAACCAATAGAGGTCCTAGTGGCCAGCCTCTCCATGGAGTAAAGTTCTAGTTGAATGTGTTTCAATTTGTGAAGACAAGACTAGGAGTGTCCTAGTAGCTAGATTGGTATTGAGCAGAGTTCGTTGTATTTCTTGTTGGTGTGCACTAGTTGAAGGAGTGGGATCTTGGGTAGAGATACCTAAAGAGTGTAGGGATAGTTAAGTACCCTATCAAGTCAAAACATTGGCCTAAAGAGACCCTAGTGAAGGATAGGGAGTGAGCAAGACAAAGTGTTACATCAATTAACAAGATCATTTTTTGGTAATTGTGTACATTATCATGTTGTCTTTACAGTGACTGTCCTCATTTGTTGAAGAAGAAAAGCATTAATGTGGTTCAATAGCAATACATTCAAGTGGAAATTACACAAGGGAATATCACTATGAGATGTCCTCATGTGTGATTGTCCTTGTCACAAATGAGGACATCTCACAGTGACTGTCCCTTGTGTAATTGCCACTTGAATGAGGACAGTCACTGTAAAGACAACATGATAATGTACACAAGTACCGTGAAGGTAGTTGCAAGTTATGGCTGTTTCATTGCATACCCGAAACAATGAAGATGTTACGGTCCACAAAATGTTTGTGCTTGAAAGATGAACAAATAAAATTAAACTTCTAAATAACCAAAGCCGCTAACAATAAATTCAACACAGATATGTCCTCATTTCTGGGTATTTTAGCTCTCTAACAGCTGAATACCAGATTACATAATAATGACAAAAGAAAAATAAACCCAACGTACTCAGAAATTGTAGCTGTGATTTCGCGGAGGGAATCTCTCTCGGCGCTGTTGAAAACACAAATGACAACGTTCTTGTTTTTTTTGCCCTTATATCCCGATGTGATTTCGCGGAGTGTTACGGTGCTGTTGAAAACACAAATGACAACATTCCTTTTTTTTTTTCCCTTATATCCCAACAACATCGCAATTGCAAGTTAGGGCTGTTTCACTGCATACCCGAAACAATGAAGACGTTACGGTCCACAAAACGTTTGTGCTTGAAAGATGAACAAATAAAATTAAACTTCTAAATAACCAAAGCCGCTAACAATAAATTCAACATAGATATGTCCTCATTTCTGGGTATTTTAGCTCTCTAACAGCTGAATACCAGATTACATAATAATGACAAAAGAAAAATAAACCCAACGTACTCAAAAATTGTAGCTGTGATTTCGCGGAGGGTTATGGCGCTGTTGAAAACACAAATGACAACGTTCTTGTTTTTTTTGCCCTTATATCCCGATGTGATTTCGCGGAGGGTTACGGCGTTGTTGAAAACACAAATGACAACGTTCTTATTTTGTTTGCCCTTATATCCTGATGTGATTTCGTGGAGGGTTACAGCGCTGTTGAAAACACACATGACAACGTTCCTTTTTAATTTTGCGCTTATATCCCGACAACGTCGCAATTGCGACAGTGACAAATGTATTGTCGTCGCAAATTGCGACGGTGTCGGGCTATATTTGAAAAAAAAGGGCAAAACCGCATGACATTTGCCTGCCGTCGCAAATGGCCGTCGCAATTTCACCCCAAATGTATTAGTGAGATGAATAAGAAATGGAGAAGGAAGTCTCAAGATGATGGAACTAAACTTATATCAACTGATGGGACCCCATCCTCTAGATTGGGTGCACCTATTTTCACTTAATCGATCAAAAGGTATGTAGGAGCTGATAACCTAAATTCTATCTTAAATCGGTTCCTAGAGTTTGAGAAAAGATCCATATTAGCATATTAAGATGCATTTGGATATAAGTTGTGAAGTTGACATTTCATATTTTGATCAGTAACAAGTATGAGTTATTTTATTCCATTCAGTGAAAGAAAGTGTATTTAGTAATCAGTGAAAAGGGAGTCGATAAAGTATATTTAATGCAAATATTATAGTAGTTGGAAACCCTAATCAAAGAAAAACTATAAATAGAGGTCATGTTATTGAATTTTCACCTTACATTTTCACGGGAATTTGAAGCACTTAGCAAAGAAGAGACTACCAAGTGAATTAAAGTGATCATTCAAGCAATTACAAGCATTGTCAAACATATTTAAGGTATTTATAGTATTTTCAAAGCTATTTTAGAACAACTAAGTTGTTATTCAAGTGAGATCCTATTAGTTAAAGATCATTTTTGAAAATCTAATGGCACCCAAAGTTCAAAAGTCTGTTGTTGTGGATAAGATTGACCCTATCAATCCAAAATACAAGCTGCCACCCGCCATTGCTTCTAAAGCTGATAAATTTGGTGCCCTATATTTGATACCACAAAGACTCATTCTTATTGAAGATGTTCACACCTTTAAACACTACAAGATTGAAGACATTTTCCAAGTGGAAATTGATACATCCTACATGAACCTATGTTAACAAAAAGTTGAAAGATGATCACACACATCTAGAAACCAAGGGTTTGGTCCATGCTATGCATGTACCAACAATATTAAAACATGAATGGATGATAATGGTTCTAAGTTGAGTACATGATTAGTTCATGTGGCTTGATGCATCAGTCAAGATCACCGAGGATGTACTTCAAATTATCACTGGATATTTGATCGGTGACAGACTGAGGGAATACAAACAAATAGACTAGAATAAACTATGTGACCTTACACAAGCTAAATGGGATGGTAGAGGTATGAAATTATCTACGGTTCATGATCCTAAGATAAGATTTTTAAGAAATATCATATCTTATTGAATCTTCCAGTCATCTCGGGTAGACAATGTGCCTTGTGGAGAAGTTGATATAACATAAAAGATTATGAAGAGATACATGAAGATAGATCTATGCAAGATCTTGTTGAAGCAACTAAATAACAACATGAACACAATCAAGAAGCTAAAAAAAACACACTGAAGTTTGGATAACTTCTGGTATGCATATTCTTTTATTTTCAGAACTTCTTTCCTACAATCAGTGAAGTAGTGTGGAAAGTAGATAAACCAGTTATTTAACAGATTAATGAGTTTATTCAAAGCATAGCAGACAAGTTTGATATGGTGATGAATGATTATTTTTCTAAATTTCAAAGTAAGTTGAATAAGAGATTCAAGATTCCAACTAGCTAGTGGAACAATATAAGGATAAAATATGTTTTGAGGTATATACAGATACTTGTATAGTAAGATTTGTGGAGCTAAGAACCATGTGTCTACCAACTATGGGCTATAAAATGGCTATAGATGTCACTTCTATATAGATTAAAGGACTACTAGAGAAACTAGCTGACATAAGGGCAACTTGGTATGGTACTTTTAAAGAAGTCAAAGATAAAATCAAACTAAGTATCTTGATACCTAAGGCTTTAGAGAAGAATAAAAGGATGATTAGTAACTTCTTAGATAATTTGGGAATCCCTGTTGAAAAAGATGAAGCTGAACCATCAAAGGTTAAGGGGAAGAAGATACAGATGAAGAAAGAGACCCCTAGTCCAATCAATGTTAGACCATCAACAAGGTCTTCCTCCACACTGATAGAAAAAGAAAGTAGAAATCAAATCAACAAAGACTAAAAAATACTCAAGAGAGAAGAAATCCACTAGGAGGCCTATTATAAAATTGAGGCTATAGGAAGATGGTGAAAGCGAATCAGAGGATATTTCACTATTCAAATTTTTACAAAGTCAAACACCAAAAGTTGAAGACCTTGATGAGTCTCTAAAAAAAATCAAGAAATATGGAGGTTATTCAAGTCTTAAACATCTCAAATATGAGAAGAGGAATGATGAAGAAAAAGACAAAATTGAAGAGGCTATTGTGTTCACCTTACACAAATTTAGAACTACACCATTTGAAGTAGCACCAAATATGGAAGATGAGCTATACCAAAATATTGATGCTAGATGGAAATATGCTCTAGTCGGTGAGAAGAAAATGAGGGAGAGATACCTAGAAATTACTTTACCAAACCTATCTAAAGGAGGAATCAAAGACACTCTGCAAGAATACTCCAAAATATTCCTAGTGAAGAGTAGAGCACTAACAATTATTGTTGGTAAATTATAAAAAGTACAAAATGAGACTGATAATATTTGGATAAAAATATTTTCTCTTGATCAACCAACCCATGAAGAAATTAAAGAGAAAATATGTAAGTCAGATCCAATTTATTTATCTAATAAAGATGAAGCTATCATCAAGGATATCATAGATCAAGAACCTGCTGAGACAATAATAGATGATGGATATATAATGGAAACCAAGGCCAAATAAACTGAAGAAATAAACATAGATGATTCTGAAAAGGCAAGATTAATGGAAGATGATCTTGTAATTAAGAAGATAATGAATTTCCCTAAGATTGAGGAAATGATCTCAGAAGTAACAAAATATGTTCCAACAGATGGTGACACCCCCACTAATCAAGGAAAGGAAAGTGAACAAAAGGAAACCATTGAGTCAGTAACTCCTACCAAGACATCTGAACAAGAAAAGAAAGAGAACAAAAATAAAGAGAAGATAGAAGATAAATAGGAGAAGAAAGAAGATAAACAAGAAAAGGAGGAAAATAAGCAAGAAGAGGAGGAAAAAGAAGAGAAAACTGATGACACCACTATTGTACAATCTGATGCAAAGAAGACATCTATAGAGAAGGGAAAGACCAAGAAGAGGAAGCATGAAAAAGAGGTCGATTTAAGCCAACCTATAATTATTCCTAAGGTTGATATTTCAACCATGAGCCCCAAAGAACTATCTAATTTTGGAGACTTATTGAAAATAAAAGTTGCACAAGATAAATTGATTGCAAAGAAGTAGAATATTGATGTTTTGGACAATGTCAAAGATATATTGAATGAAATTGTACCAGAGGCTAACATTAATGAAAAAGGACATATATATAGCCAACTACGTGAACTGGTAAACCAAATAAACCAACTAGGTATCGAGACCTCAGAGTACTTAATGCAAGTGCATAAGAAGAGCATGGAGACTAAAGTTATTGAAGAACTTCAATCAGTTGTACTAGACAAGGTAACTCTATTTGAATTGGTTACTAAATTAGAGAAAGAGTTGAAGGACATTCTTTTATTTTTTCAACATATTTGTTTGATTTCAAATTTCACCAAGGATATTAAGGACAAAGATGATAATATGGAAAATGAGATGATTGAATAGTTATCTAAAGTATCCACTGAGCCTAATTCTTTCTAAGAATATTATCAAAAGTTGAGGCACTTAATGGGAGTGAAACATGAGATAAGAAAAGAATAAAATTAGATCAAAATGGATCTTCTAGAGCTCCAAACATTTTTGATACCCCTTATTGAATCATTACATAAAAATGTACATAAGGTGAAACATTTAGTTAGCACATTAGATCTTAGTGCTATGGACAATATGGTTAGTTTAACAAATGATATTAGTGAGCAATTATATGTGTTGTAGACACTAAAAGATTCATTGAAGGTATTAGCCCATTTTCCTGTCATAGAGAAAATCTGTTGGAAATGGTCTTCATCCATGCAAAAAATCTTTGTAATGGTCATTTCTTGTGTTAGTGTGAAGAGATAGGTTTTATCCATGCAAGGGTTTCAAATTTTTTGTTTAAATCCATAAAACCCTTCCTTGGGTCTATTTTGGTTACAAGTAGTAGTTGTCGTTGCACCAAAAGATCAACCTATTAATTCTTGATACAACCACTAGACTTATAGAAGATATATGAGGTGGTTAAACCATGTCATGAACCCTATGAGGGATGTTGGCCTACTTCCAACAATCCCCCTCCCAACGTCACTCACCGTGGCCTGCATGGATTCAAACTTGTGACCAAGATCTGATACCACTTGTTACAAGTAGTGGTTGTCATTGCACCAAAAGATTGACCTGTTTATACCCAATACAACCACAAGACTTATAGAAGACATGGGAGGTAGTTAAGACATGTCATGAACCCTGTGAGGGATGCTTTCCTACTTCCAAAAATATCTTTGTTATATTTTTTGGTCACTTAAGTTCTTTTAACAATATGTGTTCTTTTTCACCATCGAGCGGGGCCAAAATCTTTAAAGTTTTTTTTTGCCTAGTAAGCCGTTTAATTTTTCCTAAGTCTCCACAATCATTTTCATAAGTCCTTATGTTTTATTAAAATGTTAAACCCCTCCTTAATATGACGGCCAATGCAATGCCGCAATGAAAAAGTGCTCGAAGATTAGCCATCATGACAGCTATTAGATGCATTAGTAACAAAGGAAATGAAGCAAGTGGAACTAGTCTGCTGGGTTTTATATCCACCATCCAATTGTGATCATGTAATGATGTATATTGACTCGGCCCAATCAATAAAGGGATTAAAGTACTGATAAGTGTATTTTGATCTAACGGTCGACACAATCCTGCAATGAAAAGATAACTAAGAGTTAGTGATTGCGGCATTCAGACAACTGTTAGATCTTCCAGTCAGCATGGAATGACATTAGTGGGGCCAAGGTCTTTTGAGAGATAAAGGGTTTCCATCTATAGGAAGATCCAATGGTCGATGCAATTCCATGAAGAGGAGATGCAAGATTTTTTATCCTTCATAGGATCACGGTTTGATGACGCATGTCCTGATTTGTAAGTGGGTCTAGAAGTTTGTAAAAGTGTTAAGGGACCAACAATATGAAAGGAATATTGATGCGAGGCATGTTTCCTAAATGAAAAGATGAACAATGGTTAGTGATCGTGGGATCATGCCCTGCTACCATGTGTCCAGCCTAATGAGTCAATAAAATGGTGGGTCCTCGATGCCAAGTAATTCATGAGTTACTTGTTTTTTATTGGTCATTGGGGAGGGTGATGTGTAAAGTAAATTTCAAACCCTCAGTTGACTATTTTTTAGATTTATGAGAATCACATGATGTGTTGTGAATATTGGAGATCGACAACCAGGTTTTAAACTTATTGATTAACCATTGTGGCTCGACGTTTGAATTGTTTAAGGGGTTATATTTTCAATAGGGTTGAAGTTAGTGGGCCAGAAACATGAACTGAATTAGATTTTTTTTGTTTCAGGGAAGGTTATAGGTGAAATTGATGAGTAAGGTGTCAGGTAGCTGTCCTGATCTAATTTATTTTCTTGAACTGCCATTTCAAGTTTAATGAAGATGACTGATATTTTGAGAAGGGTGGCTAGGGTGTGATGGTTGTCAGAATTTTCCATGCCTTGTACATGCAAGATTTCCAAGATGGTTCTGGCATTAAATTTTTTGTGTTGATAAAACCCAAATATTGTAAATCAGATTTGATCTGATCCTTCCTAGGTTTTTAGGCTTTCTTGTCTTCTTTTGTTTCTTGTTGTATTTGGTTGATGGTGAGTGGATGGAAAAACCTAATTTTTCCCTAAATGATCCTAAGCTTGTTGTAGTCCCTTATAAGGATTTCAAATATCATTTAGGAGGGTGGTCTTTTGGATGAGTAAAGGGGTCTAGGTCTAGTCTCTTCTTGGTTTCAAAATACCAGTAGATGATTTAATATCGGTCTAGGGTGTAGCAGATTTTTATCAGGTTGTATTATTATATAAAAGTGAAATATTCTTGATCTTTTAAAAATTATCTCAGTGGTTTTGAATCTTGAAGCAAGGTGTATACAAAGGCATGAATCCTCATACATAATACTAATATCCACTACTTTTTCTCTCCTGTGTGTTGGTCTTATAAATTTTGAGTTCTCTAACACATTGCATAGATTTTATCTATGTATATGTTGTCAGTCCTTAGTTTTGATCTAGGATTAGATTAAATGATTCTATAGATGAAACATATATTCATTGGGTTTGCACTAGGATTTCTATAAGTAGTATGGGTTTTGGTATTTGTGTTTATGGCTTGGATCTATGACGAATAATAGTAGTTGGATTATGTATTCTGTAGTGCATTAGAGATTTTTCCCAATAGATAAGGCACTGGTCTGGAATAAGTATGTTATGCATTGATATATATCTGGTATGGTCTGCTATATCCCTCAAATTTTAATCATAACCAATCCCAAATCTTTCAAAATTTTGAGGTTATAGGGCCGCATGTTCATCATCATGGTTATTGAGAATCAATGAATGAATGGTTATCATTCAATATTTTCTCACCATCCCATCTGCTTTCTTGAATCCATTTTAAAGTTGTAAAAGTGTTATATGTCATTGGATTAGGTGCACCCGCCTTGGTTTTATAGAGCCAGAAGTGCAGATGGTAGTCTTGTCCCTATGCTTGGTCTAGTTACCTACAGATCTCCCCACTTTTGGAGCTAAACCCTCTTCAAAATATGTCTTAGGTATATTTGTGTCTCTTTGAGTGTAAAATCATTTTTAGGAACCAACAAAATGATGACTTTGTTGGGGAGAACATAACAAAGTAATAAAATCTATTGAGAATCTCTGGTTATATCACATATTATCAATATTTTATTATCCTGATTGATTTGGCTCATTTGAGTCACCAACAAAATGGTGACTTTGTTGGAGAATAGAGATGCAATAGTCATGATTGAATCTAGTTTATATCTATGGTGTTGTAAACTTGTTATAAATAATGCAGGTGCGAGTTGAGGTAGACTCATGGCCTTCTTATTTATCTTATCTAGTCATTACCATTCATAGTATAGAGTGTAAGAATTTGCCTAAGGCAAAGAATAAAAACCAAGATCTAGAAGCTCAAGAGATAGCACAAGAGAGACAAAATATGATATGATCAAATGATCAAATAATGAAATAGATAGATGATTGATTGATTATACAAAGTAGGAATGCCTCAATATATAGGCAATGCAATAAGGCTACATGATAAGGAGATGATAAGATATCACCCACACAAGGTGGAATCACATGTCCACCAAAGGTGGATCATCCTCCAATATGCAATAAAGTATGTGCATTGGATTAGGATGATAATGTGATAAGAGCACTAAAGGTGGATCTCACACACAACGAGGTATGTGATGACAACTATCACACCTAAAGTGGAGATTATCCTAACCATGTGCTAAAAATGAAATGCAAACTCCTAAGTGTCTCAAAGACAAACTACTATGCAATGCATTATCCTAAGTAAACTTAAGTAAAGTGTAATTAGTAAATACTTAATTACACCAACACCCCCCCTTAAGTGTAACTTAGGGGAATGCACTTAAGCTCACAATGCAAGATGGGTCCCAGCTACTAGGCCATGTTAGGTACCCATGTACAAGATGCAAGAACAATGCAATCTCTCATAAAGTGGAGAAAGAGGGAAAACCTCATGGGAAAAACCCTCCCCCAAAAAGAGAGATGAATACAATAATAGAATATGAGAGAGAAGACCTCATGTGAGGAAAATATCCCCCCCATAAGATAGAAGTAGTGGAAGAGAGACCAAGTAGCCCCCCCTCAATGTAGAATGAACACCAATGGTAGATGCTCCAGGCTCGATGTAGAAACTGCTCCATGAGTGTAGAACAACATTCCTCCCCTTAGGAAGAAACAAGACCAAAGGTGTATAGGTGAAGCTGCCTCCCCAATCTCTAGGAAGAAACCTCAAAATGTATGGAATCTCTGAAACCTGCTCAAGTGTCCCCATGTCAAAGCTGAAAGGTGCCTCCTCCAAATCATGTGTACTAAGCCACTCTACTGAAAAAGACAAATCAGGATCAACTGAAGATGATTGTAGAACATGTACCAAAGACCCAAGTATCTCCTCTAAAGATAAAGTGACCTCCTCCAACTGTTGTATCAAAGTATCCACAATCATGTCACCCTCAAAAGAATGATCAAGTAGAGAACGAATATGAGGGTTAGCATGTTCCCTCGCAACAACTGAAGAAGGATCATCTTCAACAAAGAGAAGATGAATGTCATCAATGAAGTCTCCCAAATCTGAAGTATAGGACTCCACAAACAAACCTGTAATGTCTGTCAAGTAGTCATCCCATGGAACCAAGTCTGGAAGACAATGAATATTCTGCTGCACTAAAGTTGAATCTATGTGAATGCAAGCAGCATCAGGCACAAGATTAGAAGTAATATCAATAGGAGGAGATGAAATATAAGGCTCAAGAACTTGATCATGAGTGAGAATACCCAAGTTCAAGTAGTCAAAAATCTCCTCAAAATCTGAATCATCACTGTAATCATCATATGCTGAAGACTCACTGTCTGAAGAATCACTATCATCAAGAGGAACAAAATTTGCAAAGGAGTACAACTGAGAAGAGTGATCCACTATCCCAGTAGCAATAACTGCTCCACTCTCCAAGTCCTTGATGAAAACTGAATCAGGTGTAAATTCCACAGTCTTCTTTGTAGCACCATTTGTGATTTGATAGATAGAAAGAAGGTTATTGGTCAAGTGTGGAACACACAACACATCATTGAAGTGTCCATCCTTAACTTCAATACTTCCTTTCCCAAGCACATTCATGTAAGTGTGATTGCCCATCAAAATAGGTGGACCTTTACAAGGCTCAAATGATGAAAACATGGACTGTGAAGAAGCCATATGATGAGAAGCCCCTGAATCTAGAAGCCATCTACCTGAATCATGACTTGAAGAAGCATATAAAGCGTGTCCTTTTTGAGTGACAAATGCGTGACCCTTTCCTTTATCTTTTTCTGAATTGGGTGAAGAAGAGGTTGAGGTAGACATCCTAGAAGGCAATTTGATGTTGTTCTTGGCAAGAAGATTCTTCAATTCATCAATGTCCTTCTTATAACAAAAGTGTTCTTCATGTCCATCCTTTTTGCAATATGCACAAAACCGCTTCTCCTTCTTTGAAGATTCACCCTTTTGAGGTGATGTAGAAGTGTCATGTTGTGTGGAAGTTGATGTTGTGCCTTCTTGTTGAGACTTAGACTTCCAATTCTTCTTCTTCTTTTGACTTTGATTGCCTTGACTCTCATGATTAGCCACCAATGCCTTGGAAGTTGAAGACTTGAGAAGCCCCATACTCATCAATTTTGTTTGTTCTAAGACCAACATTTCTGAAAATGACTCAAATGAAGGCTTAATGAAGGCACTTCCCATAGTCAACTTGTGAGTATTGTAACTTGAAACAAAGGTTGCATATTCAGGAGGAAGATGATTCAACAAGTGACTAACCAACTTTGCATCCTTGATGGGATTACCACAATCATCAAGTTGTGCTCTATAGTCATTGACTTTGGTGAGATGATCTTGAATTGTGTCAAAGTTCCTAGGATCTAATTTGAGGAGATCAGTCTCAATTTTGAATCCCATTTCCTCATCCACTTTACCAAACAATTCTTCAAGTTTTTCCCATGCTTCTTTAGCATCATTTATGTTTTTGATGTGATACATTACTGCTTGAGACATATTCTCTCTTAAGACTCCTAAAGCTTGATAATTTCTTTGTGACCATTTATCTATTGCAGTAGTATCATCAGCAGTGGGTTTTTTAATTGTACCATCCACATAAGGATTTAAACCTTGAACCATTAACTTGCTCCATACATTATCTTTCCATGTAGCATAGTTATGTGGAGTTAATTTTGCAATTGAACCCATGATGTAGAAATGAAAAGAGCACAGAAAGAGAGACACCAACACACAAGACACCCCCCCAATTCACTCAATCAAAGAACCCCCCCCCAAAATGATGATTTTGGCACTTTATAACTAGTGCATGTACAATTGCCACTTGCCAAAAATTGATCAAAGTGGACTTCTGATTTTTATGATTACAACAGAAAATATGAACCTATATTAGACTCAAACAAATAAGACACAAGATCTCTCAAGGATCTAACAAATTACAAGTGCCAAAAATAGGCCAAAATAGACCAAATTTTGAAAGTACTATGTCTCCTCAAAATTTTTCCAAACTGATACCAGATCTAGAAAGCAGACAGAAAATCATGAACTTTCAAAAAAAATAGCACTTGAAAATGTGTCCATATGAGCCCGAACGAAGCCTCTAAAGTTATAAAAATCTGGATTTGCGATTTTTAAAAAATATTAGAAAAAGAAATCAAAAATCACCTGCACCATTATGTAGATCGTGAAATTCTACCCCAAAACAAAAAAAATTGCTCTGAAAAAGGAGCCGAATGACTGAGATATCGCTGTTTGAAAATTGCCTCTGAAATTATTTTTTCTAAATCGCCGCCGCCGAACCTTGAAAATTCAAATGGCTCTAGATTTGGCTTCAGATGTCCGATTTGGATGAAACAAAATTTTATTTAGGGGTTTTTGGACCTCCTCAATGTGATTCCAACCTCTGATTTGCACCAGCAAGCTCCAATTTTGACCTGAAATAAAAATCTCTCAAAATAGGCTATACAAATGAAACTCCTATGGCTCTGATACCATGTAAGAATTTGCCTAAGGCAAAGAATAAAAACCAAGATCTAGAAGCTCAAGAGATAGCACAAGAGAGACAAAATATGATATGATCAAATGATCAAATAATGAAATAGATAGATGATTGATTGATTATACAAAGTAGGAATGCCTCAATATATAGGCAATGCAATAAGGCTACATGATAAGGAGATGATAAGATATCACCCACACAAGGTGGAATCACATGTCCACCAAAGGTGGATCATCCTCCAATATGAAATAAAGTATGTGCATTGGATTAGGATGATAATGTGATAAGAGCACTAAAGGTGGATCTCACACACAACGAGGTATGTGATGACAACTATCACACCTAAAGTGGAGATTCTCCTAACCATGTGCTAAAAATGAAATGCAAACTCCTAAGTGTCTCAAAGACAAACTACTATGCAATGCATTATCCTAAGTAAACTTAAGTAAAGTGTAATTAGTAAATACTTAATTACACCAACATAGAGTCAGGTTCAAAGATTTTATATCTTCTCATCAAGTTGTGAGAGGTGACTCTGAAGTTCTCTATTTGATAAATGCATGTTTAGAATGCAAAATATGATGTATTTGTAGTCTTGATAAACAATTTTTACACCCTATTGAAGTTTTTTTGTGTTGATGGAAAAGGATACTAAAAGAGTTTTCAATGGTTAAAATATTTGTCCTCTTCAAGGAGGTGGTGACTCTACAAAATTTTTAGTAAAGCAAGCTTCAGATCTATCAAACTTTCTAGTCAACTGGTTGAGTTTCAACTGCAATACTTTTAGGTATTTTTTATCTTTATGTATCTTTTCCTAAGATCAACTATACAAATATTTTGTTCCCATTTAGTGATTTTTAGCACTAAAGAAAGGGAATGGTTGTTACATACTTTTAAGATATTATTTTCAAGTCAATACTTTGAGGTCTTGAAGTATCTATGGTATGGGATAAAGGGTGTGCTCTTACTACAAGTTGCAAAGATAAACATAATAATCCATGAAAAGTTCTTGTAGTAGTTTCTCTATGGAGGAGTATAGGCCCTTTTGTTTTGATGACATTGAGGGTTTCCCAAATAATTTTCCTACTGAGGTTAGGGAATATTTGTCAAAATTTAGTGGTGATGGATCATTTTTAGTAGGGGAACATTTAGATGACCTTTTTGACTTAATGGTTGAATTTGAGATTGAGCATGAAGATGTTGAAATGAAAATATTAGTACAGTCTCTTAGTGAGGATGCATGGGATTGGTTCTTATCCCTACCATCATGTTCAGTTTCTTCTTCAGATGTGTTAAGAGAAAAATTCATAGAATATTTTGATGAGAGAGTTAGTGAGGATGAGTGTGAAGTAAAAAATGAAGATCAGTACCAAGACATTGATGTGTTTGTTGATCACACCATACATAAAACTGATGATAGGGATTTACTCATTAAAATTGCTACTCTCAAAAGTAAACTTGCAAAGAATGATGTTATGTGCTAGCCATTGCAAGAAGAGAAAAGGTTGCAGGAAATGGCTATTCTTCATTTTGATGATGAAGAGGTCACTGATGACATGTGTATGGATGAACCTGAGATGGATCTTCTTTCAGATATTACACCATCTCCTAACGTGTTTTTTGATTCCATGTCAATTTCCACATGTGATGCGGATTATGATGTTGATAATGAAGTCAAAAAAATGTCAAGATATTGAAGATGAATTCAAAATTGATGATGTTCCTGTTAAGTTTGTAAAACTTTCTTATCAACATGAAATGACACTCTTCTTGTCTCATTTCAAGGAAGATTTTTGTGAACAACAAGAGGATGATTATGATGTAGATGTAAGTTGCTATGGTGATTCATTAGCACAAGAAGACATGAGCCAAGACATTTCAATCCCTATTCCAAATGGGGAATATATTTGCAGCACTGAGAGTGAGGCCAAATAAAGTGAACATGAAGTCCAATGCCCACTAGGAAGTGAGAAAATTTCAGCACTCTTGGCTGTTGATTTTCAGAGGTATGCCCTTGATATGGACTCTACTTCATAGTATCCCATTGATATATGCTCTGGCACTGATAATGAGGTAGGTGTTCAAAGTGATGCTAATAATGATTCATGTTTACACAAAATCTTCTCATGTTATGACCTAGAAGAAATCAATAAGGAGCATGACAATAAGTTGTCATGTTTTGAAAATTATAATGATGAACATGATTCATGTTCATGTTTTTTTTGCTCTTCCTTTGGTGAAGAGGATTGTGATAGAGACCTTCACTTGGTTGATGATCCAATTTGTGAAAATATCCTTGACAAACCAAGATATTTAGTGGCTGAAGAAATGCATGAAGATAAATTTGAGGAATTGGTTTTCCCCCTTTGGTGTCCTGGGGCCAACAAATGAGGGATTGGTTTGATTTTCTACATGTTTTGGAATTTCCAGTTCATGGACAATTCAAAATTTGTACTGTTCATAAGGTACTCTTACTATCCATGAACAATATGTTAATTTTCATTTCAGTTGTGTATTTAGGTTAGTTGTTTCCAGTAGGTGGTCTGATTAACCTAGAGATTCTAAATCCTTGTCATGCTTGCAAGAGGCATGCATCCCCAGACAGAGCCATTGTTAGCTCATTTTCCTATCATAGAGAAAATATGTTGGAAATGGTCTTCATCCCTACAAAAAATATTTGTAATGGCCATTTCTTGTGTCAGTGTGAATAAACAGGGTTTATCCATGCAAGGGTTTTAAAAATTTTGTTTAAATCCATAAAACTCTTCCTCGGGTCTATTTCTTCGTTACCTTTTTCAGTCACTTAAGTTCCTTTTACAACATGTGTTCTTTTTCATCGTTGAGTGGGGCCAAAATCTTTAAAGTTTATTTTTCCTAGTAAACTATTTAATTTTTCCTAAGTCTCCACGATCCTTTTCCTAAGTCTTGATGTTTTATTAAAATGTTAAACCCCTCCTTAATCTAATGGCTGGCGCAAGGCCGCAATGAAAAAGTACTCAAAGATTATCCATCACGATATCATGATAGCCATTGGATGCATTAGTAATGAAGGAAACAAAGCAAGTGGGACTAGTCTATTGGGTTTTATATCCACCATCTGATCATGATCATTTAATGATGTATGTTGACTGAGTCTAATCAATAAAGGGATTAAATTACCAATAAGTGTATTTTGATCTAACGGCCGACATGATCCCACAATGAAAATATAACCAAGTGTTAGTGATTGTGGCATCATGACAACCGTTAGATCTACCAGTCAGTGTGGAATAACGTCAGTGGGTCCAAGGTTCACTAAGAGATAAAGGGTTTCCATCTGTAGGAAGATCCAATAGTGGGAACTATTCCACGAAGAGGAGATGCAAGATTTTTTATCCTTCATGGGATTATGCTTTGATGATGCGTGTCCCAATTTGTAGGTGGGTCTGCAAGTTTGTAAAAGTGTTAATGGACTAACAGTTTGAAAGGAAGATCAAAGACAGGCATGTTACCTCAATGAAAGATGAATTATGGTTAGTGATCGTAGGATGATGCCCTACTACCACATGTCTAGCCCAATGAGTCAATAAAATTGAGGGTCCTTGGTGCCAGGTAATGTTGAGTATCTTATTTTGATTGGTCATTGGGGAGGGTGATGTGTAAAGTAAATTTCAAACCCTCAGTTGATTGTTTTTCCAATTTATGAGAACTGCACGATGTGCCACGAAGATTGGAGATCGACAACCAAGTTTTAAACTTGTTGATTAACCGTTGTGGCCTAATTTTTGAATTGTTTAAGGGGTTACATTTTCAATAGGGTTGAAGTCGGTGAGCCAGAAACATGAATCGAATCAAATTATTTTTGTTCTAGGGATAGTTAAAGGTGAAATTGATGAGTAAGGTGTCAGGTAGCCATCCTGATTTGATTTATTTTCTTGAACTGCTATGCCAAGTTTAATGCAGAGGATTGATATTTTGAGAAGGGCGACTAGGGTGTGATGGTTGTCAAAATTTTCCATACCATATACATGCAAGATTTCTAAGATGGTTCTAGCATTAAATTTTTTGTCTACAACAAGAAGCCTTTTGAATTTGTAACCAAAATTGGCCTGTGTTGATAAAACCCAAATATTGTAAATCAGATTTGATCTGATCCTTCCTAGGTTTTTAGGCTTTCTTGTCTTCTTTTATTTCTTGTTGTATTTGGTTGATGGTGAGTGGTTAGAAAAGCCTAATTTTTCCCTCATAATCCTAAGGTTGTTGCAATCCCTTATAAGGATTTCCAATATCATTTAGAAGGGTGATCTTTTGGCTGAGTAAAGGGATCTAAGTTAGTCTCTTCTTGGTTTCAGAATACCGACTGATGATTTATTCTCAATCTAGGGTGTAGAAAATTTTTATCAAACTGTATTATTATATGAAAGGGAAATATTTTTAATCTTTTGCAAATTATCTTAGTGGTTATAAATATTTAAGCAAGGTATATATAGAGGCATGAATCCTTATACATAATACTAATATCTAATCATTTTTCTCTCCTATGTGTCGGTCTTATAAATTTTGAGTTTTCTGACTCATTGAATAGAGTTTATCTGTGTATATGTTGTCAGTCCTTAGTTATGATCTTGGATTAGATTAAATGATGCTATGGATGAAACATAGATTCATTGGGTTTGCACAAGGATTTATATAAGTAGTATGGGTTTGGGTGTTTGTGTTTATAGCTTGGATCTATGACGAAGAATAGTAGTTGGATTATGTATTCTGCAGTGCATTAGAGATTTTTCCCAATGGATAAGGCACTGGTCAGGAATAAGTATATTTTGTAGTGATATTTTTCTGGTATGGTCTGCTATATCCCTCAAATTTTAATCATAACCAATCCCAAATCTTTCAAAATTTTGAGGTTATAGGGCTATATGTTCATCATCATGGTGATTGAGAATCAATGAAGGACTGGTTATCATTTAGTATTTTGTCATCATCCCATCTTCTTTGTTGAATCTAGCTTAAATTTTCAAAAGTATTATATGTCACTGGATTAGGTGCACCCACCTTGATTTTGCAAAGCCAGAAGTGCAGAGTGCAGTCTTATCCCTATAGTTGGTCCAGTTACCTACAAATCTCCCCACTTTTGGAGCTAACCCCTCAAAATCTATCTTAGGTATATTGGTGTATCTTTGAGTATAAAACCCTTTTCAGGAACCAATAGAAGGCATCACTGAAGGATGAACAAGAGAGATATATATCAATTTTTTCCATGATCCCTTCATTGGATAAGTAGTAAGTTACTATTTTTGGAATTTTTATTAATAAGGGAGAAATATATGTGATAAGATGAAATAGATTATATGGCATAAAAAAAGGGGGATATCATATAAGGAGGATATGATGATGATGTATATTATGATGATGTAAAAGCAAAAATATGTATAGAAGGATGGATAGATACGATACAAGAAGTATTATTACAGGGGGGTAATAAGTTTATCCAGATATGGATACATGGAGAATTTTTCTAAGTAAATTTTTTTGATGACTTTGAAGGTTTTTAACAAAGATACCAAACTAGTTCCAAAGGGGAATATTGATACTCCTAAGAATTATTTTGTTGTATTAGTTATGATAAAGTCATATTGATTATCAAAGTCATTCGATAAAGAAGGAAAGTCAAGTTCATATGAGCATCAAGCTATTAGGTAAAAGGAAATAAAGGAAAGATAGTTTTGTTGGTAAGTTGACTATATTGTTGTATATGACTAGATATAGTGTTTTCATTATGGCAACAAAGTCATATAGAGTTTAGGAGTTAGCGCACATTATCATAAGGTCAGAATATGGCTAAGTATAGAAGACTAGACAGTTAGCAGAGCACCAGAAGATCAGAGCATCAACACACGTGTGTATGACCGAGTTATGGTATGCACCCTAGAAGTTAATATAGCAAGGCTAGTTGATATTATTTGCAGGGAATGTGTGATGGGAAAACATGTGAGGAATTCATTCAGAAGCAAGAATAATTCAACAAAGAACAAGTTGGATCTGATTCATACAGACCTAAGTGGACCAACTCAAACAAGATCATACTATGTTAAAAGGTATTTCATTTTGTTTGTTGATGATTATTCTAGAATGATGTGGGTTGCATTCTTGAAAGATAAGTCAAAAGCATTTGAGAAGTTCAAAATATTCAAAGCTAAGATTGAGAATGAATCTGGACTAAAAATAAAGTGTCTAAGATCAGATAGAGGAGAAGAATTCACCTCTGACAGATTCTATGAGTGCTACGAAGAACATGGCATAAAGAGACAATTAAGTGCACCTAGAACCCCTCAGTAGAATGGGATTGTAGAGAGAAGGAATAGGATCATCCTTGATACAACACGCACCATCATGATTGAAGGAAATGTTGCACACACCTATTGGAGAGATGTGGTCAAGACAATAGTCTATACAATCAATAGAATACAATTGAGGCTTGGCGCGGACAAGACACTATATGAGATATGGTTTGGTAATGTTCCCATAGTGAAATACTTTAGAAATTATTCTTGAATGGAGAGTTAAAGGAAGAAGTATACATTGAGCAGCCACAAGGACTCACCTTATCAGATAAGCTTGATATGGTATGTAGATTGAAGAAAGCCCTCTATGGAATTAAACAAGCCCCTAGAGCTTGGTATGAGAGACTTGATAGATATATAAAAAAAATTGGATTCAAGAAAGGAGCAGTAGATTGTAATCTATTTATTAGAGAGACATATGAAGGTTTACTACTTGTAGCTATATTTTTTTATGACATTATCTTTGGGGGTAATGACAAACTTAGTACAGAATTTTCTAAGGAGATGTAGAGCGAGTTTTAAATGAGCATGATTGGACCTATCAAATATTTTTTGGGATTGAATGTGCAGCAAACAAGCAAAGGTATATTCATAAATCAGACTAAATATGTGAAAAAGATCTTGAAGACATTCAAGATGGATCATTGCAAGCTAGTGGGTACTCCTATAATAACAGGATGCAAGCTTACAAAAGAAGATGAATCTCCAGTAGTAGATACAACATTGTACAAGTCCATGATTAGTAAACTCATATATCTTACTCAAACTAGACCTAATATTTCTAATGCAGTTGGCATAGTTGGAAGATTTGTAGCAGAGCCTAAACAAAGTCACCTCATGGAAGTAAAGAGAATATTCAGATACTTGCAAGGCACTATATATTATGGTCTATGGTATCGTAACTCAAAGAATGTTGAGCTTCATGTATATACAGATGTAGATTGGGCAATATGCATTGATGATAGAAAGAGTACACTAGGAGGAGCAGTGTTTCTTGGTGATAGACTTGTCACTTGGACAAGAAAGAAGAAAAATTGTATTTCTCAGTCAACAACAAAAGCAGAGTATGTTACAGTAGCCTTGAATTGTTCTACAATTGTTTGGATCAAATAGATGATAAAGGATTTTGGAATTCAGATTGATTATTCTATTGTTATTCATTGTGATAACACTAGCACTATCAACATGTCAAAGAATCCTATGATGCATGCAAAGACAAAGCACATAGAGATTAAGTATCACTTCCTAAGAGAGAAAGGGTAGATAAAGAAGTTAAATTAGATTATGTGAGTACAAAGGAACAACTAGTAGACATATTCACAAAGCCTTTACCATAGGATACTTTTGAGTATCTCAAGGAGAAGCTGGGAGTAATTCCCTTCCTTGATTTTGCTTAAAAAAAAGTTGAAAGAGCATCAATCCTTAGTGACTGATGGAAGGTTGACTACTACTTCAGGAGTAGTACTAGAGCTAAAATGTTTTGGTTCTCTTTGCTATTGATTTCAAAGGGGGAGTAGTATATAGTAATGAAAAATAGTATTAAAGGGGGAGCACACACAAAAGCAAAAAGGAGTAGTATTCAGTTATGGAAGCAGTTCAATTGAGAAAAAGGAGAATGTTGAAGAATATTGCAGTAGATGGAGGATTCATCCTTGGGGGATTTTTGATGAGGAAATGGAGAATGTTATAAAAGAATTGCTCATTTTGATTGGTGGTGTTTTTCATTCCATATGTTGCCATCAATGCCAAAGGGGGAGATTGTTGGAGATTTTCCAACAAGCCAGTGCTGACTGTATGTTTGTCATTGATGATAACATATGGTAAGTAGAATGTGTGGAGGACTTATGTAGTAAGCTTTGAGTATAAGTAGCATGAACATGTTATCAGCATGATATCATAGATGCAGAGGTTAATTGTTAGCACATATAGTAATATAGCATCTTGTGTCAACAGTGTTCTTGATAGAGTTATAGGTAGTGTTCTGTGAGTGATTGTCTGTACAATTATCATGGAGCCTTGTGCCCTTGGATATGTGATGGAGACATGTTAGTGATGTTCCATTCATGGAAGAAGAGTCTGATGTGCAATAGAAGTAAAGTTATGAAGTCTCTATTCACTAGTTACAATTTCCTATGTTTATCTAGAAGAGCCGGCATAGATTATATTGGTATAGGAGTTGCACCTATCATTTTGGTATGTGTGCTTGGATTAGAGATCATAGAAGATTTAAGAATGTTTGGCTAAGAGTGCATGATGTAATTCAGCTTGAGGAGAAAGTTTCAATTAATTTGGTAGAGCCGACAGTGCATAGCATGAGTCTAGATTTATTAATATTGGATAGGTCCTAGATTGTGTTGCGTGCTTAGTAGATCTGACAGAAATATTATTGTAGAGTGTTGTTATGATTTCAAGGTGGTTCTAACAGGATGACTTGATTATATCATTTAGAGAGAAGATATTTATAGGCAATCATTTGTGATTGCTAAGACATGGTTTAGAATTGAATGTGAATTAGAGTAGAGCAGAGTGTGTGAAGTGTTGAGCCATCAGAATAAGGTCTATGTGACCAAGTAAAGAGTTTATGCTATACATTGGAATTGATCCAAAGAGTAGGTCAAAGTAGAGTTCACCAAGATCCAAATATAGTGTGTATCTGTTATTCAAAAGGTTGTAGCCTTCACCCCTTTGAGCAGTGAGCTCTTGAATTGTGCATCCTCACCCCTAACAGGGTTAATTGTAAAAGACTCCTATCAGAGTCCGACCCTTGACCAAGTCACTGTACTAAAAGCATTGTAAAGACAACTCCTAAGAGGGTTAAGGATCTTCTAACAAGGATCATAAAAAACTAGTGCAGATTATTAGTGGGTGTCAATTTCCACCGGGATTTTTACCTATTTGGGTTTCCTCATAACCAAAATATTGGTGTTGTATTCAAGTGTTCTTTCATTGTGTTTTTGTTTAATGTTTAAATATACTCAATTGGGTAAAGAATTGAAACTTGTAGATAACTGATTCACCCCCCCCCTCTCAGTTATCTCTTGGGACTATTCCTAACATCTCCTCCCATAGCTTCCTTCACCAGATCGATCTTTGTTTCTATCATCTTCTTTCATATTTGGGCATCTAACAGCAGTATGACCAACTTCTTTGTAGTTAAAACATGCCAAAGGTAATTTACCCCTATATCTACCTTTACCTTTAGGTAACCTCTGGGCCATAAGAGCTTCAAGCTCATCAAGCTTATCTTTAGTGTTACTGTCATTATCATCATTATTAATTATACTACTAGACTTATTGATCTTCAGATAAGTCATGAAAGTAGACTCAACAGATGGTACAACACTATTATCAAAGTTGTTTAGTTCAAAAGTTGTTAGCTTACCAATCAAATTATCAAGAGTGAGAGTACTGTTAGATGTTGACCTCATTTCATGTATTATAGATATTTTGATTGCATAAACATGTAATAAAGTCCTTATTATTTTTCTTACCACTGTATCTTCATCAATGACACCACCAGATCCTCTGATAGCATTAACTACCCTTTTTATTCAGTTTGTATACTGCACTATATTTTCTCCTTCTTGCATTTTCATATCATTGAATCTTCCTCTTAAACTTTCAGCTCTGGCTCTCTTGACATTTGCATCACCACTATAAACTTGAGTAAGTTTATCCCACATTTCCTTTGAAGTAAGGCAATCCTTGACATCTTCAAATTCAGCATCTGATAGAGCAGCAACAATCTCCATCATAGTAACATAATTCTCATGTCTATCTCTCAATTGATCAAGAGTCAAAGGTCCTGTAGGTAGTGCTAAGTAGCCATTATCCAATAGGGTGAGGGAAGAATTCCCAATCCTAGATATATGAAGTCTCATTTGGCTTTGTCATATTGTAAAGTTGTCCTTATTCAGCTTTGGCACTTCCCTCTTATACATTTTGTGATCTTTCTACTGAAGTCCTTAAAACTCTTTTCCAAGAAACCAATATGCTCTAATACCAATTGTTAGAATAACTAACAGGGGGGGTGAATCAGTTATTCATAGTCCCAAATACAAAATGTAACACTTAAAACAAATTCAGCTAATTTTGCAGCTCAGTAAATATAAAATACTCAACTGTCTGTGTAATTACCGATTAATAGTTAATTGCTCATAGTGATTACTGGCCAAATCAAATATGCAATATGCAAAGTATGATAACCAAACAATCACCACATAAACACATAACACAAAGATTTAACTTGGAAACCCTGTAAAGGGAAAAATCACCTGGGACCGGTAACCCAAAATATTTTCACTCTTTTGAAGTGAGCTTGGTGAAGAGCCAACCTTGTTAAAGGTTACAAAACACACTATAAGGTGTGACCTTGTTAGAGGATTTAACACTAACAGTTATCATCCAACCAGCATTCACTATGGGGTTGACAGGATAACAATGTACATTCTATGAATGACATATAAGACTTTCAAGTCCACTCGGTTAAGAGATTTTTCTGTTACAATGGTTAAACTGAAATAGTAGGTGATCATATTACAATACAACTTGATTTTGTAGATGTTTAGATCTATTCTAACCCCATAAAAATCCTTTGATCAATATTTCTATTTAGTTCATCAACATTCAATAACTTACTGTCCCTCGGTAAAGCTCTCTGATGCTCGGTACTATTCTGTAGTTCAGTTCTTCTTCAACCAATTTGATTAGGTATGCATGAAGCTATGTTCATGCGATATCTCTGCAGTCTCCTTCTTTCGACATACATTTCACAATGAAACCCTAGTCTCTTATATAGAAAAGTAAACCATTTTCTTTTCATGCATCAGATTTTGCCGCTTAATCTCCTTCATTGATTTTTCCGCTTAAACCTTCCTCGATAGATGTGTCAATGACTCGTTTCAATTCCATCCTTTAGATATTCTTCAAATTTTGTTAGTCATTGATCTCATAACAAAATTTATCTTTCCACCTCATAATCATACACTTTTTAGCTCATCAATTTCTTTTAGCTAAACTAGTCATTTAGTTCTTTTGTCCATACTTGGTTGACAAAGAAATGTGTCAGTGAACACAGGCTTGGTTGAAACTATCATTCAGTATACACTACACTAGCTCGATGTATACTGGAATACTTCATTAACCAACCACACTGCTTTGTAACATTTTTCTTCTATCTTCATAACAGATTACTGTAACATAATCAAGTCAACAATATGAAGTCATAGACTCATCAATAAGTTACCAAGAGTATTCCTTATCCTCATCTGTCATATCCATCTTTCTCCATGTAGATATCTCAGTTCTTCATCTTTTCTCCTCTTTTATAGATGTATAGATATTTTCAACTACCATTATAAGTATTGTCAAACTAGTTGACATCAATGACAACATAAAGACTGATTCAATTATCTTAGATATCAATTCAGTGCTCGGTGATCTCTAATCACTTGTAGTTCATCATTCAAGTTCTCAATTAGTTGTAGTTCATTAGATCAATGGTTGGAGGACTACAATATTTGACCCACACCAGACCAGATATTGCTAATGTTGTCAGAATTGTGGCTAGATATTAGGCAGAACCTAAAGAAACACATCTAGCCGCTATGAAAAGGATATTGAGGTATCCAAGAGGAACCATAGACTATGGCTTATGGTATGATAGAAATGATAGCTTTGAACTTCATGCTTATACTGATGCTGATTGGGTAGGAAATATTGATGATAGAAAAAGTACTAGTGGTGGTGCATTTTTCCTTGGGAAAAAGTTGGTTTCTTGGCTAAGTAAGAAACAAGATTGCATAGCACAATCTACTGTTGAATCAGAGTATGTTGTTTCTTTCATAAATTGCTCTCAGATTGTTTGGATGAAATAAATGCTGATAGACATTAGAATAAATTTTGATGAGCCTTTGGTTATCCATTGTGATCACACCAATACAGTGAATATGTCAAAGAATCTGGTGATGCACTCTAAAACTAAACATATTGCTATCAAGTATCACTTCTTCAGAGACAAAGTGGTAGAAAAGGAAATCAAATTAGAATATATTAGTACAAAAGAGCATATTGAAGACATCTTCACAAAGCCACTATCGAAAGATACCTTTGAATATCTCAGAGGTATGCTAGGGGTTCAAGCCCCTCCTAGTCAGAATTAAAATGATGTAGAGATACATCAGTCTAGGGGTTTTCAGAGCCTTATCATAGCCTGGACTGGATGTAGGGATCTACTCCTTAGGGGGAGTGATCATGGAAGAAAGATATTGGAAAGAAGTTACTGACTCATGGAACCATTTTCCATTATTGTCAAAGGGGGAGTGTTGCTATGAGAAAATCCCTACTATATGGGGAGAGTATTTGGTTACAAAACTAGTTGCGGAACTTTGGATTGATATAGCTCTAGGATAATAGATTTTCCCATATGTTGACATCAATGCCAAAGGGGGAGATTGTTGGATATTGATAATGCATGGGGAGGTGATTGAGACATTTAATATGTTTAATCACTACATTACTGAATAGACACTCATACTATTATCATTTGTGTTTTGTCACTGATGTTAACATATGTTTCTGTGAGGAGATCAGATTGGTTATCACAGTGTACGGACATAGTACAGATGTTTTAGATGCTACGAAGATAGAAGAGAGTTTAGGATGTTTTTGTGATCTTATATCCAAGATTCCATCATTTATTGCTTCATATTGGATAAGTTACAGATGTTTTGGTGAAGACTGGTCACTGATTGTGACAGTGAGAAATGACAGAGTTAGTCTATGTGTTTTGTGTATAGATTACAAGCGATATGGAATCAGTGCATGTGAACTTTAGAGATGAAAGATAGAGTATTGAATATTGTTCTATGAATTGCGCAAGGTACATAATGCAGGATGATGTCAGCTATGGTGTATACTTTGGAAGGTAATCTATTTGGAAGCCAACTACAGAGATGTAGAGTGTATGACAAATGGAGAACTTGAATTAAGGATGTCGGTCCTTAATTGTTGTAATATAATCATTTTAGACTTGTTATAGATATTGTGTGTATCTTAGCAAGGGTTTATGTAATTATTTGTAATTAGGAAATCCTTATGGGCTGACCTATTTATAAGAATTGTAATAAGGTATAAATGAAAGGTCTTTTCTTTGGAAAAGATATGGATGAGAAGAAGATGAAATAGAGAGGTTGTAAAAGATGTGAGCTTGTGTCTACTATATGTAGAGTAAAGTTTTGTTGGCGGACTTCATTGGAACTGATCAAGCAAAGACAGTTGCTGTAAAATAGTTCAAAGATTATGTATTTCTTCATATACACTTGTGTTGTGAATAGTGAGTTCTGAAGGTGGACTTAACCTTCTTTGGCTAGTGAGCCCTCCCTTTTGTTCTTGATTCGTAATAGGGTCTATCCTCTAGCAAGGAATATGTACTGTAATGTTTCAATAAGCTCCTAACAGAGCTATATCTTCTAACATGGATAACTATACTCTCAGTACATCATTTGTGGATGCTAATTCCCACTGAGGTTTTTACCTTTAACAGGGTTTCCCCGAGACCAAAATATTTTGTTATTGTGTTGGCATTCATTGTGTTCATTGGATCTGATATTGCTGTTGCTTAAAGTTTAAAGTTTAATAATATGTTATACAACTGATTTTACCCCCCTCTTAGTTGTATTATGGACTATTATTCCTAACAATACATTGTTAGATTTATCTAAAATCTTTGTTAGGAACTACTCTATTAAGAGATTTATCACACTTTTTAGTGATCACCTAGTTAAGGGATTTATAATCAAGCTCACTCTAGAACTCTTTAAGTCCAGTTAGAGACTACCTGGTTAAGGGATTTTACTATTAAAGTAACAATGTCCCAATCAACTAAGAAGGGGGGGTGTAAATCAGTTGATGCATACTTATTAATCTTAACTCTAAATATAAACCATATGCACTAAGAAAAAAAACCATAATACAATAACACCAATATTGTTTTTGAGGAAAACCCTGTTAAGGGAAAAATTCTATTGGGGATGGTAACCACAAATTAGTATTATGAGTATAATAATTTGACAAAGAGTTCTAGCTCTATTTGGAGTTGATCAAGTATAATAGTACAGTCCTTGTTAGAGGAGAAGACCTGTTAGGAGTCACAAACCTATTAAAGGTTTTAAAGGATGACTCATAGCCTGGTCACTTGACTAAAGGAAGGTTAAATCCACCTCTAGGCCTTACTATCCAAAGATCACAAAGATTTACAATAATAATATCTGAACTAGCTTCCAGAACCAAGCTCTTCCAAGATAGTTTCTTCCTTGTGCCTCAATGCACCTCCTCTACTCTTTGTAGCCCACAGTCTCACATATTATTCACACACAATAATCATAAGGAAAGAGTTTCTTATATACAAGATACATACATAATTATTGGGTACAAAAATTATAGGACCTCTCCTATAAATAATATATGACATAAAACCATGCGAGGATACACATGTCATCCCTAAAAATATTACAACAATTACAAATCATAAAATAGTCAGCCACAACATTAATCCATACTTGATTAATCAAGAACATGCTACCATTCCTAGGTCAACTTCCAAATGAATCTTCACTAGAGTACATGCCACAAATGACATTGCCAATTGCACTAGTACTCTATGATCACACACTAGACTCTACCATGTGTCTTCTGACATTCCTTAAGTTCTCAAGGCTTAATCCAATTCTATAGTGAAGATATATTTCACATACTAAGACCAACTCTATGAGTTTTCTAGTCATTGGCCCTATAACCAGTCTTTGCCAACTCATCCATAACTTGAGAAAATGAGCATATAAACATATGAAAACATAACCACATGTAGTAAATATGAACTTCTACCCATATCTCAACTCATAGGAGCTAAGTCAATGTACAATACTATTCGTATAATTCTCTATAACATTTCTATTGAGTATATCTGCAACTTTTGAATTCTTGTATAGAAACATATGTTGACGTCAATGAAAAAATAATGAGTGCCAATAAATCCAATAGTATTTCCAACATATGAGAACATATGAGAAAAACCATCAATCCATAAATATCCTCCACATAGTTCCCCCTAAACCAATAAGGGTTTTTCACCAATATCTCTCCCCCTTTGACATCAATGGAAAAGGGTGTCTTTAAAAACATCCTTTTCTACCTGCATTGCTAGGTGTAACTTTTTCAAATCTTCAAGACCTTCAAATACTAGATGAAAGATCACCTTGATCTGATCAGCTATGTTTAGACCACTAATTTCACAATAACTAGGATTGATGTTGGACCATCTAGGTATGAGAAAATAGTTCAAATGTGGGAATTCTCCCACCAGTAGGTGAAGGAGAAACTAGATAAGGATAAGAAGGAAAAATCCAGACTTAGGGTAGTGTTTTCCTAGATTTCTGACTATCTCAGAGAAATCCTCTTTCCTCTTTCATCCTAATCAAGATTTTCTTCTTTTTATATCCTAGATCCAACATCAAGAGAGAACCAAGCCCTGATTGCCCAATTGCAAGAAGATAGACACATGGGCAAGATTAGTAGAGACTAGATAGAGGATCTAAAGGTTAGAGGACTTCCCTTGATTGAGTGCATTGGATCTCATTAAAAAGTCCTTTTGCAGACCAGGGACAACATAAAAAATGATACCATGATTATCGAAGGAGAAGAAGATTATTATAAACAATTATTTTCAATGCTTAAAGAAGTTATGGAGATGAAAGTAGAGAATGCAATCAAGTTGGGATTTCTAGAATTGTCTAATGAACCATTGAAAAAATGGATATTCTCTTTGACTTTCAAATTGAAATATGTGACTAAAACTCTCAAACACCTGGGAGAATTTGTGGATGCTTTGTATGAAGATATTAAAAAATTAGATAAATATTTCACTAATTTAGGATGTGCCTGCTACCAAGGAAAAGGAAAAGATGTCATTGGCATTGATAGCATGATGGAGGCTTATTAGGATAACATTGATAGTATGGCCAGTCTAGCATTGTATTAGAAGATAGAGCTTCAAAAGCTTACTCAAATTGATGCCATTTTATTCCTAATTAGCCAAGTACTGGGAGGTTGCGAGGATAAGCTAGAAGACATGCAATAAAATCATCTCTATTGGACTACCAAAAATGAAAATGTCAAAGTATCAGAGGACAAGGAGATAGTGCATTTCATTATGACACTTCAGGAATAAAAATCTATCCAAAAGGCCTCCACATATGCATTGGTTGATAAAGAAAAAGATGCTAAGGCTACATAGCTATTATCATACTTATTCTTCAATTTTTTTCTCTTTTCTTATAGTGACATCTGTCATGAGACTGTTTCAATCAATTTTCAAGAACTATTGTTGTAACCATCATGGAAGACAAATGGACTATTTATATCTCTGTTAAACATTTTATTGAGGATTGACAATTTTATTTTAATTTTCCCCCTGTTGCTATGACAATTGTGTGAGATTCGAAGTTGTTTTAAGATTTTTTTTCAATAGAAAGTTATGGTTGAATGGATGCATATATGTTGGTTGAAACTAATTGATTACAGATATTGAACAATATTTTAAAATATATGGTTATGAGGCGATCTGAGAGTCGCTATTAGTTTCTCCTTTTTGTTATATTCATGTTCATTGGCATATAGATATTACTTTAATAATCAAAACTGTGTATAATTTTCATAGTGGTGAGAGTATATGCACATAAATATTTATAATGATTATGATTGTGTTTGGTTTTCCATGGTTGTGAAGAATAAGGCACAATATTATAATTTTCTTTACAAGTATTAGACTTATCATAGATGTGTCATGGTGATGAACATCTAATAGAAGCCTCTCCTTCTCTCTGGTTAAGATTATACCCCCTTTTTTATTTAGAAAATAAAAAAACACAAATTCATCAAATATTTGTCACAGGGAGTTGTATCTGCAAAATTTAGAGATCAAACTGTTGTTTTGGTATTGTAGTTTGTTCAACTGTTGTTAATAGAAGGGCTTTAGCGAGGGTTTGAGTCATATTATAACAATGCCTATCTTTTAACAAAAATTAATCACCTGCTCTCCTTCTATAGATGCATGCAATTTTTATATAAATTATATATCATTAAAACATTCATGTTTCTTTTTTGTGTCCAACAATATTTTTCTCCTTCTAAAATGACTTCTTTTTCTTTACCCTAGTGTGAGATCTAGGAGGCCCAATTTTATCACTTAGAGAAACTTGTCTACCCTTACCTTTCATTCTCTATTCTTCATCCCAAGTCTCTATTCTAAATCCATCACATGTGTTCTTCTTTTTAAGATTATTTAATGTATTGGTAAGAATCATGATGAGCTATGCATTATTTTGAAGAGGGAATTGACTCATTTGGCATATCATTTCTAGATTTTGGTCTACCACTTGTAGCTTATCCTCAAAAGCTTTAATTCTATTAGCATAATAAATATTTAAATGGAATTTTTATTCTTCTATAACATTCATAAAGGAGTGAATATATTTTAAATCCATCAATGTAGGAGAAATTCTCTTATTCTCATTAACAATATTAAAAATTTCTAAATTCAAATCTCTAAGTTTAACATTAATATGATTAATTCCATGAAAGAAACACTTTGAAATCTTGAATTCTCAACAACACTATCACATGCTAAATCAAGAATTTTATGAACCCATTTCCTATTAACATGGAGGGTGGAAAAATCCTTTAGAAACTAGTATGCACATTACCCTACCATTTCAACAAATTTTGAGTGGTTGGCGCGCATGTTATCAACCAAAAAACATAGGTTCTTTTCACTTTCTCCAAATGACTCGGACGAGTAAAATCAGCGAAAGGATCATCTATATTGGATTTATCTTTGAGAACAACCCTATGGTGAGCCTCCTTTGCTAAGCTTCCTTTATTTTGATTTTGTTATCTTGTTTAGCTGCAAAGAAAATGTTCTTGTCAACATATATTCAACTCTAGTGTGAGAGGCACTAGACCCAAAAGTATGAGTCTACATCTACCTCTTAGAAGAGTTCTTCTGCTTTCTCTAGTCAACATCAAGAGGGGAAGAAAAGCATACACACATAAATTTCTTCCTTATTATCCACCCATTCTTCTTCATAATCCCCATCCTTAGTACATACATATCCTCCATGTTAGTAGGAATATCTGAATAATGAGCTACCACATAAATCCTCTTGTTATTTTTTCAGGCCATGTTTCTTGTGAATTTTAAGGGATGACTCTTTGGCATTTAAATATCTATTTGATCAATGTCACATTGATCATAAAACCAAGTGTATTTCTTAATTAATGAAATGACTTAATTAACATATGATAAGAAATTATAAAACTAAAAAGGCCATTTAGATTAAAAAAGAATACAATAATATTGTGTATCTCAAAATATACATATCAAATACCTAGATGAAAACACAAAACATCATCAATATAGATGATATATATAAGCAAAAATAAATAACAAAATTGATACATGTGTTTGTTGGCCTTATTTTGTGGGCCTTCCACTAACTATTATGGTAAGTGTAGTATAGATATAATATTTATCTATTTTATGTATAAGCAAACAAGACTAAACTAGAGTAAACTAGCATGGATGGTGATCATTTTATTATGAAAACTAACATCAAAACATCTAATAATGGTTGTTTAAGGAGACTAAGTTTTTAAGAAATTAATTTTTGAAGTACAATGAAGGATTCAAATAGTGATTCATAAATCCAACTTCTACCTTCTTAATAGATTGATGAAAGATTTGAAAATAAAAAACTTCAAGTATTATAAAACATATTCCTAGACCCTAAACTTTATATTTCACTATATTATTTGAGTGGTAAAGAAACTCTTTGTCGAATACTCTATTGCATGCTTGTTAATGTCTTCCATTGAACATAAAAATTGTATTCGTGTACTAGATTTGTTTGAAAATGTATCCATAAATGGTAAATTGTGTTTTATTTTAAACATAAAGAGTTTTATATTTGTATAGTTAGTATTAAAAACTTGACAATTATAATTAATACCAGTAAAATAAAAATGATACAAAAGGTAAACTACCTTTGATAGTAAAGGAAAAATTATAGTCCTCACTAGTACAAAATCAAGTCAACCCCAACTCAGCACTAGATAAAACAAAAATAGAAGACAACTATATGTAGATAACAAATAAAATTATTTATATAGAGCTTGTAATAATTAAAAGAATAAATTTGATATAACATTATGTCTTATAAATAATGACCATTATGACCTCAAGTAATATACTAGATTAAAACTATGAGCTATTCTCCACTAGTTGAGAATTTCAACTGTAGTATTTCATTATTGAATGAATAGGTGGACTTCGTAAAACCATTTTCTAACTGTAGTAATATTACGACACACCAAAATGGTTGTAACTGGAAAAATTTTCTATCATTATATTTTTAGTATTTTATATGTATTACCAACAATTATTCTCTGTATAAAGGAAATAGAATATGTTCTCATCTGAGAAGACAATATTGTAACCAAATGAGAAAATAAAACAAGATAAAAAAAAGGGCGTTATGGCAGTCATCACAAGTTGCCCACTGAAGTACCTGGTGAAGGCCATACAAAGATGACAATTATATAGGAAGCTGCATATACTTTAATTTATTCGCTGGCACTGCTACAAAAGAATGTTTTTATGCTATGCTTTCCTCGTTGTACACTGCGAATGAGAGCTCTGGAAGAGAAGAAAATATAAAGAAGGAGAATATATATTTTAGCTTCTTTGGTGGCTGTCATGGCGCGGCGTAGCTCTGGCAATCTGATTTTAAACAAGGAAAAAATATAGATCAATGATACATGTACTTATTCTTGCTGTCAGAACCTAGCTAACGCTGTTTTTAAAATTCACTCTTCTTATTCTCGTTCGTGACACATAAAACAAGAAAATTCATATGAAGTGGATCTGCGTTAAAAAAATTCCATGGGCACTATCCTTTCTCTTGTAAAGATCTTGGAGTACGAAAAGGTTGGTTTCACTGCACATAGTTTCTCAGCTGTCTTTTAGCAAAGAGTTATATAGTAGTTGTCTTTGTGGAGGATCTAAACACATAGTTTCTCAGTTAATTGTCATCTTTTATGAAAGAGTTATAGTTGTTGTTTTGAGAAGTTATAATATTTTTGGGCAGATTTTTTATTCATAAAGGTTTTTAAGTTAGGGAGCGCAAGGCTAAGGTTAAGTCTTTTTAACTAAAAGTCAAGGACAGAGAGGTGTCTATTCCACCAAATTTGTTTGGGGTACGATCCCAGCCTCATCCGTTATGACGCTGGAGTCTTAATAGAGGACTTGATCTCTGTTGGGCTCATTAAGAATAATTACTTGAACAATAAATTAGTCATGCCATGGTGTTCAATTCATCAAATATGTAATAGATAAGAGATGACTCTCAACAAAAGATCTATTTCCTTGCACTCCATTTCTAATACCAATGAATTTCAAGAAAAAATAGAACCTCTTTTCTTTCAACGTAGCATGCTTATGCATTCTTAGAAGTTATAAATATTAGTTTAGTTTTTTTTTTTATAAAAATAATTTAAAAATAATGTTAAAATTATAAGATACCGACACATTTTCAATTACAAAAAGCCAGAGACTTTTCACTATTATTAAGGATAGAGAAGTGGTTCTCAAAACCAGACCTGACAAGTTGATATGGGCTAGATCGAAAAATGGAGAATATTCAGTCAAAGAAGGCTATAAGACTATACTAGTTGAGCAAAAGATGGATAATTTAGATATGCCCCTGAACCTTTGTTGGAATAAAGCATGTCTCCCCAACGCTGGGATGTTTCTTTGGGCAGCCATGCAAAGGAAGATCCTCAATGCGGATAGAATTACCAAATTGGGGTTCAAAGGGCCATCCCGGTGCACTCTTTGTGAAAAGCACACTGAGGATGTTGATCACCTTCTCCTTAATTGTGAATTCACACAGCAGTGCTGGAATTGGTTATTCCAATGTCTTGGTTGGAAATCCGCCTTTCATATGGATCTCTTGAGTACACTTAAATCTTGGCCAGCTTTATATAAAGATAATCTCTACAGAGATATATGGATTGTAGCCCCTTCCATTTTAGTTTGGGAAGTCTGGAAAGAACGTAACAGAAGAATCTTTATCGAGAAACAAATAGAATGGAGGTCACTCATTAATAAAATAGAAATATCAATCACGGAGATAATTAATACCTCCCTGAGGGACCAAGTCTGCTATGAGGAATCATTCAAAAGTTGGGACAACAAAATTAGATTGAAATGGCCTAATTTGTAGGTACCACCCCTTTATGGGAAAGGAGGAAATAAAACTAAAACAGATCGTGCGAATTGCAAATGGATTCCTCCAAATGTGGGTTGGTACAAACTAAATTTTGATGGGGCATCAAGGGGAAACCCAGGAACTGCAGGTATCGGTGGAATCATCAGAAACTAGAATGGAGAAATTATAGATAGTTTCTCCCATCCCATCAATCCTACCACTAACAATATGGCAGAGTGCAAAGCGGCTTTGGTGGGCCTAAATTTGTGTAAGGATCTTAATATAACCAAACTTATTATTGAAGGTGACTCTCAGATTATAATCAACGCTATACGATCTAAGAAGACTCCTAATTGGACTCTAAATGCTAAAATAGAGGAAATAACTTTAATATTAGACAGCATCCCCAATTATGAAATCAAACACACTTATAGAGAAGGCAACACTGAGGCTGATAAACTAGCAAATCTAGTTGCAGAGGGCATGATAACTCTAAATAAATTCACACCTCACCTCTAGGATATACCTAGTTAAATTACTCTCTAAATATTAGACAATAACTTAAGAGGTAAATATATAAGGATATATAAGGTTTATATCCTTCTTGTTATGATGATAGGAGTAAGAGGTAAATAATGTTAGAAGTATAACTATTATTTTGGCTTCTATTGTTAATTTTATTAAGGTATTGATCAATTAAATTGATAATTGGTTTCATATGGATATAAGGTCATATGGTCTAAAGAAAAATTAGTAATGTAACCTTAGAATTATCTTCCATGTATAAAAATTCTTTTTTGAAGGTAATTTGATTGGGCACCTATTCTCTTTTATCATTTTATTCAGAATCATAAACTACCTAAATATCGAAATTAAGTGCAAGTTGATGGAATTATTTTTTATTGCTTGATGAGGGTTAACCACTGGAGGTGGAAGTTTCTTTTGTCTTGCATTTCAGGTACAAAGAATCATATGGAAGACAGACACTTCTTCCATCCGAAGAACAAAAAGCAGAGAGTGTACATTAATGGTGGTCAATACCAAGCAAGCAACTAAATCACTCTATTACTGAAGATCCTAGAATGAAATTCTACAAAATTATTGATCTAATTATTTGCAACATAAAGTTGTATCCTTAAAAACAACATTGTAATAAATGTAACCTTAATCCTAGATATTCTCGAGCAATGGGTACGCGCATTGAAAGTTTGTATTTCTAGTAAAACATCAATTGACTTTGAACCGTGGGAATGCCCACATGAACTATGTATTTTAACAAATCTCGACAATTGTCGAAGTCGTGGGTATGCCCACGTAATTTTTGTATAAGTACAGGACCTATGGTCCCTGGCAAGGCTGGAGGTTTTCTTAACCCCGCTCTTTCCTACCAGTGCCTGCAGCGAGTGGGGTCACATTGTAAATTAATTATTTATATTAATAAAAAACTATTAGGGCTTCGACCTTTTATCGATCAATAAAAAAATAAAATAAAAAATTTAAATTATAAGAAAATATTAAAATAACTTTAGTGTTGATTATAAATACTCATGATTGAATGAAATGTATTTATTAGGTCTAAATAGAAACCAACCTTGTGATGCCACATCAATGCACCAACAAAACATGACTTAGTCCACAAGTATAGTCTCACCTTTTTTGGAGCCTTTTTTAACAACTTGGAAAAAAAGTATGCTGATGTGACAACATATTTGATAATGTGTTCATGAAACCATAGTTATAAGCAATGGACTTGCCAATTATACTACTATAAAAAATTGAGTGGTTCGACATTTCTACATAAGTTTTTGATAAGCATGAAGTTAAGGTCCTCAACTACAAGGTTCTCTCCCCTAATCTATAATTTATATTTATATATAATTTATATTTTATTTTATTTTAGTATTGAAAAATTATGTTATACAAAGATAATATACATTTAGTTTACTATTAATTCAATATGTGTCGAATTGTCCAGTATGCCATATCTAACTAATATAACTCATCAATCCCTTTTTGAAGCTAAAAAGGGGGAAAAAATATGTGCATCCAGTTTGCTTGATTCATTAATAATAATATGTTGCATATTGATTTACTTAATTGTATGTGAAGTTCAAATTTGAATACAAAAAATTATCGTGCCATGAGTTGTACAATATTTTAATTTATTTATAGCTTTTCATGATGATGTAGTGATGGACATTTGTAATTACTAATTAAAATGCAAGTTTCGTTTGAAGATACAAAAATCCATCTTGATGATTGAAGAATATTTCTTCTAACCTTGTACTTATATATTAAAGATACTAAAAAATAATGACTAACTTCTTGTTGGTTGATGCTTCTTGAATGTTCAATTATAGGATGATTAATTTTAATTTTCTTTAAGATTGTATATATGACCTTTATGCTAAATAATTCATCCACTATAAGTAACATGTTGTTAATGGTATTCTTATACATAATAAATAAAATACCAATATATAGGTCCATTAATATTAATAAATGATAGGAGGGTTGGAAGTCTAGTTTGATTAATAAGAACTTTTCATAAGGCTTAGTCTCCCAATCTATGTGATATTATATGGAATGTCGTGTCAATGTTATTGGTCGTGTTAAAAGATTTACTTGGTGCACTACATTTCATAAGGGGGCTGCCCAATTTTTGCACTCTAAATGTTCAATATTACCTAATAGAAGTGGTGCATTCTACCATGCATTCTTATGATCTTGTTTGTTATTAATGATGTTAACAAGACTATTGATGGGTATCTTCACTGGAAAAAAATAACAATTTTATTAAAAAAACACCATGATATATTTCTATCCCCCCAAAAACTAAAAAAATGACTATGTTTTTTCCTTATTATTCTATTCATCAACTCTTCATATAAAATTCTAGATGCTTATGGAGGACTTTATATAAAATTCTAGGTGCTTTAGGAGAAAGTGATTGACTAGTCGAGCTCGATGACCTCTGAAATGTTTTCTCATTGGTCTTCTACAAGAACTAAAAAAGTTGCATTTGTATTGATATTGGTGTAAATATTTTTTGTGTGCTCATGGAAGAAGTAGTAAATATTCAATGCATGTTTTTAATCCATTCTTATGTGAATAATAAGAAATATAAACATTATTGATATACAATGGGTATCATCTGTACCACCCATCAATCAAGAATCAATTTTTACAAAGTCTTTCCCAAGGTAATCTTTTCCCAAATATAAGAGGAGGTTGAATTTTTTTTCGCTAAACTAATGGAGAGAATTGTAAGTGAATATTCTTATGTGCAATTTAATAATAATTTTCTTTGGAACATACTCTTAGTTAAAAATATAATCATTATGATATTTTTATGTAATAAATTAGTAAGGTAAAATATTTTAAAATGACATAATCTAATAATAAAATTTGAGATGAAGGAAAATTTAAATAAAAATTTATAAAAATATTAAATTTTTTACTTAATATTAATGATTGAAAATTTATATTTAAACAATATTTTTATTAGAAGATCATCTATCCTTATTTGCTAAATTGTACAAAAATTATAATTATTTCAAAGATATAACTAAATTTTAAAAAATTAGGGTTTTATCATCACCTTTAGTTATATCATAGCTACAATACACCTTGAATAGATCCACACATATAATTATACAATATATAGAAGGTAAATCTCACATAACACTAGATATATTTGTGAGCCAAGATTCTCTAAGATTCAATATAAAAGAGGATAACCTTGTACATTGTGCATTATAGAAGAATTTACTTCACAGTACCATATCTCCAAGATATTCCCAAACTAAATATCATGATAAAAAATTATTGCAACTCTTTTGTAGAGACCTCTTGCTACTAACATAATGAAAGGATAATAGACAAATCAAGTCTTACTTATTCACAAATATAATTAGTTACATATGTTCTCCATGTGATCCAATAAAATTTACCTAAAGGATGTGTGCCATGTTGTAAAATTTACATCCACATAAATATATTAGAATATCATAACCTGAGGTACATTTAATAATACTCATATTGTTAGTGTAAAACTTGCCATTATCTAATTAGTTAGTTGTTAACATTTTATAGATTATCCATTTTTACACATAAACTTAAGTTTGTATCTATATTTTAGTCTTTTGTCTCATCGTCTAGTTGATACATATTAAGACACCTAATTAATGTATATTAGCCACTTGCACACACATTTGTCAAGGGATGCGGCTATCCTCCCGAAGGAATGCACCCTGTACAGAGTTGAAAAATCTGAAAATACCATGGATTTTTATGAAATTTTCAGGATCTGTTCTTCATGATCTACATATTCTGAATCGAAAACAACAAAAAATTTCAAAAACAAATGACTGTGTTTTTGTAAATCTGAAAAAAAAAAATTTCTCTAGCATGTTTTTGTCAGGATGATAGCCATCACCATTGTCAAGTGAGTTCACCTGTGTGTGTCTAAATGTGGACCTCTAAATCAGGCACAAACGCAAAATACTCATTACTCACATAATCAAATTACAAGAGAGAGTATGAATTACTCAATCTGAAATTCATTGTGAAGCGACTTGTTGCCTCCTATGTAGATGGGGTGTTTAATTACTCTCAGATTGGAGAGCCAACAACCATAAGACCAGTTCTACAATGGAGGATTTTCAAAAGCTAAGATGAAAACTCAATGAAATTAATTTAGAAATGAGTGCAATTAATCTAGAAATGTAGAAATGCAATTATACTAAAAGCTTGAAATAAAGATGAAGTGCAATTTAAATCTAAGGACATTGAAATAAATATGATATTAATCTAAGAATAATTAAGAAAATTCTAATCTAATATGAGATGCAATATTAAACTAAAATGAGATATTAAGCTAATTAATGCAATAAAGCTTTGAAAATAATGTACTAATGGAGACTAAAATTAACTATAGTATGGATGCTCTCAAAAATTCCCTCCCTCAAATGAAGAAATGAGGTCCATTAAATAAGAAAGCTCGAGAAGAGAATGAAGGGGTTCTTGATTTGAAACTCTTGACCCTTCGTTTCCATTTGAGACAAAAAGCCTTGAATTTCTTAATAAAAAGAATGGAAAATGCCACACAGGTGGCCTTTCGAATATTTTGAATTATTAATTCAAAAAGGTGTGTCCATTCAAATATCAAGCAATTATTAATTCCTTTTTATGGGTAATTAGCCAAATGGGGTGGATTTAATTTAATTCTAAGCACTTAAGACTTTAGGATTAAATTAAATTATCATAGGGGTAATTTAGCTAATTAAAGTCAAGGACTTTAGGAATTAATTTTGATATTTAATTAATGCAATTTATGGTCTTTGCAATTGACATCAAGTCATATTAAGTTAGGTAGGAGAGAGAAAATTGCCTAGGGAACTAGGACTTTGAAGATGTAAAATTGACGAAAATGCACCAAAATTAATTGGATTTAATAGGTGCCAATTTTAGGGTATTACATTTGCCCCTCTTTGAATTGATGTGCGAACAGCACGTTGATTCAAAGAATAGTCTGAAGTGGCAGATGAGAAGAAATTTGGGAGTCTAGGTTAGGTTTCCAAGACACCGAACAGATCAAAGCATGATTTTCCGAAGTCTAAGTTAGATTGTGAAGACAACGATCTTGAGAGAAGACAAGAATCGGGGTTAGGTTGCCCCAATGCCCAGAATAAGATTCAGATGCAAACTTAGGACTATCTCTAGAATTAAGTTTAGATTGCCCCAATATGAAGCTTAGCCCTCTGAGACCTGGGTTAGATTGCCCAGGTAATGGTCTAAGAGAGATTTCGAGAGCCATCCCTAGAACGAAGCCTAACCCCCAAGAATTAGGGTTAGATTGCCCCAATACCTAAAAGATTTTGAGAACCATCTCCAGAATGAAGCTTGATCCTCGAGGATCCGAGTTAGATTGCTCAGATACCTAAAAGATAGATGACCAAATAGCAAGATGTGAGGCATTGAGATGCCCCTAGCATTGAGAACTAACAATTCAGATCAAACTGATTCAAGAATTGATTTGACAAGATTCAAATGATGCAATCATCTTGCCCCCTCGGGAGTGAAATCAAAAGATGACATATCAGAAGGATGATTGACAACAAGAGGTTACAGAGAAAAAGCAATTAGATTAGATTTGAGAAGCTGCAAAAGAAAATTAGAGCAAAGCAGAGATCTTGTTGACCAAGTTTGACCATGGTTTACCATGGTTGACCTGAGTTGATTTTGATGAAAAGAGAAAAGATCTTGAGAACATGATGCAAAGATGAGGGTCTGGCAGGAAGATGACACCAGAAGGCTGTTTGCACAAGCGTCCGATCCCAAAGAGTCCCAGAATTTAAAACATGATTTCGAGCTATCTAGGGATGTCAGATTTCAATTTTGATCCTGAAAATTTGTGTAGCCAAGATTAACCCAGGACAAAAGATGAGAACCTTTGATGAACATAAAGCAATCAAGAGAGTAACAAAATATTGTCTCAAATCCAAGCTTAACATGCAAATGCAAGCCTAGAATGAAAATGCAAACCCTAGGACTTGGTTGTTGGACTCACTGTATTTATCATCATTGAGTTCATTTAAGCATGGGACAATCGCAAGTTGTCATAGAATCCTCACTAACATTTCAATTATGGGAATATGAATATGACATAAGTCTTAGATTTGTCAGAATGAGGTGTAAGCATTAAGGCACAAGAAGCCAGAATGACCTGAACACCTATTCCTTTTGATTTAGCAAGTTAACATAAGCATCAAAGTAAAATTGCTAGAATGACCTGAATGTTGCTTGTGAACAAACACACCAAACATGCAAGAGTTCCTTCTTTTTCCAAAGAGTGCTTGCAGTGACCCTTACATTCACTTAGTAGGACAAGCATTAGCCATTTTGCTTGTAGCAGAAAGAAGTCACTCAAAACAAACAAGGAGAAGAACCAACCTCACCAAAGCGTCCATATAAAAGGAGTCAAGGTATGCATGGCCATCCAATACGAGATGAAGGCTCTTACAAATAGACACCCCTCTTAGATAGATTCTTTGGATCATTGGAACTAAACCAACAAACAGAAAGCAAAGAAAAGATCATGCCCCCAGTCTTCGCGTTTCTCAATCAAGAAAGATGTCTTAGATTCGCTCAAGGAGAAATGATAAAGAAAACAAACAAGAAAGCAAAGGAAAAGCTCAACATGCTTCAAAGGAACAAAAAATCAGTTTTCAATTTTAGTTTATGTTTGTGTTCGAGTAGATTGAAGTTGAATCAGAAGCAAACAACATTTAAAATCTTGACGGGATAGCGACAGCAGGTAGACGCAGTGAGAACTACTGGTGACTATCGTGAGAGACAAAGTCTCAAGAGGATATCGGAGCATGAACCAAGTATCAGCAAGTGAACATAGTGAGAACCACTAGTGACCGATACAAGGAAGATTCTCGAAAGAGAGAATAAAATGCGAGCAAAACATCAGCAGGAAAACGCAGTGAGAACCGTTGGTTAGTGATGTAAGGAAGAGATCCCAAAAGAGAGAGGTCGAACGAAAGCTAGGTATCAGCAAGAAGGCATAATGAGAACCATTGGTGATCGATACATGAGAGATCCTCAAGGAGAGAAATCTCAAAAGTAGCTAGGCATCAGCAGGCAGACGCAACGGGAATCGCTGGTGACTGATGCACGAACAAAACTTCTGAAAGTGATAGGATAATGCCCCCTAGACCAGGAAGATGCCCCCAAGCATGAACCAGTTCCAATCCATGAAGAGTCAAGGAAAATCTCGAAGACAACTGAAGGCAAGAGCATGAGCTGGAAAACTAAAGCAGGAAACAAACTAAAGTAGGAAAGCAAAGAGACTAAAGCGGGAAACTAAGAGCCAAGCGATGTTGAGATGAGATGTAACTTCAGGAAACAAGAGGTGCCTGTTTACCAGGTTTTCACCATCTTGGCAGAGATTCTATTTTTGCTACCATGACGCCTGTTTACCAAGTTTTCATTAATGGCACATTTTTCTTCTTTTTCAATTTTTTTGTACTTTTCTCTTTTTTTTTCTTTTTTTTTATTTTTGAATAGTTCATTTTTTTGTACTTTTATTTTTTCCATTTTTTTTGTATTTTTTTTTATCATCAAGGTGCCTGTTTACCAGGTTTTCACCAAGATAATAGATACATCAAAGTGCCTATTTACCAGGTTTTCACTAAGATGATCATTTTTTCAAGACATTTTATAATTTTTAGGATTTTTTGCAATATATCATTTTTTTGGATTTTTTCAGGACTAATAAGTATGTACATGAGCACACAAAGAATGCCTCAGTTGTAGAATTTCTTCAAGTGAAGAGTGTTGATAGGCTCTTTGAGCTATTCTCCTTCTGTAGTAATCTCTGAGAATAGAGGATCTTGTAGTAGTAGGCAGCTGAGAAGTCATAGAATCAAAACCAGATGTTGTAGTAGATCCAACCATTAGTCCCCAGCTGTTGAGAGATCCATAGTCAAGGAAAGATCACTTAAGTGAGACCCACAAATATCCTCGTGGACGCATCTTAACTTTTTGTCAGATTTCCCATGCTCTAAATGCCTAGGGAGATTACATTCTAGATTTCTCTTAATCACATCATTAGAAATGAGGAGATGCTGATATGCACTTTGGGAAAAGGAAAGATGGAGTGAAGAGGGTAAAATATGAGAGGCAAGGGTGATGGAATGGAGGGAAGCATGAGAATTTTGGAAGCTTGAATGACAACTTTAATTTTCCTTTTGGAATCCACATAGCTTTTGATTTTTTTTTTCTTCTTTATGTTGAGGTGCTTTTGATGACAATGCCTATAAGATGGATTTTGAGATCCTTTTTTTTTTTTTTGGCTTTGGATTGTCTTCTTCTCTTTGAGCACCTTTGTGGTCTTTTGAACACCTCTATTGCTTCTTTTTTTTTTTGTAGTCACATGTCGATTAGATGGGACATGGTGACCTTGAGATATAAGTGGATTCTTGTTATTATTTTTGTGTTACACATCCAAGTTACTTCCAAAAGACTCAGGAATGGTGGATGAAAGAGGCTTGTATGACTGGTTTAGGTGGAGAGGTGGAAATAGAAGTGGGTGAGCCACTTATCTTGGGGGGAAAGGGGGAAGAGAAGTCAATGGGATGGGCTCGAGTGCAAATATATCAGCATCATCCTCATCGTTCATAAATGAATTAGATAGATCAAGAAAGTGATCTTCTATAGAACATTGTTGATTATGAGTTGTCCTAGAAGAGTCAGATAAGCTTGGAGATATATTATGTGAGCCTAACCAAGATAACCTATTCCGAGAGTTAGGTCCCCTTTCAGGTGGTAAGAGAGCACAAAGATTCCATGAGACTGTAACAGGATGGGGTCTTACATACCCATGATTTGCTGGAGCAGTAGAAGTATAGCTTGGAGTAGATGGCCTAGGAGCCATAGGAATGATCTCCACAGAAGGGTGAAAAGGATCATCATCAACAACATATTTGTGTGTAGCATCAACTGGTATCTTTGTAGTAGCATCTGACATGTAATCAACTAGAGATATAGTAGGCAAAAAAATTTCTTCGTCGCTATTATCTGTCATAAGATGTGTTTCTTCAACAACAGGATCTTGCTCAATAGCAAAAATGGAGTAATCTAGAATAGGCATACCCCGAGGCATACCCAAGATAAGGGAGACATCAGCAAGTTTCCCCCATTTAGTATGTGTGCCATTAGAGTTAGTAGTAGTAGAATTCTATTTAGTAAAGTGGATAAAATCCTCCTGGTGAGGACCAGGATCATGTTCTTGAGGCACTTGAGAAGGTAGATAGGACTCGCCCTAGTAGTCTAAATCAGGATTTTGAATATTCAAGAAAATTTCATGTGTCATAGGCTAGATCTTTGTGTCTTCATTATCTGAGTCCTTGTATGAGTGAAATCTATATCTAGGTTGATCAAGCTCATGGCCTTGATAGCCAATACCAAATCTTTCTTCAGAGGGTTCTTCACAGGAATGTGGAGATGGAGGAAGAGCTGTTAGTGGCAAGATGGACTCCATATGATATTCCCCCATGCCAATATCTTTGATCTGTAGGGTCTTTTCTATTTCTTTTAGCTTAGTATCATAGAACTCAGTGGACTCTCTATTGGTGGGAACAAATTTGTCTATCGTTTGGGTAAGCATCTTAGTAGAGCAAGTATTTAGGCTAGCATTATTGTCAATGAGGATGCGGCGAACACACTCGGGACCTTCCATAACTTCAATGTGTAGGGGAGCATCATGCGGATGGCTTGAAGAGTGATCATCTTCTTCAGAGAAGGACAAGTAATGTGGCGAGGTTAAATGACCCACCATAGATTGAGACTGGTGGAGATTGAGATCTTTGGGGATGTTTACCTCAGCGAGGGTTTTATCCATAGATAGTTTTGGTTCGGATGTCAAAGGTTCGGGACCTTTGAGAATAATCTTCACACGATATCGAGTGATAGCATTCGCACAAGCTGGAGACTATGTGGAGTTATAAGAGGGAGGCACAGGGCCTCGTAAGACAAATGGAGCTTTGGGTTTAGGAGCATCCTCACTCCCTGGAGCAATGATCATGTCACAGTATTCAACATCAAAAGGTTCAATCTCATTGGTGAAAATGTTGCTAGCATCATATGTATAGTTGACCACATCGTTGATACCTTTAGACTTGGATAATTCACTTTTCTCATGAGGAGGGAAGGGGTCTTTGAATTCCTAATGATCTGAATTCTTGTTATGGTTTTGCACCAAGGTCCTATAAACCACATCAAGCGGTTCTCCCAAGGAAGTGGGGTCACGCTTGGGTTGAGGGATCCAAGGTTTGTTTCTAGCAAATCTGGAAGGTGATTGAGTTTTCGTCGTAGTCTTCCCAGTGGTCTTGACTGCTTGTACACTAGAGCTAAGATTAAAGAAAGACTTTGAGTGTTTTGGCATCACATTGTCAACAACCCCATCATTCATAAAATCTATGTTTCTATTGACAATCTTATCCTTATCCCTGTTCGAGGGAGAAGGTCATTGCTTGTTGTCTTTGGTCAAAGTCAATCCTCCCTTCTTGACCATAAATGCTTCTATCCTCACAGCTCGCCTAATCATATTGTCAAAAGTAAGAGCACCTTGCAATCGCACTTGGTATCCAAAATCTGGGACAAGACTGTCCAAGAAAATATCAAGCTTTTGAAACTCGGGTAATTCATGTGGATACTTTGTGCATAGTTGTCTCCAACTCTAGAGAAATGTTAGGAGAGGCTCCCCTTGTCGCTGTTTCAAATTGAAAAGGTCCCAAATTTTGACCGGATATTGAAATTTGTGGGATTGATCATAACTCTTGTCATTTCAAGACTAACCATGATCTTGGTCATTCTAAGATTGCTCATGACTATCGCTAAATTTACCTCCCCCCGGGAAGTGGAATGGATCTCCCATCTTGTTGGTAGTATTCTGAGAGATTATGAAAGTAAGATCAAAAGAGTCGATAGGTTTGATTCTAGAAAGTGACCCTTCAGAGCCTTGTTGGTGTTGAAACAATGGGTTACAATATTCTTGAAATAATAAGTCAGACTGTATCTGAAATAATGGATTTTAATACTCTTGGAACGAGGAGGAATGTGAGGATCTTTCACAAAGTTCAGATTTCATAACAGATTCGAGATGACCTATTTCTTGATTAGGAGATTCGCTTCTATCTTGACCAATTCTGAATGGGATAAGTTTTGCCACTTTGAGTCGTGATAGTCATAGACAAAGATGAAATGAGAGAGGACTCAAGATAAAGCTAGACTCAATCTCTAAGAACAACGCAAAGGAGATAAAGGCTAGAACAACCAAGATGTGAGATGGACCTAGTACGAATCATCAAAATAGGTGGCTAGAACAACCAAGATAAGACTATCGCAACACGAGATACAAAAGGCATAAAGAGATAAGGTAAACCAAAAAGAGATGACATGAGTCTCTATTTTTGCAAACTGGGCTACAGTCTCATGCGAGATAGTACTAGGCCGTGTGAGAGAACACTAAAATTCAAGTGAGAAAACAAAGTCTCACATGAGAAAGTGCTTTGAAGTGTGAAACTTCACATGAGAAAAGTCCAAAATCTGACAATCTGACATAGTTTTCGAGGTTAAAGTTGAATTTTGAGGTACAACCTGAATTGATGTCTGACAGAAAATCTAGTTTCCTAATAGGTTTGAAGAACAGTTTAATCAACAATCTCATTTTAGGATTTCAAGCATTCATTTAAAGACACAAAGGTTCAAATCAAGCAGTTGTGATACAAGAAGTAGTCATTAACAGACCTATCAAGGACAAAGCAACTTGATAGCATCAGGGGAGTCTTTTTTTGATAATGATTGGACAATGTTTAAGACTCGATAACAAACACATAGCTTAGTCCTACAAAAAAATGGTGAGAAGCCAAAACCTTTGCCCCATTGTTTATGGGCATACATGCACCTCACATAGCTGTGTCACCCCCTAGAGGGCGCCCGTGTTTTTGGTGTTTCCAAGGACTCAATGGTGTATGTTCAAAGGTTACCCTTGTAGTAGGGGCTAGTGTCACAACAACCTTCAAGAATCCAGATGTATGCCTATGATGGGAATCTACGGGAGAGATTCTTCCCCCTCCCTGCGCAAAGATTATGACTCCTTTCGGAGGTGAACCGAGTAGGCCACTAGCTAAGGAAATTTTTTAATAGGATTCTATTCATGCTAACCTTTGGTGCCCCCAATACAGGGTTGAGGCCTCCCAACCACACCAACACCCAAAAGTCATACACCCCCGCAAGCAGGGCTAGGAGCGGCACCGCTCAGTATAACAGATAGAGCCTTCTCCAGATGATAGTCAAAGTCTTGAGAAGGAAGCTAACATGGTCTTTAGACTCAACAAAACATTCTTTATTAGAGTGAGGTGGAATCACCAGTGATAGGTGCGTACTCACTTGAGTCATTCCTGGAGGTTCAACTTCTAGCAGGCCCTCTAAAGGTGACACTGGACTTGGTTTAGATTCGGGGGTCAAATTTTCTGGTTCTCCCAAAGGGGGAAGAGCATACTTCTCTATCCCATTTCCTCACCCAAACACATCAAGAAGATTCATCACCAAGTTAGCTTCACTCCACCACAACTACAAGCTTTTGGGTTTTTGTTTCTCTTAAAGAGAGAAGAGCATAATCCCCTAGCTAATAGAAGTGTAAAGATTCACTACCTTTCTCTACTTCCCCAAGAATTTGTCATATTAGTAAGATCATTAGGATTTTAGGTTCATTCATGGTCATCACCTGCATGTAATGAAGAGCCAAAGTCCCTACTCACTATCAAAATCCTCAAAAAAAATTAACGGAGCCCTATTTAGACTATGTGAATGAAAGCAGAAAACAAGCACAACATTTTAGCAAGTCTTCGACTATCAGCCTGCAATCAAACCATTAGCATGTTTTAGTTCTTCAGCAAACATCCTGCAAAAAACTGTTACACTATGAAAATAACAGAGAAATGATAAACAATAGCAAACAGGAAACTGTCAGAAAACTGAAATTAGAAAGATAGAAACTGAGAAAATTGAAACACTGTACTCTAGTCTCGTGCGAGGAAGTACTCCACAGCGCATGAGAAAGTGCAGGATGTCACATGAAGGCACAGAATCTCGCGTGAGAAAGTGCTACAGGGCGCAGAATCTTGCATGGGATGCTCTGAATTCTCACGCGAAGATCCATACACAAACAGTATAGATGCACGATAGAGCTTGAATTTCTTGTCAAAAAAGATGAGAATGAGGCCAGAAATCAGATTTTCTGCCCCACGGAGGGTGTCAAAATGTGTGTGTCTGAATGTAGACCTCTAAATCAGGCATAAACGCAAAATAGTCATTACTCACATAATTGAATTACAAGAGAGAGTATGAATTACTCAATCTGAAATTCATTGTGAAGCGACTTGTTGCCTCCTATATAGACGGGGTGTTTAATTACTCTCAGATTGGAGAGCCAACAACCATAAGACTGGTTCTACAATGGAGGATTTTCAAAAGCTAAGATGAAAAATCAATGAAATTAATCTAGAAATGAGTGCAATTAATCTAGAAATGTAGAAATGCAATTATACTAAAAGCTTGAAATAAAGATGAAGTGCAATTTTAATCTAAGGACATTGAAATAAATATGATATTAATCTAAGAATAATTAAGAAAATTCTAATTAAACCCTAAATATATATTGCATGAACATTTCATAGGATAAATACAAATTAAAAATTGCAAAATTAGATAAAATGTGAATTACGCAAAATGCGAACTACACATTCGAAAAGGAAATCTACCTTCCAAAGAAGATAGATAAATATAGGTATTATGCATTCGACACTAAATGCGAAGCAGGATGTAGACAAAAACAACAAGGCAAAGCTTAGGGAAAAAATGCCCAAATCAGTTGCAGAAGCTTCGAAGAAGCAAGAGATAAAAGAGGTTTTTACAAGCTATTGTTTTAATTGCTGGCTCTACGGCCATAAGAAAAAGGATTGTTGAAAGCTTGTGCAAAATCATCCTACTTATGAGCATTTGGACGAGTTCACAGCAAAACAGAAGAAACTAGCTGATGAAAATATAGATTGGGAATTGTATGCAATATTCTCTCGAACAAAACCAATTTCCTCCATTGATGATTCAGCTTCGAATAAGCGCTCCTATGTAAACCCTAATGAGCCTTCCACATCAAACAAGCAGGAAAAGGGTTCTCAAAGTGAAATTCTGAAGATTAATGCTAGGGTTGAAAAACCTGTTTCCATTTTAAGGGCATACAATGAAATCCCTAAACAAAATAGGGATGTAAAGCAGAAAGTTTTCTCAGTCCAAACTTTGGATAGATAGATAAATAATTTTGCAAAAACTAAGTATACGAAAGTGGGCATAGGCTATGGGGTTGCTAAGGTGGGAAGACCTGAGTGCAATGTAGATTGCAAAACCAAGTAACCCCTATCTGCTAAGGGGGAAGGTAGGATCTTACTTACCCAAGCACCTCCCATATGCACAAAGAAGAATGATTTCACTTGGCAAATGGTGAAAAACAAGAAAAAGGTTAGCATGTATCCGTTATTCCATAGTCCTTTTAATTTATCTCTAAATAATTCCTTTGATTTGCTTAAAGAGGAAGATAATGATAAAAGAAAATACTTTCCCCCCCACAAAAGGACTGGGATCTTTGTGGATAAGGGCTATAGGGCACGATAGAATAAGATGGATTCGGTTCATCCAAAAGCCACAAAGCCCTACCCATATCACACAAAGATCCCACCTTTTTCTGGAGGGAATTCTAATCAAAAGGGCAAAAATTTTAATTGTGATGTTCCAATGATTAACAATCTAAAATATAGCCCTCCTCACCATAGAAGGACGGAGAGGCAATTAGGATCTATGATCAGTAATAATAAAGGTGACCATATTTTTTATAATGATTCACTTCATGAAGCTTTAAATTGTGTAGCTTATACACCACCACATAGGCCAATCATACATCAGAAACCAGTTAAGATTAATCATACAAATCAGTATGATACTATCATTTTAGATAGTGATGTTATTATGCAGCAATAGAAACTCTTAGCAGAAAAAGGTCTGATTTGTATCTGGAATGGTACGGGAGTATCTGTCAATCATGTGATGAAGGAATTATCATTACTACTACCAAGGGAGGTAAGTATATCAATCCTTATGTATCATTTTATTTTTATAGACTGCATTAAAAAGAATCTAAAGGATAGCATTTTGAATAGAAAGGATATTAAATTTAGGAACATTTCATTTTCCTTTTTTGAATGGATGCCATTGTTCAATCCAATGATTTTAAATGATTTTAGAATAGAGAAGGCTATCTCTTTAAATAACCTGCCTTTAGAATTGTCCAGCAAGGAAATCATTAGTAATATAGGTAATAAATTTGGAAAATACATCAGGACTGTAGAATCAACTTTTAATCAAAATGACAAAATTGTTATAGTGGAAATGGAATTTCATCAAAAATACATCACACCCATCCAATTAAACTTTAACTCTAACTCGATCATAATCAATCCTAGAATAATAGAAAATTTTATCGAAGAAGGAGCTTATCCCCAGAAGTTCCCCCAAAACTTTAACCTTATGAATCAACTCAATAAAGAAATGAAGATAAAGTTATGTAAGGACAAAGGGGGTTTTATAATCAGCCCTATAAAGACTCAAAGAATGGATAGGATGCATCCCATAGTAGACACATGTTTAAACTTTTCGTTATCCAATCAGCCTCAGAGAATGAGGAAACAATAATAGAAAAGATCCCCAATCCCCATATGCCATATAACTTACCATGGAATGAGGATTATCCAGAAAATGCTAAAAAAGATAAAATAGTAATAAAAGAAAAAATTAACAAACAAAAGGTTAAATTAAAAATTCATCCAGAAATTGAAGAATCATTTCCAATAATTAATAACACAATACACCTAAATAGTCAGAAACTCAATGAAAATCATACTAAGGAAATTGAACCAGAAAAGACTGAGCAAGGAAAAAATAATACTCATTTACAACTCGAAGGTAATAGGACCGAGCTACAAACACAACAAACCCAAAAACCTGATTGTGATAATATAGAAGAAATAGTAGATCAGGCAAATAAAACTGAAGAGGAAGTTAATCAAATTATTAATTACTTAGGAGAATCATTAACAGATGATCTGATGGACATGTTCTTAGAGGAGATTTGTGATTTTGACGAACTAAAAATTCAAAAAGAATTCTTAATTAAGCAAATTCAAGAATGTATGCTAGAAGAAAATAAGGATAAGGACCTTAAACAGACTCAGCTTTCTGACCCTCTACCCTCAAGGAAGGAAGTCTCAGAAATAGCCCCTCCAGACACACCAGGAAAATATCCAGATCAGTTAGATATTAATAAGATAGAAAATAAATAAATACAAAAAGAAAAAATAATTAATGAACCAATTATCGAAAAGGGAGTGACACAAGCTATTACAATCCCTCTAGAATTAGAATCCCTAGATGTGGATCTATCAGGGAAGGACGAAAATATAATAGAATTTTTTTGGTAAAGAGTTAATAGATAGAAATGAACCCTACGTACTTATAGAGGATAAACCAAAAAGCCCGAATAATTGGGATAATTCAATAATTGGAACTGCAGGAGAAACAACATTAGTTAAAGATGCGATTGAGGGCCTTTTCAAAATAACTAATAAAAATAGAGAACTGGGTATAGCCTTAACCAGAGGAAGCCTAAGTACTCCTAATATTAATAAATTAAAAAAGAAAAGAGGTAGGAAATCAGTAGTAGAACTAAGAGCGCTAGATGGCAATGATGAAAACCAAAAAAAGATAGCTGACATATTGAACATAGGGAAGGGGAAGTGCCTTCCCAAAGAACAATGAAAGTCACTACTTGGAATGTTAGGGGTTTAAACGCCCCTAACAAATAGAGACTGTTAAAAAGGCACCTAAAAACCTTCAAATCCGAAATTATTCTTCTATAGGAAACTAAACTTAATTCATTAGAATTCACTAAAGCTAGTAAGAAATTAGGTATATGGAAATCAGAATTTGAACCTTCTGTAGGTCTCTCCGGTGGGTTAGCAACACTATGGGACCCTCGTAAAATTTTAGCTGTACTTATATCCATGAATAGTAATTGGATGGCCTTTAACATCCAAAGCTATAAATCTAATCTAAAATTCTACCTAATCAATGTTTATGGACCCACTCCAAATGAAGAAAAAAGGAGAGTTTGGCAAGAGATTCACCTCTTTTTGATTAATAATCCAGGAGCCCCTCTATTTATTGGAGGAGATTTTAATGCAATCCTAAGTCTAGAGGAAAAGTCAGGAGGTTTAAAATATGAATCCCAAGCCCTTAAAGACTTTAGCAAATGGGCAACAAATAATCATTTAATTAGCATTAACACAAATAATGGTGTATACACATGGAATAACAGAAGAGCGGGTTTTAGTCACATTGCATAAAAATTGGATAAGTTCTTTATTAGAACTCATTCGGACAATTTTAAACAATTGTACTCAGCAGAGATCCTTCCCGAGGTAGGATCGAATCACTTCCTGATACGTCTCTCTATTATAGAAGACTCAAAGCCATCCAAAAATCCATTCAAATTCAAATTCATTTGGTTTCAAAACCCAGAATTCATTAATCTCCTAGAGGAATGGTGGAACCAAATATCAGTCAAAGGATCCAAAATGTTTTGTCTAACAAAAAAACTAAAAATTATAAAGAACAAGGCATTAGAATGGAATAAAAATAATTTTAATAATATCTTTGAAGAAAAAGATAAGTTAGAACAAGAGATAGCAGACCTTAATAATATAGTAATAACACAAGGAATGAATGAACAGAGTTATCACAAAGAAAAATAATTAATGAATAGATACAATGATGTCCTCCTTAAAGAAGAAATTTTTTGGAAACAGAAATCAAGGGAAACTTGGCTAAAGGAAGGAGACAGCAACACTAAATTCTTCCATAACACCACAAATTTCAAAAGAAGTATCAACAAAATTTCTAAACTTAAGATAGATAAGGATCATTTCACAGACAACCCTGAGCAGATCTTGAATACTCTCATGCAATTCTATGAAACCCTCCTTAACAAAATAGAAGCCACGGACATGGAAACTCAAAACAAAATGCTTAAAGCTATACCAAAGCTACTTTTGGAAGTAGAAAATAAAATGCTTAATAATAAATTATCCCTAGAAGAAGTGAAATCAACAGTGTTCTAACTCCACCCAGATAAAGCCCCAGGCCCAGATGGGTTCCAAGCCAATTTTTTTCAGAAATGTTGGCACTTCATTGGGGAGGAGGTATGGTAAGCAGTATAAGCAACTAGGAACTCAGGATCCTTGTTAAATGAAATAAACAATACCTTTTTCACTTTAATACCTAAGAAAAATGAAAGCATGGAGCCAGCGGACTTTAGACCTATAGCCCTATGTAATACTATTTACAAGATTCTCTCCAAATGTCTAGCGAATAGACTGAAAATTCTTCTTCCCAATATAATATCAAAAGAACAAACAGGTTTTGTAGTGAACAGATCGATATTGGATGGCATTATCATTGCACAAGAAGTAATCCATACTACTCAAATAACTAAGGTTTCAAGTATGCTCATCAAAGTAGACATACAAAAAGCATATGATAAAGTAGATTGGAGATTTCTTTGTAAGTGCATGGAAGCCTTTGGATTTTCAAAACAATGGATTAATCTCATATTTAATTGCATTTCAACCCCTAAAATTTTAGTTCTAATTAAAGGGTCTCCAGAAGGGTTTTTAAGTATATCTAGAGGAATTAGACAGGGAAATCCAATATCACCCTTTCTGTATGTTATTATGGCGGAGGCGCTAGGAAGAACCATAACCAAAAATCAAATGGAAGGTGGAATTATGGGGTTAAAGGCAGTAGAAAACATACCAAATATAACACACCAACAATTCGCGGATGATACGATCCTACCTAGGTATGCAAGCAAAAAAGAAGCCAGAACCTTTAAAAATATTTTAAACCTATATATGAAAGCATCTGGTCAGCGTGTCAACCCTAAAAATTAGAGATCTTCTTTATTAACAGTACCCCGAAGAGAGAATTAGAGATATGTAACTTGATGGGTTACAAAAGAGGTAATTTCCCATGTAAATACCTTGGCATTGACTTGGATAAAGGAATCTTATCTTCCAAATTGTGGCAGCAAGTTATCACCAAAGTTCAAAATAAAAGGAGCTCTTGGAAAGGTAGATGGTTAATGAAAGCTGGTAGAACTACTATGATTAAATCGGTTCTTTCAACTATACCCACATACCATATGTCGATTCTCCCCCTCCCTACTAATGTGAAAGATAGCATAGATAAATTGTTTAGGGACTTCTATTGGCAAGGCCCTTTAGAAGATAAAAAACTTGCCCTTATTAAATGGGATAATTTATGTAGACCTATTTCAAAAGGAGGACTGGGCATCAAAAATCTCCACTGGCAAAATTAGGCTCTAGGAGCTAAACTTTTATGGTGAATGTATAAGGAATCAAGTAGTAAATGGGCAACAATACTATTAAATAAATATATCCCTGAAGGTGAACCCTCAAATATATTTAGATCCTCCTCTCATGTTAAAGGTTCATGTATATGGAACTTTATGAAAGATTGCAGAGATATTATCAGTAAATATTTAACATGGGATATAGGTGTTGGAGACAAAGCACTTTTTGGGGATGATTCTTGGGCTGGCCTCCCACCCCTAAGCAAACTAGGCTTTTCTTCATAATTCATGGAAGAATGTAAAAGAGTTAAAGGAGTATACCTTAAGGATTACCTTAGTAAGGAAGAAGCATTCAAATGGAGCAAGTTAGAGGATATTGATCCCGTTTGGCATGAGAAATAAAACCTTACGATAACTCTGAATTCTAGAGAAGTTTCTCCTAAATCTAGATCAGACATTTTAATTTGGGCAGGATCCAATAATGGCAACTACATGGTCAAGGAGGGCTACAACATGATAATCAAAGAGTAGAAAATGGATAATATAGACATACCGCTAAATCTTTGCTGGAACAAATCATGCCTACCTAAAGCAGGCATGTTTTTATGGGCAGCCTTGCAAGATAGAATTCTTACTGAGGATAGAATTACCAAATTAGGTTTCGAAGGGCCTTCCAGGTGTCCCCTGTGTGAGAACCATTCAGAGGATGTAAATCATATCCTCCTTAATTTCCCTTTCGCACAAAAATGCTGGAATTAGTTGCATCAATGTTTAGGGTGGAAGTCAGCATCCCACCAGGATCTACTAAATAACCTTAAAGCATGGCCCTCCCTATATAAATATAATTTATATAAGGATATTTGGATTATCGCTCCATCAATTGTTGTATGATAAATTTGGAAAGAAAGAAACAGAAGGATCTTCATGGACCAGAAACTTCAGTGGTCTTTAATCACAAACAAAATAGAAGCGTCAATAGTAGAACTTATTAATAGCAAACTTAGAGATAAGCTTAGTTACGAGAACTCCTTCAAGAATTGGGACAATAAAATTAGATTTAAATGGCCTAAACTAGACATACCACCCATATATGGAAAAGGTGGCCCCAGAGTAAAGGCAGATAGAGCCGTCTATAAATGGATACCTTTGAAAGCGGGTTGGTATAAATTGAATTTTGATGGAGCCTCTAGAGGTAACCCCGAGGAAGCAAGTATTCGGGGAATTATTCGCAATTGGAAATCAGAAGTGATAGCTAAATATTCTAGGCCTATTAACCCTACCACTAATAACATGGCGGAATGTGTAGCGACATTGGAAGGCCTAAGGTTATGCAAGAGTCTAAACATAAATAAGGTTATTATAGAAGGAGATTTGCAAGTAATTGTCAATGCCATACGGACCAAAAAAACTCCAAACTGGCTTCTTAATTCTAAAATAGATGAGATCAACCAAATAATAGACAGTATATATAAATATGAGATTAGACACACCTATAAAGAAGGTAACAAAGAGGCAGATATGCTAGCAAATTTAGGAGTTAATGGGATAGTAACAATGTTTCAAAATGATATAGGTATTGACTAAAATAAAAGAATAAGAATTATGAAAATCCACCAATGACAATACATATGCAGATCAAACTTTAAAAGGGCAACCTACTCTTGACAGATCTCTAGATTACATACCTTTTGGTGTCTTCTATAAACTGACCAAAGAAAACCATATTTTAAATAAAAATCAGAACCTAGGATCATAGACAAACCATGGTTAAGTGAAATTATATGTATAAATAAGACTCTTCCTCAAAGGTATTCCTCTCCCCTAAATTGTGGGCACCTAGCCTTATCACTATAGGGTCCACTTCAAAAATTGAAAAAAAGGCCACTCTTCTATCATAATTATAATTCTTAATACTATCCAAATGAGAACATAAAAGTAACATCCAACATAAGGAATAACCAAATCTATGGAATCATTACATATAAAGCCTTCACCCTTTCTCTCGAAGCTAAGCCTCTTATTGTAGACACCGAAAAAATCTTTCAAAAAAATAAATTATTTTTGTTTTCTGAAAATCTTTGATGACATCATCATTTATTAATTAATTAATTATTTAATTTATTTATTTATTTTTATGGCATTAAATCCCTTTCTCTTAATTAAAAATCTTTAATTAAGGAATCTAGCCTAAAAATGTCATTTGGACATTATCCCTAATTTATTAATTATTTAATTAATAAATTGACCAAAAACCTTCAAAAATAAATTAATTTATTTTTAATTTATTTTTTATCCCAAACTTGGCCAATTTCCTTAAGACCACTAACCTTTTCCAAAATCTTCTAATCCCTTCTTAATTTCGATTAAAAGGCTAATCCCATCTTTTCTAACCCTAATCCCAAGGTTAAATATTTAATTAAGGTTAAATATTTAATTTTCATATTTATTGAAAATATTTTAATAAATATTCCTAAAACTTAAGCTTTTGGAATGAATAACTTTTATTCCATGAAACTAAGGAGAAATCTAGACTCTTCTAGAATCTTCTCAAATCCACCCTCTTCACCCATCCTAATCCTTTTTTTTTGTCCTAATCTAATTTTAATCCTACCCTTAAACCTTTGTGCAATCCTAACCAAGCTTAAGACTTTCCTAAACCAAAGCAAAGTCTTTCCTTCCAAATATCTCAACCACAAAGCATTTATTGCTTCCCCAAAGTCTTCAAAGCCTCTTAAAGCTCATTCATTGCTCTTACAAGCATTTATTTGGAGAGTTATGAGCTTGGAGCCCCTTTTGTTGACTCCTCTTTTCCCTTCCCTTCATCCACTCACCTTATGACATGTGTCACCTCCTGATTGGCTGAGAACTAGCACAATCCATGTGCTTCCCTTTGAATGAATCTTGGCCTCTCTTAAGGATTTCAATCCTGGCCATTCATTCCTCCTACCCCAAGCCTTTAGAAATCCTATAAATACCCTCACTTCCTAAGGCAAATCATCTTTCAACTCTCAAACTCAATAGCAAAGTTATAATGTCATTTTCATTCTAGCATAAGCATAAATTCTTCATTTTAGATCATTTTCAAGCTTAAATCACATCTAAATTAGCTTAAATGGGATTAACATAGATTCATTTCTTGTTTAATCAATCTTAGTTCAATCATTTAGCTTTGCATATTTGTGTGTTCTTGAGGCCTTTGAGGCAAAATAGGTTCCTCATACCTATTTTGTGTCATTTTGGGTCTTCTTGATCCTCAAATCATTTATCTTTGCATGCTCCAAGTGCTTGAGTTTGCACACTCACATCCCTCTATATCTAAGCATATCAAACGGTGCATGGGCGCATCCGTTTTAGGCTTAAACTGAGGTGGCTTTGATTTTAGTTTTCTTACCTTTGAATTTGATTTGATTATATGCTATGACGTTTGCTTGTCTTTGGCCTTCAAAACAGGTTTAGGTGCACTCTCAAATCCTAGTCTACATTCTGGCACGCCCGGTGGGACCCAAACTATAATCATTTTGATGAAATTATACTTTATATGCTTTTTTTTTTCAGGAAATAAAGAAATGTCGCCTTCATGAAAATAAATGACGCCTACAGCAATTAAATGTCGCCTTCAAACAAAGAAATGTCGCCTTCAACAAAAGAAATGTCGCCTAAAAAGAATTCAGTCACGCCTTCATGCAATTAAATCACGCCTTTGAGGAAAGAAATGACGCCTATGAGTTCTGTTTTCACGCCTGCATAACTGAGATATTCCTGTGATTGACAATTTCTATTCCGTCTTAGAATTCTTCTTATGTCACCTTTATGTAAAGAAATCACGCCTGTAACAAAAGAAATCACGCCTCTGGTTATTTATCTGTCACCTTTTGAGGTACAGAATGTCACCTGTAGGAATTAAATGTCGCCTCTGCACTTTCCAGCATCGCCTATAAGCTGGACAGTGTCGCTTTTGGTTTTTGTCTTGAGTTGCTTAGGACTGGTTTTTTTTCATTTCTTTTATTACAGCAAAGGTCAAATTCAATCTTGAATGACATTAAGGAAATGAACTTAGGTCCTAAGTGTCATTGTCAATTTGAAAATCAAACTCAATCTTGAATGCACTAAAAGGAACAAACAACTCTATTCCCTCATCTGTTTCAGTTTCCAAAGCAAGCAAACAAATTCAATCTTGAGTGATCTAAGGGACAAAACAAAGCTTTTTCAAAGTTCTTAAGACAACTCGCTAATCAAATCTTGAATGCACAAAAGGAAAGAACTTACAACCGTTCAAATCATTTACATTTTGAGGAAAAGAACAAATCAAAATCTAATCATGAGTGTCTTCATTTCAAAGTTCAAAACATCACTTAATCAAATTTGGGAAAATGAACAAAATCTGCTTGATGTGGATGTAGGAGTTCTTCAATTCTTGCATAATCCCTGTTAGAGTAAGCAACGTGGAACATTTGAACTTGGACAAGTTCACCTGTTCTGCTTTTAGCGAGGCCTGTCCAAGGAGAAGTGCTTCCTCCTCGGAGAACGACCTCAAACCGGTATCCCCTCCGGCCGGTATACAAATAAGTGAATACCAAAAGAATCACTTACATCTCCTAATTGTCGGGCGTTCGTGCCAAACACGTGTCTGGGGATGGTAAACATTCCTCTCCCCCAGCATAATTGGCAAGGCTCTTAAGTGAGTCACGGATGATCAGCATAACCGGGTATGGAGACTCCACGGAACTATTAAAAACCTGATAAACTAGAGGCTACCCTATCTACATCTGAAAGTATCAAAATCCTTGTGCAAGGACTGATTCCAAGGGCTTTACCGGGTCGCCTCAAGATTACTCACCATTTGTATTCCCTTCTGGGGGGTACCAAGCTGTGGGCAAGCGATTTTGATACTCACCTTCCTTAGGTAGATCTGTTTGAAGTGCTTGACAGTCAAAGACTCCGTGAAAACACTTGTTGAAACATACACTTTCAAAGCTTTGTCAGAGTCAGTTGCCTTTGTTTGTATCCCACAGGGTTGCTTTGTCCCTTGTGGAGATTGCTTTGACTTTAACTTTTGCCATTGGAAACCTTTGCCCCAAAATCAGAAGCCCCTTTTCCAAGAGATGCCCAGCAAGAACAAACATCCTAAAGCAAAGTTGCCCAAATCTCAAGCCTATCAAGAGCAAAAAGTTATCAAGAAGAACACCAAGACCTATCAATCCATTATCCAAGCAACCCAAGCGGAGGAGAAGTCCCAAACCAGACTTGAGAACATTGCCCATAATGCCCGCATCAAACAGTTCGCCTTCCGTTTCTGAATTAACCATCACTTTGTCAACCTTGAGCCAGAAGATTAGCCAAATCCTTGTTCATGTCTTGTTCCATCTTCAGATCTTGAAATCTTGTCTCAAACAGTCTTGCATCATAGTTTCATCCTAGTTTCATCCTTTGCATCAGCATCAAAACCTTAGTTGCATTTCAAAACATCATAAAATTGCATTTGCATTCATCTTCCTACCAGCATTCTAGAATCAATCCTTGTCATTTGCATTATCCCTTTAGAAAAAGCATTGTCCCTTCACCCTTCAATACCTTTTCCACCAGCATCCCCCCATCAGCTTTCCATATCTTTCCAGCAGATCCATCATCCTTTGTTCCAAATCCAGAGTTCCACCAACACTTAGTGTTCTACCTTTTGAGTTGTTCCTATCATTTATCCAAGATCAGAGACCATCATCCTCTTTTTGGCACAACGTGTTGTCATAAAGAAATCAAACCTTGTCCTTGCATAGCAATCATCTCGAGCAAGAGATTGGAGTGTATTGATAAGAAACTTGTTGACCGAAGATCATCAGTCTATCCTAGGTTGACCCCATCATATCTCTGATCCTCCATTTGGGAAAAATAGCAGCTTATTTGTTGACCACTCAGTAATCTTTCACCAGCTTTCCACCAGCAACCTATCTTTCCTCCACCATCTTGATCCATATCAGTTCCATCCAGCTTCCATCATCGCCATCTTGATCCATCTTTGCATTTGCATCTTAGAAGTCATCATCTTTAGAAGTTCATCAACTTTGCATCCATCAACATCTTTTAGCCAAACATCTTGCATACATTTAGCACTTGCATCTCCATGCCTGTTGAGACCAGATCTTGGAAAAGAAGAAGCATGAATCCTTATCCACCAACAACCTCATCCGATCCCAACCTTTTCACCAACGCCATGATGACCTACAATCCCCAGATCCAAGCCAGTAACCCATGTGAAGATCCAAACATCCCTCCATCCCCCTTGGCAAACCAAGCATTTGTAAATCTTCCAGAAAGCCCACCAGCGACCAATGCCCTTGTACCACAACATCAGCAAAGTACGTTTGTTCACTACCTGCCAGAAAGTACCTCCATCCCACCATCTCTCTATCCACGCATCCCCATCAAAACTATCCAAGTTCCAGCACAAGCGTATTCTCCGTTTGTCTAATCATTTCCCGATCCTATCATGCAAACACCCCAAGAGCTTTCCACCATTCCCCTTTTCTTGCAAGGAAGCCTCGCCAATTCCGCAACACAAGCTGCAGTGCCATCCGCTCCATCTCATACCCCTTTTGCTTCATCATCTGCTATGGCTGCCCAAGCCCAAATCCAACACTTAACCCAAAGTCAGCTTCCACCTCTCACACAAGCTTTTACACCACCGCCATCCGCAAGTCAAGCAACGCCTTTCACCATCAAAGGAGCACCGTCACCCTTCACCCCCCAAACACCTGTACCTTCTTCTTTGGGGTTAGCGCAATTGCTCCCCATTCCAACCTCATCCTTCTCTTGGGTGTTTCCTTCATTTTCCTCCTCACAAGCATCCGCTCAACCACAACCTCAACAAGCTCCTCTCTCTCAACCATCATTCGTGTCCCAAGCTCCCGTTGCTCCTACCATTCCATCATCCGCTGCAGTGCACCCAAACACAAGCTCTCAGTGGGGCCTTACACAAGAAGAAATGAAAGCATGGGGGATCCCATCTCAATCCCCTACATCTATGGTTGCAAGTCAACAAACCGCCTTCGCCCAAGCAGCACAGCAGCAACTACCCCAACCACCGCCGGCTTCAAGCTATTCATCCCAAATCCCAAATACCTTCCAGCAAGTTCCACCACCTCAACAGCCAACTTTCCCCAGCTATCTTACCCCATCACCCTTTGCTTCTAGCTTTCCCACATCTGTTCCACCTCTAAGCAACGCAGGCATGCACCCAGCTTATATTAGCCAAACCCAAAGCCAACCTCAGCAACTACCACCATCATACCCACATGCAGCATCATTCCAACAGCCTCCCCCACAGCAACCACATGTCCCCTTTCAGCAAACAACCATCATTCCTCAACAACAGCAAGTCCCTTGCTATCAGCCTCAGCAACAAATCCCTATCATCCCCCAGCAACAACAAGTTCCCACCTATCAGTTACAACAACAAGTTCCAAATGACCACTATCAGCAAGCAGTCCCACAACAACCGCCAGTTCAACAACAGCAAGTAGCCCAACAACATCAAGCGGTCCCATATCAATATCCCCCTATGCCACACCAGCAATATCCCCAACAACCATTGCCCCAAAATAAGTTCCAACCTATTTATCCACAGCAAGCACCATATCCAGTTCCACAGCTTCCATCACAAGCAGAAGTGCCAGTTCCCTCACCACTCAATGCTGACTGGGAAGCAATGAAAAACGCTCTAAAAGAGCTACAAAGTGGAACAGAGAATAAAACCTACAAGTTCGAAGAGGTGTGCTCATACCCCTTCGATCGGTCCATAGCAACTATCCCTTTCCCCAAGCATTTTGAGATGCCCAAATTTGACAAGTATTGGGGGAAAGGAGATCCAGTAAATCATATCAAAGAGTTCTACATGGCATGCCAAGAAGTGGCTTACAGTGATAACTATCTCCTGCGCCTGTTTCCCAAGAGCTTGGGACGAACTGCTGTTGAGTGGTTTTACAAAATACCCCATGGGACAATAAAAACCTTTGCTGAACTCTCTGAGAAGTTCATCACACACTATGCCCATAATGTGGAGAATGAGTTGTCCTTGCTAGACCTATGCAACTCAAAGCAGAAAGACGGAGAAAGCCTTGCAGAATACTTGCAAAGATGGCAGAATCTTACAACCAGGTTATCATATCAGCCGCCAGAGAAGCATCTAACAAAGATCTTCATTGATAACCTGCATCCAAAGCTATCCCATCACATGCGAATGAACTGTCTCCAGACATACCAAGACATCAAGAGCAAAGGCATAGGCATCGAGAAAGCTCTCCTAGACGAAGGCACTATTCGTCACTTCAAGGATGATTCCAAAAATAAACTCAACAATGATAAATCCTGTTACTGGAATCGTAACAAGAATGTTGTTACAGATGGAGCCACTAACACTAAGAATGTACAATTTGTTGTGGCTAGTCCTACACCAGCTCAAACATACCAACCGCCACAAGCGCCCATCTATCAGCAACCACCAGCTCCCGCATACCAAGTACCTATTTATCAGCAGCCATCTCAAGCTCATCAACCGCCTGTGCAACAGTATCAGCAGCAATACCTACAGCAGCAGCCAGCACGTCAGGGCAATCCTGTTAATGCAGTTAACGTTGCCCCAAGGCAGAACAAACCCAACAATCAGAACAATCCAAAGAGGACTTTCACACCTTTGGGTGAGCCTCTGGATCAGATCTTTTATCGGCTAGCCAAGGCAAATATGATCACATATCCGCCCATCCCACAGAAGGATGACAACGCACCAAAGTCTGATTGGTATAAAGAAAATGAATACTGTGATTATCATCGTGTGAAGGGGCACACAACATTGAAGTGCATGCGGCTTAAGCACTACATCCAGGATCTCATTGATCGCAAGGAAATCCAGGTCGATGCACCAGCTCAAGCTTCACCCAACGCCGGTTTGCAAATATATCAAAATGTGTTCCCTCAACACGATACCGGGAAGAATCAAGCCAATGCCAATCAGCCCCAAAATCGTGGCAAAGGCAAGCAAGAAGATCACACAGCGGCCTACATCAACTATGACAAGTATGTCGGATGCATAACTCAAGTTGAGCCCATCCAAGATGAGCCCACCATCAATACCATCCACGTCAGAGGGCCAGATCGACAATGTGCTGCAACTACCCGCAGTGGTAGGATAACTGTTGCCAGTGCTCCTCCGAGGTCAGCTGCTCCTCCAAGGCCAATGTCTACTGCATCCACAGCACAGTCTAACACCAGGCCAGTATCAAATGCACGTGCAACACAGCATAATGCACCAACTGCACAATACAATATCATAGAGCATCTTGGGAACATGCCAGCCCAAATATCTATCTTGGATTTGCTCCGCACATCACCCATCCATCAGGAGATCCTGGACAAAGCTCTAAAAGAAGGTCATGTCCCCACGGACATTAACACAACTCAGTTTGAAACTCTTGTGGGACACCTATCAGCAGCATGTGCCTTATCCTTCAAAGAATCTGATATACCAGATGTCGCTCTTGACCATACTCTCCCTCTCCGCATTGCTGTCATGGTCAGAGATTTTGCCATCAAACGAGTTCTGGTGGATAATGGCTCAGCCCTCAACTTGTGCACATTAAAATTCATCAAGAAGATCGGGTTCACGGAGGCCGACATACAACATGAGCAAATCACTATCAAAGCATATGATAACTTGGAGCGTACCTCTGAAGGTACTATAACTTTGCCTATTCAGCTAGGCCCAGCAGCACAAGATACTCTCTGTCACGTTGTTGATCTTGACCTACTGTTCAATATCCTCCTCGGTCATCCATGGATCCATTCCATTAAGGCCGTACCATCTACTTACCATCAGTGCATCAAGTTTCCACATCAAGGCACTGAGGTTACCATCCATGCTGACCCTAACCCCTTCGCATACTGCCTTGCGATGGAAGCATCTTTCCCTCATTCTACTCATTGTCCTGGAACCGATATTGGTACTTCTATTGCTAGCTCATCCCGATCCCATCGCGATCCAGAGACCATCCTCTCTTCCACCTTATCATCCATCAAGATCAACAGCCAGGGTTGTGGCAAATACAGCCTCAGTGATGCATTTGCTGTAGGGGCTCTTCCACGTGATCCACATACTCAAGGGCGCCCAAGTTGTCAAAACAAGCCTGTTGAGGAACATTATAAGCTCAAGCAAATCGGAAACATGACTTTTGAGTCTCATGGCAACATCAACAGCAAAGAAATGGATCCAGATATTAACAAATGGTTATACAAAGATCCCCCATCACGTGACACCCAACTTCTTGAGTACTTCAAAGAGAAATATCCAATCCCCTACAAGAATGTCACAGAACAATATAACTATCAAGGTGGTGGTCTAGGACCACAAGAGGACGGAAATTTGTTTCCTATCATACCATCCCAAAATCCAGAACAGCAAGGACTTGGCTTTAATACCCCTCGCCTGCTTGAACAAGAGCCCAATACCATAATTGTGGGCACTAACATGACCAACGTGAACTTTTCGAATAGCCAGGATGACCTCGTGGAAATCGAAGACATCCCCGAAGAGAAAGATATCAGATCCTACGACGATATCTTTGCCGACGACACCCTCCTGGGGACTTCTGTCCTCCAACAACTCTCCATTAACCTCATAGATCTTCCCCTCACAAACCCCGACCTCATAGATTGGGACCAACCAAGCATTGCACACATCGACGAGTTCCAAAGTGCACAAGCACTCCTAGAATTCATGGGGGCATCAGGTCCAGCAAGCAATCAGGATTCAACATCAACCTCTGTCTATCAGCTTCACCCAAAAGGATATTTTGGGGAAGAGGCAAGCTTTAGTCGCAAAAATGAAATAGCAAGAGAACATCATGAGTCTTTATGTGAAAACCCCCTTGGGGCACATTCTGATTCTAAGATAGTAAAAATAAAGGGCATATCTTCTAGTGAAAACCTGGCAATTCAGGTGCTAGAAGATGAAGCCTTGCCTCTTCCCCCTATCCAAGATTATAGACCAGAGTAGTCGTCGATCATCATAGAGGAGACCAAGCCAATCAACTTGGGAACAGAAGAATGTCCAAAGATCACCTACATTGCAGTCAACCTAACAAAAGGAGAAGAAATCGCTCTCAGTGCCTTGCTCAAAGAATCCATCATCAACTTTGCATGGTCATACGCCCACATGCCTGGGCTTGATCCAAACCTTGTTGTTCATCATCTATCAGTAGATCCAAACGTCAAGCCAGTGAAGCAGAAGCTAAGGAAAATGCATCCAAAGGTAGCATTGCTCGTCAAAGTAGAGCTTGAGAAGCTCCTCCAAGCTAAGATCATTAGAGCAATAGATTATTCAGAGTGGATCTCTAACATGGTGCCAGTCACAAAGCCTTCTGGCGACATTAGAATTTGTACTGATTTCAGGGACTTGAACAAGGCATGTCCTAAAGATGATTTCCCGCTACCTAACATAGACATGATCGTAGACCTTACAGTGGGTCATGAAATGCTATCACTCATGGATGGATTTTTAGGCTACAACCAAATTCATATAGCAGAAGCAGATCAACATAAAACAGCATTCACAACCCCATGGGGTACCTTCTGCTACAACATGATGCCATTTGGGCTAAAGAATGCAGGAGCAACATATCAGCGAGCAATGACAGCGATCTTCCATGACATGATCCACAAGATCCTTGAGGACTATGTGGACGATATCCTTGCAAAATCCAAAACAAGAGATGAGCACCTCAACATCCTAGAGCATGTATTTGATCGTTTGAATCATTATGGCTTAAAGCTTAATCCTAAGAAATGTGTCTTTGGTGTTACATCTGGCAAGCTTCTAGGCTTCATCATCTCTAGACGAGGCATAGAGATCGATCCTAAAAAGGTAAAAGCAATAACGGAGATGTCTCCACCAAAAAATCTCAAACAACTCAGAAACCTACAGGGCAAGCTTCAATCAGTTCGGCGGTTCATCTCGCAACTAGCAGACAAGTGCCAACCATTCTCACATCTCTTATGCAAAGACACCAACTTCAAGTGGGATCCCATATGTCAAAGAAGCTTTGATAAGCTCAAGGAGTATCTAGCTAATGCTCCAATCCTAGTACCACCAGTTCCAGGATGCCCACTCATCCTTTACATCTCAACAACAGCTACAGCACTAGGGGCACTCCTAGCACAGCATGATGATGAAAATAGAGAACGAGCTATCTACTACATCAGTCGCACTCTTGTGGGCTATGAGCTTAACTATTCACCCATGGAGAAAGCATGCCTAGCAGTGGTCTTTGCCACTCAAAAACTTAGACATTACATGCTTAGCCACACAATCAAGCTCATATCAAAGGTGGACCCTCTTAAGTATCTGTTATCAAGGACAACCCTCACAGGCCGTATGGCAAAATGGGTCATGTTACTCAGCGAATTTGACATTCAGTATGTAGATCGCAAAGCAATCAAAGGGCAAGTCATTGCCGATCAACTAGCAGAAGCACCACTGGTGGATGCCTATCCACTAATCATGGAATTCCCCGATGAACATTTCTGCATGATTGAAGAGCAGCCCATGTGGAAACTATACTTTGATGGTTCCAACACATCCCATAGCTCTGGCGCAGGAATCCTATTCGTCACACCTCAAGGTGACTATATTCCAAAATCATTCAAGTTGGGATTCCCCTGTACCAATAACATTGCAGAATATGAGGCACTCATCTCAGGTCTTAGAACAGCTATCCAATGGAACATCACAGAACTACAAGTCTTTGGAGATTCACAGCTCATTATCAAGCAAGTCCTTGATGAGTATCAGACAAAGGATGACAAATTGCTACCCTACAAGCAACTGGTGGATAAACTGAAAGAGCATTTCCTACATCTACAATTCAATCAGATCCCAAGGCTTCAGAACAAAGCAGCAGATGCAATGGCAACCATCGGATCCTTATTGGAAATCCCACGTGACGCAACACAATATGAATTTTTAGTCGAGCAGCTACACTTGCCAGCTTATGAGAACGCCGATGCAGACATGGTGTGTGTCTTGGTTGGTCCTCAATCCCCATGGTACCACGACATCCATGCATATCTAAAAAATGGTATCATATCTCCCCATCTCACCAATAACCAATGCCAAAACCTTATTCGCAGAGCTTCCCGCTACACTCTTGTAGCCAACACCCTATATCGTCGCGGGTATCATAATGTCCTATCTAGATGTTTAGACTCAAACAAGGCCGTCCTGGCCTTACAAGAAGTTCACGCTGGAATTTGCGGTGCCCACATGAGTGGCATGGTTCTAGCAAAGCAGCTGCTAAGAGTTGGATATTATTGGCCAACAATGGAACATGATGCGTGTGAATTTGTTAAGAAATGTCTCCCATGTCAACAGCATGCCAATTTGATACATGCACCAGCACAGGATCTACAGCCTATTGCACCACCGTGGCCTTTTTCATGTTGGGGCCTTGACCTTGTTGGCTTGATCACCCCCCTCTCTTCGGATGGACACAAGTATATCATAACAGCCACAGAGTACTTTACCAAATGGGTTGAAGCGATTCCGCTCACCCTAACTACTGGCATCCAAATATCTAAATTCATCCTCTACCACATCATCTGCCGCTTCGGCATACCATCTACCATCTTCACAGACCATGGCACACCTTTTGAAAACCAGCATGTGGATGATCTATGTGCCAGACTCCACATCCATCACCGTTTCTCCAGTCCATATTTCCCTCAAGGAAATGGCCAAGCTGAGGAAACTAACAAAACTATCTTGAAAATCCTCAAGAAGGTTGTCAATGATTCTAGTCGTGACTGGCACCTCCAAATCAATCCCGCCCTTTGGGCTTATCGCACTTCTTATCGCACTCCCACAGGCACCACCCCATACTCCCTTGTATATGGTGCTGAAGCCGTTCTGCCGATCGAGGTCGAGCTTCCATCCTTGCGCGTCTCCATGAAGAATTACATAACTGATGAAGACTATCATGTGGCCCGGCTCACACAGCTAGATCTGCTAGATGAAAAGAGACAGCAAGCTTATGATCACCTAGTTGCATACCAGAATCGACTCAAAAGGAGTTATAACAAAAAGGTCCATCCTAGACAATTCCAGGTCGGTGACATGGTCCTTAAAGAAAATCAGAAGGTCCTAGCAAATAGAGAAAAGAAAGGCAAGTTTGAGCCTACTTGGTTGGGCCCCTATGTTGTCACCGCATCCTTTGGCTCAGGAGCCTATCAGCTATCAACACCAGAAGGCAAGCCCTTGAATGATCCTATCAACATCATCCATCTGAAGAGGTTCTATGCCTGAACCTGATCCTGCATATATCAGAAAATCCAAAAACATTCAAAAAAGCAAGAAAAAAAAAAAGAGAAAAAGAAAATAATCATCCAACGGTGAAAACTTGGCAATTCAGGCGCCTTGGACAAGTATGTTGGTGAAAACCTGGCAAACAGGTGCCAACATAGTAGACTGAGCTATTTATCTATTCAGTTGTCCTTTCAGCTACCGTCCTCTTCCTCCATCCATAACAGATCTACCAGCAGTTCCATCTCCCCTATCCTCCACGCATTCAGCTCCCATCTTCCTCCAACCCATCTGCAATCCATATCCTATTCCAAAGCTTTGTACCATATCTTGTACCATATCCCTTTCCCTTTCTTGTACAGCGCATTCCTCCCTGTATTTATCCTTCTTGTCTCCATCCTAGTGAGAGTCCCGCTGAGTGTGTTCTTCCTATCCCCAATCCTGAGCTTCTGTACATATCCCTTGTGCATATCGTTCCTCCTTGTTGTACATAACCTTTGTCCGTCCTGCAGCAGCATTTGATCAAATATCTTGTCCCATCCCCAGCCTCAGAAAACTTTTAGCCCCACTCGGGCCTTGTGCTTCAGCAACATCAATTGTCGACTTATCCTTGCTCATCCTGATTATTCCTTGAACTTCAGCTTTTGCCAGCGAACAACTACACTTATTCTCTCACCAACCATGGGTCCTTGAGGATATATCGTTCCTCCTGTCTGACCTAATCTTCCATCCTGGTCCTTGAGGATATATCGTTCCTCCTGTCCGACCAATCTTCCCACCATCAATCAAACCTAATCTCTCTCCTTGGCAAAGGATGTCTTTTTGGAGTTATCATTTTGATCTTGGATTTTTGTCCTTTGGGTCTTGTTAATCTTTTTGGCTTCTCATTATCCCACCAGGGTCACCACGATTCATTATATCACGGTGTGCTGCGTGTGCGGATAATCTAGGGCAAGGTCTTTTGATCTTTCGCTTCTGCCTGTGAGTCAGTTGTGTGTTTGTGGTTCCTTCAGCATCGGTTCTACCATGTCGCCTCTGTGCTTCATGTGTGATGTTGGGGCAACCCTGTGTGTTTGTTTAGCGTCAGTCCTCGTCAGTCCTCTGCAACGCTGGTGACAAGGCCTCATGATCCCAGTATCCTTGGCAGGTCTCTAGCATTGCTATATTAAATCTAGGTTGTGCACTCCCGTTTGCACTTGGAGCTATCTGGTCCCTTGCATTTATCATATAGATTAATCTTGCATCTTTGCATACACCTGCATCTTGCATCTTGCATTTCCATCTCATCTTGCATATCATCCATATTTGTTCTTAGAAGTGAGGTTATTTATCTCCCCTTTCTTCCTAACCCCTCTTCCTTCCTCATCCCGTCGAGCACACTCTGTCCCAGGGCATAATCCCTCTTTCTCCTTGTCCCACTGGGCGCATCTTCCATGATTTTGTCCCACCGGGGCATGTATCTCTCTTTCTCCTAGTCCACCCAGGCGTCATACCCTCTTCTTCTGATTCTAGCCTCGGCATCTTGTTTTCTTATCTTTGACGCCATGCCACTTGCGGCATCGCATCAAAGAGGGGCAAAATGTAGACACCGAAAAAATCCTTCAGAAAATAAATTATTTTTGTTTTCTGAAAATCCTTGATGACATCATCATTTATTAATTAATTAATTATTTAATTAATTAATTTATTTTTATGGCATTAAATCCCTTTCTCTTAATTAAAAATCTTTAATTAAGGAATCTAGCCTAAAAATATCATTTGGACATTATCCCTAATTTATTAATTATTTAATTAATAAATTGACCAAAAACCTTCAAAAATAAATTAATTTATTTTTAATTTATTTTTTATCCCAAACTTGGCCAATTTCCTTAAGACCACTAACCTCTTCCAAAATCTTCTAATCCCTTCTTAATTTCGATTAAAAGGTTAATCCCATCTTTTCTAACCCTAATCCCAAGGTTAAATATTTAATTAAGGTTAAATATTTAATTTTCATATTTATTGAAAATATTTTAATAAATATTCCTAAAACTTAAGCTTTTGGAATGAATAACTTTTATTCCATGAAACTAAGGAGAAATCTAGACTCTTCTAGAATCTTCTCAAATCCACCCTCTTCACCCATCCTAATCCTTTTTTTGTCCTAATCTAATTTTAATCCTACCCTTAAACCTTTGTGCAATCCTAACCAAGCTTAAGACTTTCCTAAACCAAAGCAAAGTCTTTCCTTCCAAATATCTCAACCACAAAGCATTTATTGCTTCCCCAAAGTCTTCAAAGCCTCTTAAAGCCCATTCATTGCTCTTACAAGCATTTATTTGGAGAGTTATGAGCTTGGAGCCCCCTTTGTTGACTCCTCTTTTCCCTTCCCTTCATCCACTCACCTTGTGACATGTGTCACCTCCTGATTGGCTGAGAACTAGCACAATCCATGTGCTTCCCTTTGAGTGAATCTTGGCCTCTCTTAAGGATTTCAATCCTGGCCATTCATTCCTCCTACCCCAAGCCTTTAGAAATCCTATAAATACCCTCACTTCCTAAGGCAAATCATCTTTCAACTCTCAAACTCAATAGCAAAGTTATAATGTCATTTTCATTCTAGCATAAGCATAAATTCTTCATTTTAGATCATTTTCAAGCTTAAATCACATCTAAATTAGCTTAAATGGGATTAACATAGATTCATTTCTTGTTTAATCAATCTTAGTTCAATCATTTAGCTTTGCATATTTGTGTGTTCTTGAGGCCTTTGAGGCAAAATAGGTTCCTCATACCTATTTTGTGTCATTTTGGGTCTTCTTGATCCTCAAATCATTTATCTTTGCATGCTCCAAGTGCTTGAGTTTGCACACCCACATCCCTCTATATCTAAGCATATCAAATGGTGCATGGGCGCATCCGTTTTAGGATTAAACTGAGGTGGCTTTGATTTTAGTTTGCTTACCTTTGAATTTGATTTGATTATATGCTATGACGTTTTCTTGTCTTTGGCCTTCAAAACAGGTTTAGTGTCTGTAGCTTAGAATTATTTGTCTGCAAGGGAAGTCATTACTAGTAATGATTGCAATTGGTATGATGGTTCTTTCATTCCTTAGATTTTGAACATGACTACCTGCTCATTATTAGATGTCTGCCATCTTTGGTCTTTTGTAGAGCCTCCTTGTCATCTTATCCTTTTTTGATCCTTAGGTTTCCTTTTCCTTTGACTTGAACCCTCTATCATTGTAGCTGCTATCTCCATAGTTTTTATTTGTTTCTTTATCACCCCTCCTCAGTCTTAGGAGATATTTTTATCTCTTATACCCATAGATTTTTTCTCTATTTTTGTCCCCACCCCTTCTTCTTAGAGGAATCTGGAAACATCTAGCAAGTGCTAGATGCTTCTAGATTTCTCTTCAAGGATCCCTGCCATAGTTTTGCCTAGGTTTAGGGGTCTTTTCCCCCACCGGTTTGTTCTGTTGCATCTGTAGTCTTCCTTTTAGCTCTCATTATTTTTTTCTTCACCTGAATCAACCCCTCCCTTCTGGTATCTCTGAACCCCTGCAATTTGAGCTATGGAAACCAAGTTATCAACATTTCACAAAGGCAGCATAAGGGCAATGGCCTTTAGAGGGTGCATCACGCCTGAAAGGTGGAATGAGATGCTCAGGCCAATGTCAGACTTAACCAGAAGAGATTTGGAAAAGATACTGGTAGAAAAGACATTCAATTATGACTTCACATACATAACCACTGGTAATGTGATAGGGACCTTCATTGCAGTGTGTTTCCTAGCAGGTAAGGAAAAGGAGGAAATCATCCAGGTAACTAAGATGATTTTTAACAAAAACTATCTTATGGGTTTAGAGAAAATGGTTTATTCCATTGATGACAAGCTAACAACTCCTCATCCTGAGACTACTATGAAGACATCCCTATCCAAGCTATATAAGATCCCTCAAGAACAGAGGATGCCTCTGTTAGTCTTTAAGGATGAAGAACTATTCGAAGCAACATGGCCAAATATGGCAAGGAATGTAGAATTCCTATACAATGTGATGCTCCAAGAGGATATGATTACTAAAGAACACCCAGACTACTAGAGAAGCGAAGGCTTTGACATCCCTGGGTATTTAAATAACTATGAAGAAGAGAGGATTCAGATCATTCCTCCAGAAATTAAAAGATGTACCAAGCGTGCCAAAGTTGAGCAAGAGGATGGTGATAGTATTATAATCATGAGGAAAGATAACCATGAATGGTTATGCACCAAGGTCAATTGCAAGTTTAATGAATAATGTTTCTAAGGAAATGTGGTTAATAGAAGTTAGACATTAGTATGTACATATATCTGCTCCATACAATTACAAGATAATGATAAAAGAGTCTGATGTATAAATCTGAATTAGCCATATATGTATAGTTAGTAATCAGGTCCTATAGCCCCTTGTATATAGACAAATGTATGTAAATCTCATAGATTTCCTTGTTATCAAAACTAGACATTATGCAAAGGAGTACTTGCAAAGTATAGATTATATGTAATGAGAAATATTAAGACACGTAAAGGAAGACGGTGTACATTACATAATAAAAATGATATTTTAATTATACTGGTCCCCTTACTCATGGATGAAGAATATACAGAGATACTAAGAGGGAAAAAAGTTTAGTAACCTGTGTATTTAATCATAACAAAAAGATCAGCCACTGGCATCAGTTCTCATAGAAATGATGGTATTAGCCAGAACTTTCAAAAACCTCTGCTCATAGTTTAGCCTTATATTTATGGTTAAATAGCCTTACCGAAGGATGTATATATAAAAATATACAAGTCAATGTATATTCATGTATAGACATCCTGCAAAATGCAGAATGGCATGACCACCAACATCCAGTATAACAAAACATTATGTCAATGAAGAATGCAGAATATCATTCCCTTTCAATAGAATATATATGAATCAGAATTCCAGCAGTAGTATATAGTTTGTGCATATGCTCATCTGAATAGGGCTACTGTTAATATTAATTAGAATAACAGAGAAATGTGTTCAATGTCTGGTTTATGGCATCCTACCTTATATCGATGTTAAGGTATACATCTTGTGTATATTATGGTTAATGATGGTTAGAACAATTAGTGAATCAAGGATAAGATATAACAGAGAATAGGTATGTAGAATTGTAGCAAAATATATACAAAGCATTCTAAAGAGGAATAAAAATCATATGCTATGCTATACCATCTCTTTCTTGAGATTGTGGGGTCTATGTCTACATAGGTAATGTAAGATATGATTGAAATTCAAACCCAACAAGTACTGATATCGACACAGAAACTAAACTGTGCTTAGTATCGGGCACTCTCTCTTTTGTACAAGCAAACTATAACAGGTGAGTATGAAAATATATTCCTTATCTCCTGTTATCACATCTTAGCAATGGTTACACTACTTATAATCCTCTGAAATAGTAAATGTGGGAAATGTACTATGCATCCTGTATAAACATGTATACATATAAACTTGATCACTGTAAATGCATATATAAACATGTATATACATATTTGTATATTAACATTTATATACATATATGTAAATAAACATAATCATTGTATATATATATATATATATATATATATATATATATATATATATATATATATATATATATATATATATATATGTATGTATGTATGTATGTATGTATGTATGTATGTATGTATGTATGTATGTATGTATGTATGTATGTATGTATGTATGTATGTATGTATGTATGTATGTATGTATGTATGTATGTATGTATAAAAAATATGCTCAAATATTATTCAGCATAAGCAATACTTGAAATGCTGAATAACGTTTGAATACATATCCTGTGATGGGAGAATCAAACTGATTTAGCATAAGAAGTTGATGTTAATCCAATTGATAGTAGACACATAATGGTCAAATACTAAGTGAACTTCAAAGGAAATGTTAAGTAAGAATGGGAGTAGCCCTTTTGTACATATATGATATAATGGATTGTCAGGTTTAAGTTTTGATTAATCAGGCTTATTTATGCATTAACTCTTTTAGTGCAGCAAACACCTCAGAGTCAAAATAAAAGAATGTAAAAGTATTTTTTGCTATCTTTACATAATCATTTCTTTATATTAACCCTTAATTAGTAGGTATGGTAGAATTTTGCTGTGTTTTTCAGGAGGACACAATCAAGAAGCTACCTATAGCATCGGATCATATATATCCAGTATGGATGTTTTCAAATCCACATACTAAATGATGTAATGATAAAATGCAACACGTAAAAGTAGAAATGTAATAGTTGTATCTTTAAATACTTGATATTATCGAGTAGTGGGTATGCCCATTGAAAGTTTGTATTTTGAATAGATATAGGACTCTTCTTGTATAAGTAGTGAGAATACCAATCAGGACTATGATACTATAAAATCTTGACTATAGTTGAGTCGTGGGTATGCCCACATAAAATTGTATAAGTACAGGACCTCGGGTCCCGGGCTAGCCTGGAGGTTTTCTCCAGCCCGCTCTTTCCTACCAACACTCGCAGTGAGCGGGGTCACATGTAATAAAAAAAAAATTAATATATTAATAAAAATTATATAGGGCCTCGGCCTTTTATCGATCAAAAAAAAATTAAGCAAATTCTAATCTAATATGAGATGCAATATTAAACTAAAATGAGATATTAAGCTAATTGATGCAATAAAGCTTTGAAAACAATGTAATAATGGAGACTAAAATTGACTATAGTATGGATGCTCTCAAAAATTTCCCCCCTCAAATGAAGAAATGAGGTCCATTAAATAAGCAAGCCCGAGAAGAGAATGAAGGGGTTCTTGATTTGAAACTCTTGACCCTTCACTTCCATTTGAGACAAAAAGCCTTGAATTTCTTAATAAAAAGAATGGAAAATGCCACACGGGTGGCCTTTCGAATATTTTGAATTATTAATTCAAAAAGGTGTGTCCATTCGAATATCAAACAATTATTAATTCCTTTTTATGGGTAATTAGCCAAATGGGGTGGATTTAATTTAATTTTAAGCACTTAAGACTTTAGGATTAAATTAAATTATCATAGGGGTAATTTAGCTAATTAAAGTCAAGGACTTTAGGAATTAATTTTGATATTTAATTAATACAATTTATGGTCTTTGCAATTGACATCAAGTCATATTAAGTCAAGTAGGAGAGAGAAAATTGCTTAGGGAACTAGGACTTTGAAGATGTAAAATTGACAAAAATACACCAAAATTAATTGAATTTAATAGGTGCCAATTTTAGGATATTACATCACCAATATTCCATTCTTAAAATAGTAGTCATTAGTTGTTCCCTACCTTCTAAGTACACTTTCTTGCCTATACATGTAAGCTTAGTTTGTACATTTTACTCGACTCTTTAAATATCAATTAGGATTTACTTATGTGCTCATGATTTGTGGTTTTATCTTTGCTAATTAATTTTTGTAAACACCAACATGATATCAAAACTATGCTAGCAAAGCCCTCCTGAAATCTACACCAAGCCTAATCAAGAGTTCCTTATAAAACCATTGTTATATTAATTTTTTAAATGTTGATTTAATTGTTTCTATGAGTTATATTGTTGCATAAACATTGACCAGTTTGGAGTGTTTTAGTTTCTTGACTCTGGTTTATTCGACATCTTTGGAGCATTTACAATGAGGTAAACTACAGATTTTGTTTGTCTAGATCCGCCATTTGCCACAACATTTCTGTCAACGCACATGCAATTTTTTGGTTGGTGTATCATTTTCATTGTGCATGAAGCTAGATTAAGGTGTTGTAGGGGCATATTAGTAGGCCACAGACCAATAATAGATTAGAAGGGGCCACAGATTCACAAATTTGGAGATTTGATTACGGCTGTACAGGAATCACAATGGTGCAGTTAGAAATCTTAATGGAAATTTCATCTATAAGAAAACATTCATTGATAAAGCCTTCTCATGCACCGAGACCAAGGCAAGCTTGGCTCACATCCTTGCAATGAGCCATACATGACCTCCACTATATGTAACCCCCATAAGAGGAAGTTCACCATGTAACCTTCATTTTATTCTCACGAAGAATTTGAGACCACCAAGATTCGGTCTCTTTCCTATTGTATTTGGTCTTCAATAATAAAAAATCAGCTGCTTTCCTTGGACTCTGTGGGCAAAGAGATCTGCAAACAAGGACCCTTGCTATTCATTCTATGGCACAAATAAGAGTCTACTCGCCTCAGCCAAAAGTTTACTCATGCTACCAATATCGAATCCAGCACATAGTGGTGAAAGATTAGTTATCATTTTTCCTAAGGCATTCAAGATCATAGTAGACCATAATGTATTTGTATAAAAGAGGCAGTGGTAAGAATGACTTGTAACATAGTGGCCTATCCAGGATCCTTCTGAATAGAAAGTCACCTGATTCTTTTACAATGGAGAATGTAATTGGGCAGAGCATTACATTTGGTTTTCAATACCTTCAAACAAGCCAGTATGCTTCACTATAGTAGAAACTAATGGATCCCTAATCAAACTCTCATCTATGTTTTTGAGGTGGCAAGTCCTTTAAGGCTTTGTATGCCCCCATCTCATCCTACAAACTACAAGAGATGTAGCAGGACTTTTTACAATTAATGTCTGTCATAACTTGATTTGGTTCTCCCAATTTATAGGATCTTTTAGCAACTTAATTTGACTTATGTTGACTTAGTCAAAGGTATTGTCAACCTAAATCATATTAAATAAATGTTTTAGATGTAGAGATTATTATGTTTCTTTAATTATTTTATGATGAAATAAATTGATGAAATGAAAAATAATGTTATGTATGGAATTTGAATTGCATTACGAAATTTTATTTAATGATGTATATTGATGAATTGGAAAGTTATTGTGCTATGTAAATGAAATATGCACTTCAACTCGATTATGGATTTAATGGAATAACCTACTGATGACCATTTGAGTGCTAGTATGATGGGTAGGAGATGAAGACGAAAATATGATTGAGGTAGAGAAATCTATCTTCTTGGTAAGGATGTGATGGGTATAAAAGATGGTTGCAAGCACACACCACGTAGTTATTTGTTATCATACTGCATCTGTATTTTGCCTTGTCTCATTAACTCAAATTTTGATTAAATTTAAGTGTGTGTTAAGTTATTTGAATTTATCTCAGAAATAAAAGAATTGGTTGATTTCATTTTATAATTGATAAATTGAGTTTAGTCAAGTGAAAATTGATATAAATTTAAATGTATTTCAATCTTATTGTTAATGTGATGAATAACACAACCAATATAAGGAATCCAGTAACCATGCTACAAGAGATAATTTAAATAGTTAACTTATCGTGAACTTAGTATTTTTAGTCAAAGAGACTGCGATAGTAGTGCTAATTGTGGGGAGGCAAAAGTGTGAAGGGACTCTTCTATAGAGTGAAGTAAACTATTCATTAACCTCCCTTTTTTATGTTTAAAATCAGCCACAAAGGTATGTTTACTGTGACTAGTCTAAGGAATGCAAAGACATTCCTATGTGCTTGGCTAAATTATTGCAAAGGAGAAGTCTTTTCAAAACAAAGCTGGAGCCACGTAGCATTTGAGTAAGTCTGAGTATAAGATATAAAAAGGGGAAATAGTTTTAGTCGCGCATGGAAAGAGGAAAATGTTGAGTCTTTCTCGCCTTCCTCTCCAAGTACACACACAAGTAAGGGAAGAGAGATGTTCCATGGGAGGAGTCTCCTATGTTTTGAATCAGCTACGCTAGATTATGGGGACACACAATAGTGGAATAGAATAAGGAGTGGGGCAGTATTAAAGAAGGAAAAATAACTCCAGGCTCAAGGAGATTGAACAGAGGGAAAGTTATGAAAGTTTCTGAGGATGCCAATTTAGTAATTAAGTATAGTGGAGTTTTTGAACAGAGAGGACCGTAGGAGATTTTAGGAGAAAAGATAGATAGGGGTGTGAAGAAATTGGAATAAGAAGCAGAGTACATGAAAGAGGACTGTTGAAGAGAGAGATCTATATTTTATGCCTTAGAAGGAGAACACACTAATAGAATTTTAGAAAAGGGGATAGAGTCCAGGGAAATCGAGCTAGCTGAAACAAGGGAATTTAACATAGAAGTTGGAAAGGATTTATCTGCAAGGTTCTCTCATGGATTCTCTAGGTTTTTATCTTTTGATTTCTGTTCAAGTATTATACTTAAATGATGATATATCTCTGTGTGTTTACTTTGGCTGGAATAAATGATAAATTATTCCCATTTTGAACAAATTTGTAAATTGAAAACTTATATTTGCCTTGATTTTTTTAAAATCCTTCCAAATCTAAGGATTTGCGGTAGGAATTTAGTGCATTAAACAATTGAAAGCAAGCTTTAATTTTTCTTTTTAGACATGACATTTTATTAAAATAAAACTTAGCTGAAGAGTAACACGGTTTAGGCAACACAACACAAAAATTCAAAATTTAAAATTTCAACACTTTAGCCATAATACTTTACGGTCAAGAAGATAATGTTAGTAGCTTTGTGTATACTTATTGTGTAGAGGGAAATTTACAAATCCAATACATGTTTTTCCTATAACAAATTGGTTTTAAAGATTTGATTATATAAAATTTTTGAGAAGGAAGAGATTGGAATAATCTTTTGATTTTGATATTAGAATACTTTTGATAGGACCTAGACAGTGATAAAAGTCCTTATGCATAGAACTCTGTTTGAAAACCATCACCATTGATCTTATGGTTGAATTGTAAAGAACACATTGTTGTTTGTTCATTTAAACCATGATAGGAAGTATATGAACTTCCTGTAGCTTTTCCAATGCTATTGTTTTTTATCATTCAAAATTATGACAAGAGGTATATGAATTTTCAGTAGCATTTGCATGAACACATAAATCTGAAATATAGTTTTTTCTTTATTTTCCATATATCTGAGAATTGTGAATATGTAATTTATTTTAGTAAGTAATAAATACTAGCTTCTCAGTAAAACTACATAATCCTTTAATATAGAAAAATTGACTGAGATTATTATCGGGAAAACTAGTAAACGAGATTGTTTTAGATGCATGAATTTATGTTGTGTTAGTCCTATTTTATGGTTTAGAGGAAGATATCATGGGAAAGGGTGTTGAATATGGATAAATAGAGAAGAGTAAATTTATTTTCTTTTACCTACCAATAGAAATCTAGTTATTAAATTCTTAGGCCTAAGCTATGGAAACACATAATCGATTTTGTGTTAATTATTTTTATTATTTCTTCCATATCTATGCTAGTTCTACTTTTATGTATGAGAAAAGTAGTTAGTACACAGCTCGCAGCAGATTCCTTTCCAATCCACCAGTGTTGAGTTGATGGTTTACTCGAGCAGGGTCAATGTGCTCTTCATTTCAAGATGAGCCCCGGGGGAGCTAACCACTCCCTGGTTGGGCGAAAAAAATGTTTGGATCACATTTCCATCTTGAGATTTACATATTGAAAGGTGTCTGATGGAATAGGAAACAAGAGCATGCAGATGGATGATGGATAGTCTTATGGCTATGTACTGATATCTTGTATCATTTCAACCGTGTGGTCGTGTACCTTATTGTATTGTATACTCTTGATGTTTGATGTGCGATAGTTTTGGTTTGTAGCTTATATGTATTTATCACCTCATATTGTATTATTGAATTATTCATCTACTATTGATAGTATGATCGATTTGTTATTATTGTACTTCAAGGATATTTGAATTTATTTTTAGAATATTGTAAATGCTTAAGTTTGGAAATGGAATATACTTGCGAAAAATTCTTATGATTAGTAGACTTTGTTTATGTGTTTATGTGTTTCAATTTATGTGTTTTTTGTTGATGAGCTTATGTGTCTCTTGTGAGTTAGAATCGATCTTTACATGTGGTATCAGAGCCATGTTTAAACAATTGGACCTTGGTCTATTATTGCTAGGTTGTGTAATAATGTTTGGTACAAGAATTGATCTGTCACTATGTGAATCCCAAATAGTAACGTGACTAGATCTAGCAATGAATGGATTAATGATGAACCAAATCCAAGGCTAGATGAGATCCTAAACCTCTTGAGTGAACAAAGAAACATCTTACAATAGCAAGGTGACAGTATGGATAATATTGAGCAGGAATTAAGATGTGGGAAGAATGAAGAGGAAAGAAGGAAGAGGGAAGAGTATCAGAGACTTGAAGCTCAATGAAAACTCGATGAGGACCAATGATTGGAAGCACTAAGAAAGGAAGAAGAGGATAGGAGGAATGAAGAGAAGAAGAAGAAAATTGAAGATCATGGGGCTATAGAAGCACCTAATAATAGGGAAAGAAAAGCATAGGAATTGTGTAAGGACCTCAAGAAGGTCATACCTCGTACCTTCGATGGTAAGACCATCAGTGATGTTGTAGAGGCATAGATAGTATCCATGGAGAAATATTTATACATTCACAATCTTTCAGGTCAATCTAGAGCTATGTGGGGTGCTTTCCAATTGGTTGGCAAGGATGGTACTTGGCAGGATAATGAGATGGTAAAAAAGAGGATGCAGTCTGGTGAGATCTCCTGGGAGGAATTTCTTGTAATTTTCTACAAGAGATGGCTACCTCAGTTGTACTATGATAGGAAAGTTGCTAAATTATAGAACCTGATACATGGAGTATTAACTTTTACCAAGTACCATGAGATATTCTACCACCTAGTTAAGTATGTACATTAGTATCAGTAGGATGAGCGGTTTAGAACCCGTAAATTTATCCTTGGTTTACGTCCTGAGATAGGATCTAAAGTTAATATGCATGAGCTTGAGATTATGGACTTTTCTTTCAAGAAGTCCTTGAGACAAGAGAAGAAACTTAAACATGTGTCTTTAGTGAGACTTAGTCAAAGGACTAGTGCTCCTCAGGGTTTCAAGATAATAAATAGAAGGACACTACACAGAAAAAAGTGCAAAATATAAGGGGTAAAGGCAAATGTAATGAAGGAAGGAACAACAACAATGGTTCTCAAAATTAGAATAGATGCAATAATAGGAATGATAACATGAGGAATAATCTTGATGGTAAGAATTGACCATGAGATGTTTTCTACACTTGTGGAGGTGACCACTATGCTAGTGATTGTCTTTAGCGATCAACCCATAGAGATGGGGAAGGACCTCAGACTCAACACCATATTCATGTAGCTATAGATCATCGACAGAATGACTTTCATGATACACCTATTCAATTGTCTGGTAAGCTTTTAGGTCACTATATTTATATTTTAATTTATACTGGAGAAACAAAATGCTTTATAGATCCTAGAGTTGATTCAAGATTACCGGTTAGAGCAGGATATATGTTAGAACCTTGGATGGTAGAATATGAAAATAGGGCAAAGAGAAAGGTTGAGAAATGTTTATCTTGTAGTGAGATTGAACTTCCTAATTTTCAAATGCAAGTTAACATGTATGTTGCACCTTTAGGTTCCTATGATGTCATTTTGGGCATCAATTGGCTAATAGAACATAAGGCTATAATGAATTGCAAGGACAAATCAGTTGAATGCCTAGATGATGCAAGTAATCTTGTAGTACTTTTTGGTTTGAAAAGGTCTTTTGAGCTTAGAAATATTTCCACCATGTAATTGGAAAAGGAAAAGGGAAATGGGTGCATGATGTATGTGGCCTATGTCAAGGATCTTGACACTCCTCCTAGTATAGAATATTTCCCTATTCTGAAGGAGTTCAAGGATTTTTTTCTAGAGGAATTTCCCGAGTTACCTCCAAAGAGATAATTCAACTTCTCAATTGATTTGATTCCTAGAGCTAAGCCTTAATCCAAAGCTCCATATTGTTTGACCACCACTCAAATATATGAGTTGAAGATGCAGTTCAAGAACTCTTGGATAAAGAGTTCATTCGACCTAGTGCATCACCATGGGGAGCTCCAGTGATCTTTGTAAAGAATAAGGATGGTACCTTACGATTGTGCATATATTATAGGATTCTCAATAAGGTAACCATTAAGAAAAAATATCCTCTCCTACGAATAAATGAACTTTTTGATCAAATGAAGGGAGAAACTATGTTCTCCAAGATTCATCTGAGATCTAGATATCATCAACTCCAGATCAAAGAGGACATATCCAAAACAAATTTCAAGACAAGGTATGTACATTATGAGTATTTTGTCTTACCTTTTGGATTGACTAATGCTCCAACAACATTTATGAACGTGATCAATAGTGTGTTCAGGGATTGTTTGGATAAGTGTGCTGATATATTCATTGATGACATTCTGATTTATTCTAAGAACATGGAGGAACATGAGGAAGATTTGTGGATACTTTAATAACATAATTTAAGATACCAAAAATTTTATGGGAAACTATCAAAGTGTTATTTCTTTAAGAAGGAGATTCACTATTTGGGTCATATCATTTCTAAAAATGGAATTGCAGTAGATCTTGCAAAGATTAAAGTTATTATTGAGTTGTCAACTCCTCAGAATGCGAGTGAAGTTAGAAGATTCATGGGACTTGTAGGTAATTAGAAGAAATTTTTGGAGGGATTCTCCAAGATTTCATCACCTATTACATCCCTTTAGATGAAAGGGAAAAGATATGAGTGGACTGATGTATGTGAGAGAGCATTCTAGTTATTGAAAAAGAAACTCACATCCGCTCCTATATTGATCATACTAGATTCTAATAGGCACTTTACAGTTATCAATGATGCTTCATGTGAAGGTCTTGGTTGTGTACTTATGCAGGATGGTAAGGTAGTGTCTTATGATTCAAGGAAATTGAAATAGTATGAGGTTAACTATGCACATCATGACTTATAATTGGTTGTGATTATTCATGATTTAGTTATGTGGAGACATTAGCTTTAGGGTAAGCCGTTTGAGTTGAATACAGATCACATGGGACTTAGGTATATCTTCACACAGCCTAATCTCAATGCTAGACGCAGACGTTGGTTGTAGTTTCTAAGTGATTATGACTTTGACATTGAGTATATTAAAGGGAAAGAGAATAGAGTAGTTGATGCCTTAAGAAGAAGAATGCATGTATTTTCTATTTCTACATCTAGGACTTGATTGAGAGAGCATGCATTTCAAAATCTTTCAGGTGATGACCATGATGAGATGGTCAAGTTAACATTTCTTATAGATTCATTAGATCACCACTTTGATAGATACACTTTTGAGGATGATGGTATCATGAGATACCAAGACAAGATGTATATTCTTGACCGATAAGGGTTGAGGAAGTTAGTTTTGGAGGATATGTGTTGTACTCCATTTTTCAGGACACCCTAGGGTAAACAAGATGATTTTTGATTTGAGACCATTGTATTTTTGGCTAGGGCTAATGCAAGATGTGATAATTTTTGTACTAGTCCACTTTTTAGAATGTTAGTGAGTTAAGGATGAACATGTCCATCCAGAAGGACTTTTGTAGCCACATGATATACCAGAGTATAAATGGAAAGTCATCAGTACATGGATTTTATCCATGGTTTACCCATGACATGATGCAAACATGATGTAATCTTGGTTGTAGTTGATAAAATAATCAAGGTAGCTCACTTTACTCTAGGGAGCTTAAGAGATGGATCTTTGGCTTTGGCCAAGAAGTTTGTTTAGGATATTTTTAGATTGCATGGTATACCTAAGACTATCATATTTGATAGAGATACTAGGATGACATAAAGGTTTTGGATGACCTTGAATGCTTCTTTGGTAACTAAGTTGAATTTTAGTACCACTTATCATCCATGGATAGGTGAAAAAATTGAGAGTTAATAAATTCATTGAGGATTTACTCCGTATGTATTGCATGGATCAACAGTGCAAGTGGGAAGAGTATCTTTCATTGGTAGAGTTTTCGTACAATAACTCTTACCATGATTCTTTGGGAATGACACCATTCAAGGCACTATATGGACATAAGTGTCATACTCCTATCATTTAGTATAGAGTAGAGGATATGATCATTATTGGTCCTGATATGTTGAGAGAGATGGAAGAAAAAATGACTCTGATTTGAGTTCAACTAAAGGAAGCAACTAATAGACAAACGAGTTATGTGCATAGGAACCACACTTGAGACAGTTTCAAGAAGGTGACAAGGTTTTTTTGTATATGAGACCACATAAAAGCTCAATTTCTTTTGGCAAGTCTTCAAATCTTGCACCAAGATTTGTTATGTTTTGGAGGTTATCAACCCCGTTGCCTACATAATTTATTTATCGCTTTCTCTTGCCTAAATCCATAATGTTTTCCATATTTTTTTGTTGAAACCCTACCATCTAGATGCATATCATATCTTAGATTGGCATGCATTACAGGTTTAGGATCTAGGGATGGTGTTAGTGTAGCCTACCCACCTCATTGATCTGCATACCATCAGGGTGCATGATAGAGATGTAGTATAGTATAAGATCAAGTGGGACCAATTCTTTTTTGATAGTGATAATTGGGAGGATGAAAAAGACATGCATAGATCATTTCTGCAATTGTTTTCTTAGATGTTAGCTCTCTTATTTATGCTATGTTTATGTTTTCAATACTTGGGCTATAGAGTCATAAAAATTTCAATCCTACGTACAATTAGAGACATTTTTAAGGTAACTTGCTCCTATAAAAAGAGACCATCACCCTACAAGCTTCTATTGAAACAAAATTTAAAACAACTTATACAATAGGTCCTATGGTTTTTAACCCAACTTAAGAGCCCGAAAGGAAACAATAACAGGTTCTCAGACCATGCTACCATTATTCAAATTGTACAAATTAGTCATAAATGAATGCATCAAATAGAAAAACACAATAGGATACCCTGGTTCATAAAGTAATCTAAAAGACTAATTGAAAATATATAACTTATAACCACAAATAAAAAAAGAAGAGCACTTATCTTTATTAATGTTGAAAAAAATAGTACATTAGAGTTCATATTGTAGTTTTGATCGAATTATATCCTATGAAAATATATCTTGTATTGTATTTTCTCTCTTTACATTTTACATTATGTATATATACATGTTTGAGTGGCTTTCACACCTCTTTAGGGTGAAAAGACACACCCTTATTACAAATTGTTTTGAAAAAATGATAAACTAACTAAAAAATAACTACCTAACTTTCAGATTTGGGCTTGGTTGAAAAACCAAAACACCTTGTGGAAAGCTAAGATTTTTATTGGAGATAGGAAATTTGATTTCCCAAACTGGGTCATTTTTAGATTTTTAAAATTCAACCATCTTCTACCTCTATCAACATCATCTTTGCAGTAGGTTGAAATTCTAGCATTTTCTGAAGGCTTTGATCATAGAATTTTGATTGTTCTTGTCACAGAGCTTCCTTCCATAATATCTCAACTTTTTAATTGAAAATTAATGTAATATTTTATCCCATTTCATGTACTCCATCATTAATTATTGGGCATGGAGTTTAAGAGGCCATTTTTAAGGGTTTTATCACTATATAGGACTCCAAATTTTGCCCAAAATTTAGACGCACTTAATGATTCCTCAAAGATGAAACAAAGGTCAAATACAACCGGGGGAGCACTTGGAACCATAGTTGGAAGAGGATTGGAATAAGTAAAAGGAACATTATGATAAGAAGGTTTTGAAATAGGTAGAGACACGGGAGGAAAACTCATAGGAAGAGAGGGAACCGACGTAGTCACTAAAGGAGGAGTATAAGTAGGAATTCTAGGTAAAGGAATGGAAGAAGGTTCCACACTAGTGACAAGAGAAGTGAATCCTAAATCTTGAGCTTATTGAGCTAAAGGTTTAACATTTAAATGCACAAGATGAGTAATATCATGTAAGAGATTAACACCTTGATCAGTATCATGAAGGACTTTCTTAAGAGCATCTATAGCTTGAATAAATCTTGATTATGGTTCTCTTGAGTAAGCCAATTTTTCATTTTATCAAGTTCAATTGAAATTTTTTGGACTTGTTCAAGAGGAACTCTTAAAGCATCATCCTCATCATGAGATGAGTGAGAAGAGTTATGCTCCATAGTAGGATTAGAATCATGAATAATCAAATTGTCATTCGAGATCCTAAGGAAAGGAGAGGAAGACTCAAGATCAAAGGCACCCATAAGTCTACGACTTCATCTAACTAGAATATTATAAGTAGGACTATAGGGGTAGTAAAGCTCATATACCTTGATGCAATGCCAAATGAACTAAACTAGGAAAATACAAAGCATGAACAAATAAATGTTTTTGTATTTTTACTTTATATGAAATGTAAATGCAAGATCTAACACCATAAAAGAAAGAGTTGTCTATCGCGGGTTCACCAAAATGTAATATATATAAATGAGGATGATGAGAATGTGTGGATGTAATGAGATGTATAGGATTGGGGATGATAAGACCCTCTTCTTAACTCAAAATTCCCAAAGGAAAGATCCAAATTCATTAACCACAAGAAGATGGTCAATACATAAATGAATCAATCGATGGAGAATATGAAGAAAGGAGAAAACCTTATATTCCACTATGGAAAGGAAGTACTAAAATATTAATTGAATTGAAGACAAGTACTAACCTCAAAATAGGACAGATCTGAAAAATGCTATTTTCTAGTGTTTGTCCTCAGTTCTGGGAAATTTTGCAACCAGATCTGGGCTGGAAACATAGAAATAAAGAAAACCTAGAAAAATTATGCTGCTCTGAGAAAGGTCGACCTTGACCCAACACAAGAGTAAGATCTTACCTCGAGGTACAATCTTACCCATTTATGTTGACCTTGACATGCACTGTTCCGACGAAAAATTTGTTTGCGGATCCCAAAAGTTCACCAAAAAGGGTACTCAGATCTGTTCTATGATTCGTTGTCCCACACCTATACCTACAAGAAAAATGGTTTTTTTGTTGGATGAGGGGTTTGCCTTGGTCAAACCTCAATTTTGGAATTAACCTTGAAATGTAATTGAAATTGCAGAAATAAACAAAGTAAATGGAACTATTCACCTTTCTTATGTTGAAATCCTTGTGGAGGATTTAAATCCTTGAATCCACAAGTATGGATGCTCCAAATGAGTGTAGAAATATATTTAGGATGTATTACATCAATTTTATTATATCTTCAACACCAATCTTGAATGGATCTTGAAATATAAGAATCTTGAATGGAAATGGATAGAGAAATCTTCAACAAAAGGGCTCCATAGAGATTGAATTCTTCAATGACTTCCAATGGATCTCCTTGATGAATTTGATCTTCAATGCTTGAATGCTTGAAGATGAATGAATTATTGAATGCTTTCTTTCTCCTTCTTTCTTTCTTGACAATTTCTTTATTTCACTTGCTTGAGTGCTTGTGTGAATAATGGATGATAGATGAGAGGAGAAGGCTTCTTTTTATACAAGTTAGGGCACAAACTTCTAGAGAGGCCTACATAGGAGAATTAAATTATAATTTAAGCCTTTACTCTTGGAAGTGGACCCACTTTAAATATCATTTAAGAGTTTACCGTTTCAAAGACCGAAATAGCCGACCCAAATGCGAGAAAATAAACTTTCTAAAATTTGACATCTAGAAACTTTTGGAACTTGAAATCTGGGCCCAGGGTCAAGTTCGAGGTTGACTCTAACCTAGGTTAAGTTCAAGGTAGAGGTTGACCTTGACCTAGAAGGTCGACCTTGACCCTGAGGTCAAGAATCTCAATTTCTTGGGATAAAGTGCCAGAAACAGGTTGTAAAACGGTGGAAAGAGAAGTAGAACTGGGGGAAAAATACAAATTGAAGTCAAAGACCCATTCAAGGTGTTTGACATGACCCCAAAATACTTACTCTAAGGGATAAACTGGTCCTAAATGGAAGTGCTTCCATTTTCTGACAATATGCCAATATAAATCATTGCATTTCATTACTAATCTAAATGAATTTCATTTCCTTTTTACTTCTACTTTGCATTTTAGAATTTAAGGAAAAGATAAGAACATAATATTTCATTTAAAACTTTATAAATATATCATTTCCTTTCATTTCATTTTCAGTTCTTTGAACTACACCTTGAATAACTAGCCTCTACAAAATTATAATTACACCTTCACATTTGAGATCTTATTTTCAATTCAAACATAGGAGAGATAAAATAATTAATACAAGATTACACTTTTCATTACAACTTTTGTATCTTCAAATAACATCCCTTGAAAACCCCTAAAACCATCCCTCCATGATTACATTGCTTTATAAATATAATTACATTTTAAACTTACATCAAATGGCGTAAAGGCTTACAAAGAGATCTTTACATCTTGCATTACAATATTACATGATACAAATTGAGAAATGTTTACCACTACACAAAATCTGAAACACATCCAAGTGACAAACCATGAATAGTACCTCAAAAGATATTTTCCACCCAAATATGTGAAACTAGAGAAGTTCCACCCCCTGTGCTAGGAGATAGAACCAAGATACTCACAAGGCCTAAACCAACCTAAGGCTTTACAAAACCAACTCTTGAAAGAAAAAGAAAAGACATAAAAAAAATATCATCATACTTGAATAAGGTGAAATAGCATAAATGTCACCTTATATGGATAGAGTTGAAATGGAATCACCTAATTGAATGGGGGAAATATGAGATCCAATTCTAAATCCAAATTCCCAAAGGAGAGATCCAAATTGATCAACCAAAAGGTCAATACACAAAAGAATCAATCTATGGAGATTATGAATGAAGAAGAAAACTTTATATTTCACTATGAATAGTATATACTTGAAATCTAAAATAATTGAAAAGAAAATACTAACCTCAAAATAGGGAAAATTTGAAAAATGTTGATTTCTAATGTTTGTGTACAATTTCAGGCAATTCTGCAACCTGTTTCAGACTGGAAATGCCGAGATAAAGAAAACCCAAAAAAAATTTGTCTTTCCAGCAGTAGGTAGTCTTTGACCCTGATAAAAGGTCAAAGACTACTTCAAGATTTTGAAGGTCGACTTTGACTTTGTTCCCAGATCTCAAAAGTTCGTCGAAAAGGGTATCCAGATCCAACCTTCGATTCGTAATCCTGCACCTATACCTGCAAGAAAAAGAGGTTTTGTTTTTTGGGGGAGAAGGGTTTGCCTTGGTCAAACCCTGGTTTGGAATCAACCTTAATAATGAAATTGAAATGGAGAATGCTAGCAAGTAGTAGAAGTAGATCTAGCAATGAAGCTATGCAATTCAATAGATATGCAATTGTATTTCAAATATAAACAAGTATATTGATATGAAAGCTTGAACACAACAATGGAAAATGTAAATCAAAACCATGAATGTAAATTCAAAACCTCCATGATTGTATGCTTGGAATCCACCTTGATAGAAGAATGAATGGATCTTGAAGATGAACAAAGGATCTTGAAGGAAAATCACACCATCATGATGGCTAGATCTAGGGTTTGAATGATGAATCTTGAATGTTTAAACCAAATCCATTCAATGGCTTGAATGCTTGAATCCTTGATCTTCAATGGAGAACTTGAATGGAGAAGAGGACTTGAATGCTTCGTTGAAAATGATTGATGAAATTCTTGCTTGATTATGGATGCTTGATTGTAAAGTGTGATGATGAAAATGAGAGAGGGAGGCTTCCTTTTATAGTGATCTAGGGCACAATCCTTTAGAGAAGGCTAACATTGGGGAATTAAATCTCAATTAACCTTAACCCCTAGAAATGGACCCATATTAAATGCAATTTAAGGATTTACCATTTTGGAGACCAAAACAGCCGACCCGAAAGTGGGAAAACAAATCTTTATGAAACCTGACATCGGGAAATCATGGGACCTTGAAATTTGAACCCTGGGTCAAGGATGAGGTAGACCCCACCCTAGGTCAGGTTTGATGTTGTCATTGACCCTCAAGGTCATCTTTGACCTTGAGGTCAAAAACCTCAGGACCTCAATCCAGAGTGCTAGGAAATGTAGAAAGATAGTGAAAATAGGTGGAGAGAGAAGCAGAACGGGGGGAGAAATCCAGATTCATGCAAAGACCCGATCAAGTTGCTTGACATGACCCCAGACCACTCACTCGGAGGAATAAATGCTCTTATCATGGAAGTGCTTCCATTTTAAGATGATATAATACTATACACATAGGTTAGGTTTCTAGCATACCATCTAGGTGAGTGTCATCACATATCCTGCATATTGGGATCCTCCTTGGAAACTATGTAACCTCGATCCCCCCTTTATGAACAGGGATCCATCCTAGTAGTTACCTATGGTCCCAGTACTCCAATAGGCCTATGTGGACTTAAATTATGTGTCTTTCATTATCTGTAATGTCCCCGCTAGGGAACCCATAAGGAATCAAGTCTTTGACCCAAAATTACAACTAACAATTTTTTTTTTTAACATTCTTAACATATCATCATAACCATTCACAAGTATATTCCTTAAGGTTCCCTTAATGAATTCATTTACCATTATCAAGCATTGAATTTAATTACTTAACCATATGAATTCCATTTCCTTTTTACCTCTACTTTGTATTTTAGAATGAGAGAGAAAATAATACAACTACATCTTTTACTTCCTATTTCATTTTCATTCCTTTTGCCAACACATCGAAAATCTATCTTTTAAACTTTAATTTACATTAATACTTTTCTTTCATTCCACATTAAAACCAATTACATTAATGAGCTAATTGCATTCATTTTCTTTACCTAATTTGCACAAATATTCACTTTTAGAAATGAATTAGAAGCACTTGATTTATCTAATACACTAAATGCATTTATCCTTTCCTCTTTCATTTGTTTTCTCCTTAACCTTATATATGCACTATCATCACATAAACTCTCTATTAAAAGTGTTTGCTTTCCATTTTCATTTCAAGGATCCGAATAGAAAGAGTGTAAAGTAATTAACCATCTATTACTAACCAATATAACCCATTCACTGAATCATCTTTATCACTATCACAAATTATCATCTATAACCTTGTATATAACCAGTTAAGAATTGATATTAAAAACCTACTTTAAATAGCCTTACATCATACACATTGAACTTAGACATTTAAGAACATTAGGAAAGAATTACATCTTAATACTACTTTCAATAACATACATGTTTCCCTTCCCTAATTATTTCACCTAGAGATACCCTTCAACCCTTAGCATATCTTTTCACTATTCCACATATAAAAATGAGTTTCCTTTAAGAATTTTTCATCTATTGTATTGCCAATAATTACATATTACTTTCAATTTCATTTTAAAATGCATAAGAGAGATAGGGTAGGAATTACTTAAACATAATCCATGCTTGAGTTACCAATATTCAATCCTCTTTTGAAATTCCTAAAACTACCCTTCTCAAATACATAACTTCTTTCTTACAATTTCAACACAATTACAATTACAATTGTTGCACATGGCCCGAAGGCAAACAGAAAGATAATTACATCAAGTTTCCCAATTCTTACATTACATCTTTACACCTTGATTTCAAAAGATAGAGATACATGATACAAGATAGGATAACTTCATCATTGAACAAATCAAAATCCAGGCCATGACATGAACCATGAACAATACCTCAAAAGAGAATTGCCACCCTGTTAGCTGTTTTTCTTGCACGGATAAATAACTAGATCATAACCTGATCTCTCCCCTTTGATGCTCTTTTCCTAGCAAGAGAAATGCTAATTGACAAGGATTAAATCCTTCTTCACTTCGGGCTCCACAGACCCAGGCGGGTGTACCTATCTTCAGACTCACTGCCTCACAATGAAATCCTTGCAATGGATTAGGGGTTCTCACAATGACTTGCTACAACTGATGCATGGCTTAGAAAGCCAATCCGTGATATTAACAAAAGAAAACAATCATTGCAGAAAAATAGCAAATGTGACAAGGGTAATCACCCTTCTTCTCTTCGAGTTTTAAACTCAGGCAGGTTAACCTAATGATTCACTCTTCAAGGAATCAACAAATAAATTGTACTACTTGAATATAATTAGACATGAATGTTCACAGTAACATGAAAGGGAAAAGTGATTTGATTAAATTGATGCTAGTTTGGCAAATGACTTCTAACAGTAAAGACCAGTGCCTTCAATCCGGGCATGGAGTCAAAACCAGTAAATATAAACTCAAACTACAAACCATGTTTCATTGATTAATATCCCTGCGTTAATGCCTTACATTAACACATTTCCATCGCTCAATATGAAGAATCATACAAATTCATAGCACTGATCAATTTCCAATTTGCATTTAAGGATTTTACAATCCTTCCTTGAAGGATATCCAAATACAAACAGATACATTCTCCCTTGGAGAAGACAAACTCAATATCCCTTGAACACTGAATTCATACTGAAATTGAAACTCAATACAATGAAGACAATTCTCTAAAAACCATACATGCCTTACATATATTTCGATTTGCAATCAAATTTACAAACACTTATATTGAATCTATGATAGAAAATGAAACACACAGAAAACCATTATGCTAGACAGTCATGAACCAAAGTTGGAACTCAAACTTGCAGAGCTCTGCTCCTGCAAAAAGATTGGAACCCTACAAACTGAAAAGAAACCAGACTAAGAAGAGAAGGGGAAAACACCAGAAAGCATCACCAACTGACACTTGTCAAACTCTAAACTACTCACTGAATGAGTCATCTGCCTTCAAACTAGAAATGGGACATGTTCTCAATTCTGGAAAGCCCCTGTCATCTTCTTCAAACTGATTGTGAATCACCAGATGCAACAAAAAAGATATTTCCAAAATATCTTTCTGGCCCCCTGTTTCTTTCAACTGCAAATATCTCGAAACCAGCATGACCTGCATTGAAACTGACCTCAGAAATGGATTCCTCGTCTGCTCACCTTTTCGGCGGTATATAATACTTGATACCCGGGCGAAAAATAAAGCCCCCAACAATTAATTTTGTTCATGCTCTGCAACTTAGATTTTTTGAATTTTTTATATAGTTAAAACTATATAAAAAACATTTATAATTTTGATTTTTGAATCTGAGAATGCATGGGAGAATAATAAAATATTATTTTTAATACCCCAGAGCGGGACCCACACGCCACCTCATCTGCCAACTCACCTGGTCGCATGATCGCATGCGCCAGAAATGGTGCATGCAACCATGCGACCAGTTCATGCGACCACTTCACTACAAAATTTGGTTTGGGCCCGTCGGCATGAAAATCAAGGCAAGCAACAAGGAGTTGCACGTGCATAGATTTCTTCATTTCAACTTATTTCATATGTTTGCTTGGTTGTATATATTCATTACAATTTCCCCATTCCGGATGAATGTGGGACTAATATCTTTGAGGTTTTAAAGACTTTGCAATAAAATATTGTCTCTTATGGCGAGCTGGCGCACATGTTTTGAGGTGGGATCACAAAGCACAAGCCTTTGCTCCTCCTTCAACTTACCCTATACTAGGGCGGCCTTGTATTTGAACATATCATTGACATGAAACTTAATGAATGTGGGATAAATGTCCTCTGTGATCTTATAGGCAGTTTTGATAGTGACTCACTTAGTCACCTATATCTTGCGAACTAAGAGGAATTTTTAAAATCGCTCCGGTGAGAATGTAGAGAACTTGATTTGAGACAACATATCCAAAAATTAGCTCAATCCAACGGTTCCAAAAAAAGTTATGCCCCCCGCAATATGACTGTTTTTTCTTCTTCTACAAATCCGTGACTTCACAAATTCGTGTTTGCAAAAATAAATCATTATGTGGATGGTATTTCTTTTAGCATCCTCCTTTATTCAAAACGTCCCTCTATCATATATTATCTTCCCTTTACATGCTCAAAATGTGCCTCTATCCTTCACATGAGGCTCTCTGGTACCTTCATAAAACCTCCATTTTGCAGGCTTCTGTATCAATGCACAGACCCTCCAATTTGGGTATGAGATCCTTACAAATATTGTGTGAGTCTCCTCTCTTATATTGCCCACTAATAGAAGTAGAGCCCCTATTGCCAATCCTTCTTTCAAGATTAATGCCACTTTTTCTTGTGACAGGAAAAATACTAGAGAATTTTGTCAAAATTATCAATGCATTATGAATATCCATGTATTCATTTGATTCCAAACATTGGGAATCAGTGTACACTTAAAACATGTAACCGTTGATGCTCTCTAAGCATCATTCACCTCCGACGAAGTATGACCATGATTTAACAAAACTTTAAACATACTTCTCACCTTTTACACTTTTGCAAAGTCACCATGAATGTCGACTGACCTCTAGAAGTGGCCTTAAAATTGACAAAAAGCAAACATAGGATCACGCCACTGGGAGCATAAACTCCTCTCCAACTTCTCAACACGCCGGTCAAAGGAAGATGCTCAGAAAGATTTGGGCCAAAAGAGTTCAACAATCAAACAATTCCCTTTGAAATCATTGCCTATTCGCACTTGTCAAAGTACATAAATTTCATCTGGAACTGGCCTAGAAAACTGAATGTATCACCTAACTGGGTGCCACCACTGAACATGCACATTCCCTGCTACATACTCATCTACCCTGCAAAACGGTGTCCCATGACGACAACCGAGGCAAAAGTTACAAGCCTTCAAAGCTGCCCCTTTCATTTTGTTTTCTGCAAACACACTGTCAGAACTTGATAAATTGCATCCGAAATCACCCTAGAAAAATACCAAATAGAGTCCGAGGAGGCTATAAACTGGCATAGAAGTTCATTTAGATACAAACAACATGATTCAATCACTGCTTGGAACTGGACACCAGCGGGGAAAAAGATATGGCCTCACAAAAATAGGCACTTGCAGAGATAGACCGAGAAAATGCAGAAAACTCTTAAAAGTTGCAGTTGGAATTGGTTTCAAAAAGACATCAAATAGATTGACAGAAAGCTCAAATCTGAACTGGAAGTGATATGTCAACTTTTCAATGCAGACCAACAAAAATTTCACTGATAGATTTGACCGGTCAAAAGTTATAACCGATCAAATTTGGCCTCCGGCAAACTGATGCACTTCACAGTCTTTGCAAACAGCAGAAAACTGCAAATGGAATCACATTGGGAAACTCATCCAATGGATTCGTCATAAGCTAAAAACTGACAGGGATGAAGTAAAACTCATTTATAATGTAGGGACATGACCATCACTTCATTTTCAATCACTGGGCAAAAGATAAAAGCTATCAAACAGGGCCTCCGACAAACAAATGAACAAGTGCATAAGTGCAAAATTAAGAAAACACCTCCGGAAGGGAATGAATAAACAGGGTTAAAACTCATCACTGGGACCTGAAACCTGATACATAGAGAGTATGAAATGTGTACAACAAGAGGTCAGGCTCAGATTTTCATGACACTCTCTAGGATGCATATTATTCAACCTCAAAGTGGCCCTTCCCGATGATTTATACAGTTAGCAATTTCTGAATTTCTGATTTTGAGACCCCTTAGGAACGAGCTGATGAAAACCCATTTGAAAATGCCATCTAAGGACTCCAATCAACTCAATGGGATGTATGAAAGGCAATGAACACATATACTTCATGACATGACTTCAAATACGTCCATGCTAGCATGCAATACAAAGCCAAAAAGTGAGCACTAATCAAGAATTTTACATGGTACCTCAAAACTGTATTTTGAGTACCAACACACCCAACCATGTGAAACTGGTAAAGCTCCACCCCATGTGCTAGGAGATAGAACCAAGGTACTCTCAAGACCCTAAGGAAATATAAGTCTCAAGACCCAATAAATCCAAGACTCAATAGAATAAGAACAAAGTACATAAAATATCATCATACTATAACACTAAGGTTAAGGTTCTAGGATACCACCTATGTGAGTGTCATCACACAACCTGTATATTGGGATCCTTCTTGGCAACCATGTAACCCTGGTCCCCCCTTTATGAATAGGGATCCATCTTGGAAATTACCACTGATCTCGATATTCCAATCAGGTCTATGTGGCCTTTATTATATTTTCTTTCATTATCTTTTGAATCCCCCCTTCCTAGGTTAATTTTTAAAGTTATCACTTTTTACAAACCCACCCATAGGATCATCTGGAAACCACTTTAGGTTTCCAACACCTATGGTGAGACACTCACTTAGGGTTCCTATTTCCTTACCCCATCACAAGCCAAAGATACAAAATAACACTTCCATGTCCTGATTCATAGGTTTAGGAAACTCCCCTGCGCACTCTGGCCCTCAGAGTGAATCCTAACCTTAGCCGTATACATAATAGGAACCATTGGAAGAGTTTCTATCACAAGACACCTTAAATCATATAATATAGCTTGCCACATTCATAAATACAACTTTCCACAGCTTATTTATAGGTCTAGGGAACCCTCCTGTGCACACTGGCCACCGAGATGAGTACTAGCCTCATAAACTAAGCTTAAGTATATGCCAAGTGCATAAACACCATATTACATCAAAAAAAACTAGTAATAAACATACATAGGTGATACAAATTTCCACATGCATTAACACAACATTATGATAAACTTAAAGCAATAAAATGAACATTAAGAGAGGTACAAAGATGCAGATAGAGACTAGGATCAAGGTTGGAAGATACAAACCAAACCCCAAGCCAAATAGGTACCCAACACTGAAATCCATGACTCCAAAGTTTCCAAAATAGGTCCAACTAGAACATAAAAGTAATATAAATTATAAACTAATAAAGATTGATGGGGAAATGACTAATTCTAGAAACATATATATGACTGTCATAAAAATATAGTCTCAATGTGGTGAGCATAAC